>CM052548.1:34053365-34162282 GCA_028533065.1 Trachops cirrhosus | reverse complement strand
AAAAGATTTTAGTTTTTGCCCGTTGAGTATGATGTTGGCTGTAGGTCTGTCATATATGGCCTTTATTATGTTGAGGACATGTGAGTCTTTATAAGGTGTTCCATTTGAGTTACTATAATAGATTCCTTGTGTCAAACAGTTATTCAGAGAAAGGAAAAGATGAGAGATTAAAAAGGAAAGGTAGTAAGTAGTTATTTTAAAAGTAAGCAAAAACTTTCTTGCACAATCCTTGAATGTGCCAGCAAAAAATTAGTCCATATTTAATGAGTGATATAATTGATCTCCATAATTTAAACATGTTATGCAAGCAATTTTCATTTTCTCAGGCAAAAATATAAGCAATAGTTGAAATAAACTGCTTCCATTTCTTACAGTAAAAATGCTGCACACCCAGTGTGTTTTCTTGTAATCAACATTTAATATGCCTTAAACATATGAACAGGAAAGACACGTGCTTCCTAAAATGAAGAATTTTACCTCTAATATATCTGACCACAAATACAGTTTAATGAAGTTGTTTTCATTTCCCACAAAGATAAACAACAGTGTGTAAGAATCAGAGTTGCAAATACTAACTGCATTTAGTTCACATACAAAAACAATTCATCCCATTAATAAAAGATAGGAAACAAGCACATATGAGTGGGGAAGCAGAAAAAGCTCAAACTTAAATGTAATTATTCTAAATACAGACTTTCCATAGTAATTTCAAACAATATAATGAAGAAAACAGAAATAAAACAAAAAACTGGTATTTTTTAAAATGACATTTATTCTTTATAGGCAATTGAAGTTACATTTAATTTAAGATTTTATAATTTTCTGTAACTTATTTCCTAAGTCCTAAATTTGTGAAACTTTTAATGCTCTTAAATACTGAAAAAATTTTAAGGAAAAATTTTGCTATAGTCAATATCTATGTATGCACAAATGCTGGAATTTACAATCTCTAGTAATTTTAGAGGATGACATATTCTATCCTTTTCAATTCAAATGTACCCTAAGGTATAGACTAATATTTAAGGGTAAATTTTGTAATTTTACCTCCTATATGATAAAAAATATTTGTTACATAAATGCCCCCTAACAAAATTTATTTGCAACACAGTGAATGTTCCAATGGACTTACACAAAAGGACAACTTAATTAGCCTTTATTATCAAGGACAGCCTAATCAGGCTGGGATTTGGACGTTTGCCCACTGGTCTGTTGAACTCAGGTGCATAACCCCAGTTGAGGGATCATGTCACAACACCATCTGTTTCTGATTCTGCCCAGCTTTTTGTGCCCCTTTGTGTTCAACTTGTTCAAATATTTCTGCTTGGTTTATGAACTTTGAGTCATTTTAGACAAAACTGTGAAGTAGATAATGTCTCTCCTTGGTGTCTTCACATTTTCACTTTAACCTCCCTGAAACTTCTGAGAAGTCCTATGATCCATTCCTCAGGCACTCACATGCTGGCCAAAGTCCTAAGCCACAGCAAACACTAAAGTTTGTCACATTTAGCAGCTCCCCATCCTCAAAAATTATTGCTTTAGCAGCTGACAGTTTCAGTCAGCATTCTCAGTTGTTGGCAATAAACAGTAAATAACAATTATTCCAAACAAAAAGATATTTAATTGGGAGGATACCGAGAGTAGTATATTTAAGCTTCCTAACAAGTTACTACTTCTATGAACGAAGGGCAGTTTTTCTAAAATTTTATTTCTACAAAACAGTACACTATCTTTAAATGAATTCATTTCTTCCTGTGCTTATCTGACTCAGATCAGATTTCTACCATTTACAATCAAAAGAGTCCAAACTGATATGGGGTTACGGCTGGATAGTGGGATTATGTGGCAGACTCTAACCAGCAGAGTCCACCTCTTGTGGCTGGAGATGAGAATAAATGTGCAGGAGACAGCGATCCTGTAGAAAAAAGGGGGACAGCATGGCTACTCTCTCAAGGGGAGAGTGCCTATGAATGCCCCGGCCACTCCCTCCAGAGGAGAGCACCTCGACCCTTGCCTCGACAGGCTTTTATTGTTTTTCTTGGGTCTTACATCAGAGAAAGATTTATTATCTATTACATAGAACATTATTGTCTACATTTTAGGTACAATCAAGGAAATGAAAATAACATGCAGAGGGGAATGGTGACGATCTGATTACCTCCGTCTTTGGGTGAATTCACACAAGCTTTGGAAATTACCTTGAAGACAGACAATACACATTTGTTGTTTTAGACCAGGGTGATGTTTTACACCCTGATGTTTTACATCAGGGTGATGGAGTTTTAGCAAGAGCAAGCTGTAACAGTCAGTATGCATTTTCTAGGCCTGATTTCCACGGGAAAACTCAGTTTGAAGGTCTGGTTTCTGCTCACCACCTTGCTTCTGTAGGTTTTCTTTACAGAGCTGAGTCACATTTGCCAGACTAAAACAACCGGTCCCCTACAGGATTACATGTGACTTTGATTTCTTCATTATATTTTTATTTTCAAAAATTCTATAGTAAACCTTTTTATGTTTTGTAAATAGATTAATTTGTGTCTGTAAAGCAAGCAACAAAAGAAAAATTCTGTATATTGATCATGTGGAAGAGGGTATAAGGGGGATAAATGACAATGGGAAAAATACAATAAAATAAAATAAATTATGCAACTTTTAACAATGTAAATTGTGATTGAAATTAGGACCACTTAATTTACAATCTTCAAAATTCACAATATCCACATTACCACCCTTTGTGCCATTTTCTGTTCCACACAAGTTTCTCAGGATTCCGTTGTCTCTATCTCTCACTGAGTAGAACTAGGAAATACAATGGCATTTCTAATACTACCTTACATATTGTTATGAAATAAAGCTGTTGGATGCTTTACATTGCAAGAAGACTCTCCTTGTTCCTCCACATCCTCTCCCTTAAATCTTCTTGCTTCTTCTCTTCCTTCCCTTAATTGCACGTACAATATGTTTGGTTGGACCAAAGGAATTTCATATTTTTTTTAGTTAAACAACAGAAATTTATTTTCTCACAGTTCTAAAGACTAGAAGTCCAAGAATAAGGTGCTGGTATAGTCATTTTCTAGTGAGAGCTCCCTTCCTAGCTTCTAGATGGCAAACTTCTTTCTGTGTCTTCACATGATGGGAAAACAGAGCAAGCTCTCTTGGTGTGTCTTCTTTTTTTTTTATTGTTATTCAGTTACAGTTGTTCCCATTTTTCCACCTCCCACCCTCAATCCTACCCTTTTTTGGTTTTGTCCATGTGTCTATATGTTCCTTGACAATGCTTCCTCTTCTCTCCCCTGTTATCTTCCTCTCCCCTCCCCTCTGGTCATTGTCAGTTTGTTCTTAATTTCCATGTCTCTGGTTCTATTCTGCTCACTTGTCTGTTTTGTTGATTAAGTTCTACTTATAGGTGAGTTCATATGGTATTTGTCTTTCATCTCCTGGCTTATTTCACTTAGCATAATGCTCTCCAGTTCCTGAAACACCAATTCAAAAGAACCTATGCAACCCAATGTTCATAGCAGCACAATTTACAACAACCAAGTGCTGGAAACAGCCTAAGTGCCCATCAGGAAATGAGTGGATAAAGAAAACTGGTACAATCACATGATGGAATACTATGCAGCAGAAAGAAAGAAGGAGCTCCTACCCTTCATGACAGCATGGATGGAACTGGAATCCATAATTTTTAAAAGATGTGTTAATTTATATGCAATATGTATTGGAGATAATCTGCCAAAAATGACCTCATCAGAAAATTCACATTTGCAATGTAAAAGACATTGATATTTGAAAAACTTTTATAGCAATAAATAACATATTGTGACCAAAAAAGCACTTAAATATTTTAAAAGAAAGTAAATAATTTGTTCAAGACAGGGACAAAGTTTCCCATTATCTACAAAGATATCTTATGATTTTAATTAAGCTTCATGTTTAAGTGAAGGTTGAAATAAGGTTAATGTTTACTTTTATCTTGGGTAAAATTCCTCTCATATTCTGATCAAGCGTCATTTATTAATGATCACGTGACATCTATTAATGTCATTTCTGGTGTCAACATCAACATTTGATATAGCCCAGGACATAATAATATAATCAAGGGTTTTCTTCTTTTTATGTGTATAAATACTCAAAAAGCACTTTATTTGTTCATACGCCAAAAAAAAAATACTATTTGTACTATAGTCTACTACAGACATAGTTAAAAACACTTAGGACTACATCCAGGAAGTATAGCTTCAAGAGTGAGAACTCCAACCAAAAACCATTCAAAAACAATTTTTGAGTACATATCAATGATGCTTTTTAAAAAACATGTTAAAACTTTATAGAGTCAGTATTCATACAGAGACCTCTAAAACTTAATGACCACTGACAATCACTCATATGGTTAATGCTACAAATAATAAATCTCTTTCTCATTTCCAGTTACGTCTTTGGATGGATTTACACAGTTTGAGTTTTTTAACTATTCAAATTTTAGACTTTTTAAAAAAAGTTGCAACAATAGTACAAAGAGCTCCATGTACTCTCAACATAACTTCCCTTAATGTTAACATCTTACATAGCCATAGTACCATGACCGATTATAGTAATATTAAATAAAGAACAGACTTTATTCCTATATCACCAGTTTCCACTAATGCCCTTCATCTGTTCTTAGACCCCATCCAGAAGCCCACATTGCATTTATTGTTTTACCCCCTCAGGCTCCTCCAACTGGCAATTATTCTTCAGTCTTTCTTGTCTTTTATGATCTAGACATTTTTGAAGTTGTGAATTTTGGCCAGGCTATCACAGAAGGGAACATGTGTTCTGTTCAGTGCATCATATCAGGGGTTCATGTTGTTCACCTATATTATAACTACTTATTGCTAAACTAAATCACTATTCCCCAACCTTCTAGTCTTCTTACACCTCTTATAATCTCTTCATCCACAAACTGGCTCAGTGAAACCATCACCTGAAGTAAATAAACTGGAACAGCAATCTAAATTACCATTTTCTGGAGACGAATTTGCATGAGATCCTGACTGTGAAATACTCAGATGAGCATTGAGCATTAGCTTTAGCAAATATTCCCTCACAAAAGTTAATACTCTGAGCAACAGATGAAAAAAAGTTAAAAAAAAAAGGAAAAAGAAAAATCGAGGAAAAGTTTTGTTCACTTACTAACTTAAAAGTAGTCATGTCGGCTCTACTGCCAACATTTTCCTTTAAGCAATAATTTTAGGCTACATACACAGCACAGTAGTGAGCACAAAACAGGTGTTTAATGACAAATACTACAACAAATACTTTACCAAGACATTTAATAATTTCTTACTATCAATAATGAAATGCAGTGATTTGCTTTTTGCTGAAATATGAGATTTGTGTAGTACAAACACATTCTCACCTATAAACAAGGCTGGAAGTGTAAACAAATTGAGAAGAAGTTATCGAGTTCATTCAGATAACAAAGTGTTTTAGCAAACATCTGCAGCTAAGTCCATTTACAAAATGATAATTTTACTTCTTACAATACTAATTACTTATTGTCGATAGTATGTAACTCTACTAATACAGAAGCATGGCTTTTGTAACAATTGAGGTGTACAAACTGGAAATTACAAAATTGATCAAAAAGATCAATTATTTGTATTAAAGATTGACATTGGAAAGACTGAAAATATGACCATGTTAAGTTGGTCGTTTGCAGAAGAATGGAGTCAGTTGCATTGATCTTAAATGAGGCTGAAAAACTGATGAGAGTAATAAACACTCTGGAAGGTAATGCTTTAGGAAGTTAGAATATTTTGTAAGAATTTTCTCTTTCATTTAAAATGATACATCCTTGAATACAAAAATCTTAATCCTCCTTTAGCTGTTGTGATCTTCGTTGAATGTTCAGGTTTCTTCCTTTTCTTTCCAAGTTTATATAAGCTTTCCAAACTCTCTAATAGTTTGCCTGATAACATTTAGAAATTTTAATTAATTAAGAAAGGTCTACACAAGGCAAGTGAGAAGTCATAAACCATAATTATTTTGAAATTAAGAGGAATATTTCCAAATTAAGACACCTATGTGTCTATATGAAGAAAACTGGGGCATGAATACAACTGTATTTTTCCCCTGAAATTTTCTGCTCTAGATTTAGTTGGAAAATTATTGCTATTTCAGGAACACCAGAACAATTCTTTAAAAGCCACCACCACACACAAAGTTTCTGTGCCATCTGTTACAGCCTCCATAGTTAATGTGGGGTAACAAAAATCCATCATGCTGTCATAAAACACAATATTGATGGAATAATCATGAATGTGTGTAAACACTTACTTTTAAATTTTTCTTCAGACTAGCCAATTGTAATGGAAGAAACAAAAGTGTAACACATAGAGAAAGAGATGCGCAAAAATAAAATATAAGGAAAGAAACAGGGATACTTTACTTCCTTTGCCATTTAATCTAGATGTTGTCTTACTACCAATGTGATATTTTCAAAGAAATGGCAATCTGTGATTATTACATGATTTTTAAAGACTCTTTTCTGTAAAATTCTGTTGTTTGAAGTTTGCAGTTGTAGATATCTTTGGAAAGATGGTTTACTTGTAAGATTCTGTGCCAAATCCAATGCAAGGGCAGAAAAAATATTATTCAAAGTTTGGCCAAGTTTTACTAAATTATGGGAACAAAAATGTGAATATTATCTATTTTATTCTTTCAAAGAAGAAAAGAGATCAAGACACTTTTTAAGCAAACCTCAACTGTGCAGCATTACACTCAATTTACATGTGATCCTGCTGATCCAATTAAGAAGAAGTGAAGTTACACAGGTACATTATATAATTCACATTGAAAGGAAAAACAACAGACTTGATCAAAACATGTTGCCCCATGGCTGCAATGTCAGACAGGACCGCTTTTAGAATACTAACAGAAAAAGTGAATAACTGTTATTTCCCAGAATTGTTAAATGACTATCTAATAATGGCTATCAGATGTTCTTTCCATTTTTTCCTAGTCTAACTCTGTAAGATTCAATAAGCAGATTAATAATTTTGACCATGAATATATCTGGCTTCTTGCTACCACCTACATAAGTTAATTCTGTATATATGTCATATGTTGTATAGAAGCACTGAGTGCTTCTTTTTCCTAATGGTGCATTATGAAAATTATTTAATAATATTATTTAAATAATATATTCATTATATCATTAAATATCTCCAATACTCTTTGAGTTATTGCTGAATAAAGAGAAAATTTAGGTGAAGACAAGGAATGAGTTCAGAGAGGTAACAAGAACTAGGTTATGTGGGGCCTGATAGATTGTAGTAAGGATTTTAGCTTCCCTTTGAATGAGGTGGGACGTTATCACAGGGTTTAAAGCAACATTGGGGACAACTTCTCATGCTGGATCCTTTGATGAGAAGAGGTTCCTGGAGAACAAGAGTGTAACCAGGCAGATCATTTGCATCTCTCACAGGCCTCCAGGTGAGAAATGATTATGGCTTGAAAAGGGTAAGTGAAATGATAAGTGGCCGTATTTTTAACATATACTGATCACAAACCCACAGAATTCGCAGATGGATTGGATGGTTGGTATAAAAATAAAAAGAAATGTAAGCAGGTTGACTCCACAGTTTTTGGTCTTACTTCCTAAAGAGTGGTAATTTCATTTTCTACAATGAAGACTGTGGGGAAAAAGTTTCAGTGGAAGTCAGGCACATTCTATTTTGATTTGCCTAGGAAAATCAAAATGGTACATTTGAGTATACAGTTGTATATACAAGTCCATATTCACAGAGAGGTGAGTTCCTCTTTCAATTTTTCAACTCATGGGTATTTTTTAATGCCATGAGAATAGATGAGATCACAAAAAGAATGAGTGCAAAGGAAAAAGTGAGTGGTTTAGATGACTGACAGCTGGGGGAGTCCAATATTTAGTGATTGAAAAGATAAGAAGAAACTGGGGAAAAAGAAGAGTTGGTCAATGAAGAAGGAAGAAAATAACATTTTCATAATTTTTTATTTATTTTTATTTATTTTTAATATATGTTACTGATTATGCTATTATAGCTGTCCCATTTTTTTCTACCCTTTACTCCTCTCTGCCCTGTAGCACACCTCCTGCTGGCATTCCTCCTATCCTTAGTTCATGTCTATGGGTTGTACATATAAGTTCTTTGGCTTCTCCATTTCCTATATTATTCTTAACCTCTCCCTGTCTATTTTGTACCCAGCATTTATGCTTCTTATTCCCTGTACCATTTACCCCATTCTCCCTTCTCCCCTGCCCTTCTGATAACCCTCCATGTGTTCTCCATTTCTATGATTCTGTTCCTGTTCTAATTATTTGCTTAGTTTGTTTGCATTTTTGATTTTTAGGTTCAGTTGTTCATATTTGTGAGTTTGTTGTCATTTCACTGTTTATAGTTTTGATCTTCCTCTTTTTCTTAGATAAGTTCCTTTAATATTTGATATAATAAGGGCTTGGTGATGATAAACTCTTTTAACTTGACCTTATCCAAAAAGCACTTTATCTACCCTTCCATTCTAAATGAAAGCTTTGCTGGATAGAGTAATCTTGGATGTAGGTCCTTGCTTTTCATGACTTTGAATACTTCTTTCCAGCCTCTTCTTGCCTGTAAGATTTCTTTTGAGAAATCAGCTGATAGTCTTATGGGAACTCCTTTGTAGGTAACTCTCTCCTTTTCCCTTGCTGCTTTTAAGCTTCTCTCCTTATCTTTCACCTTGGGTAATGGAATTATGATGTGCCTTGGTGTGTGCTTCCTTGGGTCCAACTTCTTTGGGACTCTCTGACCTTCCAGGACTTCCTGGAAGTCTATTTCCTTTGCCAGATTGGGGAAGTTCTCCTTCATTATTGTTTTAAATCAATTTTCAAATTCTTGCTCTTTCTTCCTCTGGCACCCCTATGATTTGGTTGTTGGAAGGCTTAAAGTTGTCCTGGAGTTTTCTAAGACTCTCCTCATTTTTTGAATTTTTGTTTCTTCAGTATGTTTGGGTTGAAATGTTTATTTCTTCCTTGTGTTCCAAATCATTGATTTGATTCCCAGTTTCCTTCACTTCACTGTTGCTTCCCTGTATATTTTTCTTTATATCACTTTGCATAGCCTTCACTTTTTCCTCGATTTTGTGACCATACTCAACCATTTCTGTGAACATCCTGATTACCAGTGTTTTGAACTGTGCATCTGATAGGGTAGTTACCTCTTCATCACTTAGTATTATTTTTGGAGAATTATTCTTTCATTTGGGCCATATTTTTTGTCTCAGTATGCCTTTTACATTGTAAGAGGCAGAGCCTTAGGTATTCACTAGTGTGGGGCAACCCAAGTCACTGCCTTGTGGCTTTGTATGTGGGCAAGAGTGCAGGAGGGAACAATGCCACTTGCTTGGCTCTCAACTGGGTTTCAGTCACTTCCCCCACTACCTACAAGTAAATTGTGCCCTTCTGGTACTGATTCCCAGGTTGGTGGGTTTGTGTATGTTCTAGGACCCTGTGGTTCTCTCCAATGAACTCAACTGTGAAGCTGAGAGTTCCTCTCACCACTGCAACCCTCACAGTTTTCTACAGCCAGAGGTTTTGAGGCTTTATTTCCCTGTGCTGGACCCCTGGG
Source organism: Trachops cirrhosus (assembly GCA_028533065.1). Lineage (NCBI taxonomy): Eukaryota > Metazoa > Chordata > Mammalia > Chiroptera > Phyllostomidae > Trachops > Trachops cirrhosus. Next base: position 34,152,662 of record CM052548.1, on the reverse strand, counting down.
TTGCTTGGTCTATCCAGTTACCCAGTTGTTCCTCCTGGTTTATAAGCATGCAAATGTGGGGCCCCCCGTCCACCAGCAGCCTCCTTGCTGCATGTCCTCTCGGCCTGGCTGCCCGTCTCTGCCCCTCCTACCAGTTGGATGAATGTTTCTTCTTTAACTCCTTGGTTGTTGGACTTCCATACAGTTTGATTTTTTTGGCAGTTGTAGTAGTATTTTGTTTTTAAATTTGTTGTCGCCCCTCTTCTGGTTGTTCAAGGAAGCAAAGTGTTTCTGCCTATACATCCTCCTTGGCCAGAAGTTCATATTTTCATAATTCTTTTTAAATTTCATATATATATTTTATGTAGGATATAAATTAGTTATGTTACAAACATATAACTATTCAATTATTATATAGTTGCTTATTACATCAAATATAATATTTTATAATACATACATAATATATACACTGTATAGTAAAATATGATATTTTACGCTGAACATTATATATTAAAAAACATAAACACTAAGAATAAAGTCAATGCTATTTTTTCCTGTTTAGAAGTTTTTTCCCTTTTCTCTGTTAGCAGGATACTCAGCATATCATGCCACATAGCCATTACAAGTTTTGATGTTTTCTATTCCCTCAAGTGATCAATCTACCTCTATTAAACTACCTTAATTTAGCTAGATTAGGTCTAACCCTCACCTGCACCCAAATGACCCCTTTCAAGTTTACCTAAAAAGATTTTTTTTCCCATCCTTGTTATTTTGGTTCATCTTGTGTTCTTTATTTCCAATGTTCTAAAAACCATAAATTTTAATTCATCTTTTATTTTTCCTAGTTGTAGCTCTGGGAGTAATTTTCTATTGCTAGTGACTAAACCTTACTTGTAGCAAGTAGTATAAATTATTCTTTGAGTTTATTCAAATTTTTATAATATGTGAGCATTTGGAAAAGCTAATAAAGGATAAGGTGTTCAGCCCAAGTGATGAGACAGTATACATATTGTATAACAGTATATATATATATATATTGTATAACAGTATATATATATATATATATATATATATATATATATATATCATGTTGTACTAAATAGCAAGGAGATTAGATGGGGAGAGGATTCTAGCAACTGCAGTGGTGTGTGACTTTAGGCAAGTTTTATAATTTCTCCAAGCATGTCCTTATTAACGACTCAATAAAGGGAGATGTAATGTACATTTTTTAAAATTCTCTTTCATTAATTCCTTCACAATCTGATGAGTGCACTCTGATGTTCCTAGAGGGAACAAGCATTTCTAACTCATTCTCAAGGCAGTATGTGTATGCTTGTTTCCATCCCTAGCATCGAGAATGAACACATAACCCAAAAAGCTAATCAGAGTATTCTATACTACTAGCCAGTAACACTCTTATCTAGGGCAAGAGCCTCCCGCCAAAGGTCTCCTTACAGCCTTTTTTAGGAAGGCCTCTGGGAATTGTAATAAAAAGATATGTATTTCAGCTTACTGTTCCAGCACAGTGAAAGCCTAGAGCTACTGGTTCCACATTATTACCTTAAGGAAACCCCCGCCTCATCCTGAGTGATGCAGCACATGGAAAAATGGCCCAGAAACTGAGACAGCAAACACTGATGACTTTATATAAGCCACTAGTCCAGATGAACTTAATCTAATAGAAGATTTCTAATATACTGTTCTCTTAAACCTATATGTATAATTGAATAATTTACTCCTAAATCAAAAAGAGCCCTTATACAAGCTCTTAACAGAAGCAACAGGTAGTTTCCTCTCAGTCACAAAACAAATAAATATGTGTGGAAAAAGAATTATAATATTTATACAGATCTCTGATTTCTAAAGATATGAGACCTTTTTTTTTTACAGGAAACCAAAACTCCTTTATCAAGCTTATGCTTTCTTGTATAGCATAAACTGAAATTTTACTATCACCATACTGAAAGAAATGGAAAAATTCCAAAATCAATCAAATAAAAAGGATTCTGCTCCAACAGTCAGGTTTTTTACCCATATATTACTAAGACATTTGGTCTAAAAAACTATCATGACATTTCTTTGCAGTAAAGATCAATAATAAATACTATGTGCAATGTGCTTTTATAGAACAAAGTAAATATTCTATAGGCCTTTATTTGGATATTATGAAGATATTTATTTGGATATCCTTTATTTCAATAATATTTTGGATATTTCAAATAAAATGTAGATATTGAGTTATTAAGCTTTTTACTTGAAATATTAACAACAAAGCCAAGTTGGATATCATTAGACAAAATATGACTTGTTTTCTTTGGCCTCAAGCATCAGAGGTTGGATCTATATGAAAATCAGAGGTAAGATTTTGCATTAATACTCTAACAATTACCACTGTCTAAAGATGAAGAAAGCCAGGATAAATAATCATTACTTTTATTTTTTCCTAGGTCCCTGAAATTCTTTCTTAATATATTTTATTAATTATGCTCATACAGTTGTCCCAATTTTCCCCCTTTGCTCCCCTCCACCCAGTACTCTCATTTCTTCCAGACATCCCCCCTTAGTTCATGTCCATGGGTAATGCATATAAGTTCTTTAGCTACTCCATTACCTATACTGTTCTTAACATCCCCCTGTCTGTTATGTACCTACCAATTTGTGCATCTTAATCCCTATACCTCTCCCCCATTTTCTGCCTTCCCTCTCCCAAAAAATAACCCTCCAAATGATCTCCATGTCTGTGATTCTGTTCCTATTATGCTTGTTTAATTTGTCATTTGGATTCAATTATTGATAGTTGTGAATTTGTTGCTCATAGTTTTGATCTTCTTTGTCTTAGATATGTGCCTTTAACATTTCATGTAATAATGACTTGGTAATGATGAATTACTTTAGTTTTACCTTGTCTGGGAAGCATTTTATCTGTCCTTCAATTCTAAATGACAGATTTGCTGGCTAGAGTAAACTAAGTTGTAAGTCCTTGCTTTTCATCAATTTATTCTTGCCAGTCCCTTCTTGTCTGCCATGTCTTTTCAGAAATCAGCTGATAGCCTTATGGGAATTTTAGGTAGCTCTCTACTTTTCTCTTGCTGCTTCTAAGATACTCTCTTAATCTTTAACCTTTGGCATTAATTATGATGTGTCAGTATGGTCCTCTTTGGGTCCATCTTGTTTGAGACTCTGTACTTTCTGGACTTGTATGTCTATTTCCTTCACCAACTTAGGCACATTTTATTTCATTAATTTTTCAAATAAGTTTTCTATTTCTTGCTCTTCCTCTTCTCCTTCTGGCACCCCTATGAGTCAGATGTTGATATATTTAAAGATGTCCTGGAGGTTCCTAAGCCTATTCTCATTTTTAAAAATTCTTTCTTCGTGCTTTTCTGATTAAATGCTTTTTCCTTCCTTATGTTCCAAATTCTTGATTTGATTCTCAGCTTCATCCCCTCCACTGTTGGTTCCCTGTAAATTTTTCTTTATTTCACTTAATGCAACCTTCATTTCTACCTGGGTCTTTCTTTTCCTATGCCCTAACCCTAACTCTAACCCTAACCATAAGTTCCTGGAGCATCCTGATAACCAGTGTTTTGAACTATGCATCTGATGGGTTATTTAACTCCATTTAGTTCTTTTTCTGGAGTTTTGTTCTGTCTTTTAATTTGACCATATTTATTTATATCTTCATTTTTGCAGCCTGCCTGGGTTTATTTCTGTGTGTTAGGTAGAACTGCTTTGACTCCCCATGTTAGCAGTGTGGCCTATTGTAGAAAAGCACACCTGTTAAATTGTATGGGCAGGACCTTTGGTAATCTCCAGGGTAAAGCAACCTATGTTACTTCTCTTTTGCTCTGTGTCGAGGGTTCAGAGAGGGGAAAATGTCACTGACTGGCCTCTGGAGTTTTGCTGGGATGGAAGCTGTAGCCAAGCACTCAAACTTCACTTTTTTCCTGTGTGCCACTGGTGCACTGTGAGCTGCTGCCATAGTGCTAAACCCCAGAGAGTGTGGGACTGCATGAGTTCTAAGTCTGTTACTGGTCCTTTGAGGGATGTTTCTTAAGATTCCCACAGTTTCTTCTGCCACCCAACCCCCATTGGTTTTTAAGAGTCAGAAGTTATGGAGACTTATCTTCCTGGATTTGGAACCCTGGGCTCTATGGTCTGGACTAGGGTTGGGATCCTTTGCTCCTAAGGTATCCCTTCTCAGTTTTATCCACCACACATGGATGTGGCACTACCTGGTCCAGCTCCACACATCTCCACACCTCTCCCTTGTCTCTGTCTCAGCCCCTTGTACCCATCTAGATGAATGTCACTTCTTTAAATCCTTGGTTGTCAGACTTCCACACAGCTCCATTTTCTGACAATTCTGGGTGATATTTGTTTTGTAGTCTAGTTGTATTTTTTGCTATAGCTCTGCACAGAAGGGAGGTGTGTTTACCTATGCTTTAATCTTGAACACAAATCTGAAATTCTTTAAGTCTTTGATTTGTGATTGATAAATGGTGGGGTCCAAAAAGTTGCTCTTAGAAAAAAAGGAAGAATATTTTAATTGGTTAAATTGTAACCAGTTTTAAATATCTTCTCTTATCAAGAAAATAAATTGAAAATAATGGTTGTACTAACTAGTGTGGCTCAGTTGGTAGAACATCATCCCATACACCAAAAGGCTGAGGGTTTGATTTCTGGTCAGGGCACATGATGTTTCTCACATCAATGTTTCTCTCTCTCTGCTCTCTTTCTCTCTAAAATCAATAAACATATTTTCCTATTTTTTTTAAAAAGAAAATAATTGTTGTTAATCCCATATTTTTGAATGAAAAACTTAGGCTTCTAACATACTTAGAACTTAGGCTTAGTAACATACTCAAGACCATAAACTACAAAATTATAGAACAAGATAATATTGTATAAATTATATGTCTTTCTACTAGACAATAGTGTTTATTCAATATCACATATACAATGCTTCTTTACAAAGGTTTCAAATGTTGCCTTGAAATAAGTAAATTATTCAGACAGATGCTTGGAGAGTATGAGTTTGAAAAATAATATCACAAAATCAGCAGAAAAATAAAATTTATAAATACTTTCAGCAATTACAAAGGAAAAATATAAAATAAACTATTACTTTTAAAAATTTTATTTTAAGCACAGCACAATGCAAAAAAACAACATGATGTACATGCAAAATGTAATGGAAATAGCCATATCTGGTTTCACATGACCCAGGAGTTGGGGAGAAGGGGATTTCAGGTGAATTACAAAGTGCTATCACAGAACTAATTAGCACTAGTCAGAACCATATTTAACTTCTATCTATGCTAACATATAACATTTTCATCATTATATTCAGATTGATCGATGTAAATAATATAGTCTTCCTCTATACCAGAAACTTTAGATCAAGATGGAAGACAATATTTCTGCCATGTGCACTAGATACAATAATTATTCTGCTGTGTTCTGAACATAAACATTTCATGGTTCAAGGGGAGGTTACAGAAATGTGTAGCATGTACTATTTAAGAATTTCTTCGAGAAAAGTAGTCCCAATTATAGCTCACAAGTAAGAAAACATAATGATTAAGAACTTGGGATATGGAGCTACACTGCCTGAGTTCAAAGGGCTTCTGTTCATTAATAGATGTGCCTTACCAACAAGCTACTTTATTATCTATGACTCTTTTGTCTCTTCTATGAAATGGAGAACCTAATATGGCTTACCTGTACATGGTGTATATTAATATGAAGACCTTAGGAAATTGTCTGGCACAAAATAAACCCTGGAAAATATTAACCTTGATGATAATACTTTCTTTCTTTTTTGAATAGATATTATTGGCTATGCCATCTTTTCTTACTCCATTTTATGCTTCTGCCTCTTTATCAAATATTAATTGACCATAGACACTTGGGTTTATTTCTGGGTTCTGTATTCTGTTCTATTGATCTATGTATCTTTCTTATGCCAGTACCAGACCATTTTGATTACAGTGGACATGTAATATAGTTTGATATCAGGTATGGTGATCCCTCTTACTTTGTTCTTTCTCAAAATTGCTGTGGCTTTTCATGGTTGTTTATGGTTCCATACAAATTTTTGAAATGTTTGTTCTATAGCTGTGATTCATTGGTATTTTAATAGGTGTTGCATTAAGTTTATAAATTGCTTTGGGTAGTAGAGACATTTTGGTAATGTTAATTCTTCCAATCCATGTTTCCATTTATTGTATTCTTTAATTTCTTTCTTCATGTTGTGTAGTTTTCTGAGTACAGGGTCTTTTACCTCCTTGGTAAGGTTTATTCCTAGGTATTTTACTTTTTTTGTTGGTATAACAAATGTTTTTCTTTTCCTGATTCCTGATTACAATATTTCATTGTTGGTATATGAAACTGTCTTTGGTTTCTGAATATTGACTCTTTATCCTTGTTTTGTCAAATTCACTTATTAGGTTGAGTTTTCTGATAGAGTCTATAGGGTTTTCTATGTAATTAATTATCATGTCATCTGTAGTGACAGTTTTACTTCCGCCTTTCCAATTTGGATGCCTTTTGTTTCTTTTTCTCATTTGATTGCTGTGGACAGGACTTCCAATGCTTTTGAATAGAAGTGGGGAAAGTGAATATCCTTGTCTTGTTGCTTATCTTAGGGGGGAAGGTTTTAGTTTATGCCCATTGAGTATGATGTTAGTTATAGGTTTCTCATATATGCCCTTTATTATGTTGAGGTATGCACCCTCTACTCCCACTTTGCTGAGTGCTTTTATCATAAATGGGTGCTGTACCTTATCAAATGCTTTTTCCACATCTACGAATATGATCATGTGATTTTTGTCTTTCCTTTTGTTTGTTATGTATTGTGTTTATTGATTTGTGAATATTGTACCATCATTGGGATGAATCACACTTGATTATGGTATATGATCTTTTTAATGTATTGCTGGATGTGGTTTGCCAAATTTTGTTGAGGATTTTAGTGTCTAGGTTCATCAGCCATATTGGCCTGTAGTTTTATTTTTGTTGTGTCTTTATCTGGTTTCGGGATTAGGGTGATACTACACTCATAAAAAGAGTCTGGGAGTCTTCCCTCTTCTTGGATTTTTTGGAGTAGTCTGAGAAGGGTGGGGGTTAGCTCTTTCTTAAATCTTTTGTAAAATTCTCCTGTGAAACCATCCAGTCCAGGGCTTTCATGTGCCAGGAGTTTTTTGATTACTGCTTCGATTTCACCAGTTGTTATTGGTCTGTTCAGACTTTCTGCTTCTTCTTTATTCCGTTTTGAGAGATTATATTTTTCTAGAAATTTGTCCATTTCATCCTGGTTTTCAAATTTCTTGGCATATAGTTGTTCGTAGTAATTTCTTACAGTCCTTTATATCTATGTGGTATCAGTTATAATCTCTCCTCTTTCATTTCTTATTTTATTTATTTCAGTCCTCTGTTTTTTTTTTTCTTTATAAGTCTGCTTAAAGACTTGTCAATTTTGTTTATCTTTTCAAAGAACCAGCTACTGTATTTATTAATCCTTTGGATTGTCCTCTTAGTCTTTATGCCATTTAATTCTGCTCTGATCTTGGTTATTTCCTTCCTTCTACTTGCTCTGGGCTTTGCTTGTTGTTGTTCCTCCAGTTCTTGTAGATATAGAGTTAGGTTGATTATTTGAAATGTTTCTGTCTTTAATAAGTAAGCCTGTGTCATTATCTACTTCCCTCTCATGACTCTCTTTGCTGTGTCCCATAAGTTTTGGACTATTGTGATTCATTTTCATTTGTTTACAGAAACTTTTTGATTTTTTCCTTGATCTCTTTGTTAACCTATTCATTATTTAATAGCATGCTATTCAATTTCCATGAATTTGAGTGTTTTTTCCATTTTCTTTGGGGTTTATTTCTAATTTCAGGCTCTTGTTTTATGAGAAAATGCTTGTTATGATTTAAGTTTTCTTGAATTTGTTGAGGCTCATTTTGCATCCTATCATGTGATCTGTCTTTGAAAATATTCCATGTGCATTTGAAAAGAATGTGTATTTTGCTTCTTTGGGATGAAAAGTTATATATATATATATATATATATATATATATATCAGTTAAATCCATTTGATCTAGGATATTGTTCAATGCTACAGTATCCTTGTTGGTATTTTGTTTGGAAGATCTGTTCATTTTTGACAGTGGGTTGCTAAAATATCTTTTGCTCTCTATATCTTTCTTGAAGCCCTCCAAAATTTTCCTTATATATTTCGGTGCTCCTATGTTGGGTGCATATATGTTTACAATTTTTATGTCTTCTTGGTGGATTCTTCCTTTGAGTATTATGAAGTGTCCTTCAGTGTCTCTTTTTATGGCTTTTGTTTTGAAGTCTATTTTTTCTGATATAAGTATTCCTACCCAGCTTTTTTTTCCAGTCCATTTGCTTGGTATTTTTTTTTTCCAATTCTTCTCTTTCAGTCTGTGTAAATCTTTTGTTCTTAGGTGGGTCTCTTGTAGACCTCATATGTATGGATCGTGTTTTCTTATACACTCAGCTACCCTATGTCTTTTGATGGGAGCATTTGATCCATTAATATTTAATGTTATTCTTGACATGTACTTATTAATTTTCTCCCCTTTGTACCTGTGTTCCTCTCTCTCTCACTCTTTTTCTTCCTGTTCTTAGTACTCCCTTTGGCATATCTTTCAGTGATGGATTGGTGGAGGTGTATTCTTTCAGCCTTCTTTTGTCTGGGAAACTCTTTATTTCACCTTCCATTTTAACTGAGAGAGTTGTAGAGTAGAGCAGTCTTGGCCTGCAGGGCTTTGCTTTTCATTACTTGGAATATTTCTTGCATTTCCCTTCTAGACTGTAGTGTCTCTGTTGAGAAATCAGCTGCTAGCCCTATCAGAGATCCCTCATATGTTACTTCTTGTTTCTCCCTTGCTGCTTTTAAGATTCTCCCTTCATCTTTAAAAGTTGGCATTTTCATTATGATGTGTATCTTGGAGTAGGCTTCTTTGGATTCCTCTTGATTGGGACCCTATGTGCTTACTGAACTTACATAGTTCTTCCCCTCTCCAAGTTTGGAAAGTTCTCTGTCAATATTTTTTCAAACAGGGTTTCTATTCCTTGCTCTTTTTCTTCTCCTTCTGGTTTCCTATGATTTGAATGTTGCTGTGTTTCATGATGTCTTGCAGTTCCCTTAAGTTATCTTCATATTTTTTATTCTTTTTTCATGCAGTTGCTCTACCTGGATATTTCTTTCCCCCTTGTCTCTCAGTTCCCTAATTCAATCCTCGGCTTCATCCAACCTGGTTATAATTCCTTGTAGTGTATTTTTTATTTCAGAAATTATATTCTTCATTTCTTCCTGGTTCTTGTTTATAGTGTCTATTTCCTTTTTCATCCTCTTGTAGTTCTTACTCAGTTCTTTGTAGTCGTCTGTGAGTTCCATGAGCATTTTTATAACCATCCTTTTGAATTCTATATTTGGTAGTTTGCTTGCTTCCATTTTATTTAGCTCTTTCATTGGCAGTCTTCCATTCCTTTTGATTGCAAGTTCTTTCCTTTTCTCCCCATTTTAGGTGACTCTTTTTGTTTGTTTGTGTTTCCCAATGCTCTATTTTACTAGCTGTCTTCATAGAGTGAATTTCTATGGTAGGAGTTCTGTGGGATTCAGTGGTGCCGTCTCTTTGATCTTCATTCCTAGATGCTCTAGGGTTGCCCTTCATCTGTTTGTGTGGGCTCTCTTGTTGTGCTTGGGTTTCACCAGTTGGTGGCTTCTTTGTTTGTGGGTTCTCTCCCCCAGCAGGTATTCACAACCCTTACCTTATCTTGTATGTGGTCAGGGGCAGGGTGCAGGGGAATTGGTTTGAGACAGCCAGAGAGTATTCTGTGAGATTTAAAGTACCAACAAGTAGAGAACAGATAAGAGATCTTTTGGAAAAGTACAGCAATAACCATGATATTTCAGCCACTTCTTAAAATGGGCGAAAAAGGGATAAAATTCTTATTAAAATGAAAAACGAATGTGAGCTGACTCCAGAAAGCAGAGCACTTATGTGAGATTAGATGGTGAGATACACTGTAAGGGATAGAAACTTGGCATATTGTGCAAGAGAATAAAATTAACCACAACAGTAAGAAAGTTCAGAAGGATAGTAAAATGGGCCAAGACCAGGGAAGGGTGCTGTATGGAATTTAGAACAACAGTAATAGGAAAAGAAATATATGATCTGAATAAAAAGAATAAAAAGTAAAAGACCAAGAGTAGTGTGTTTTGGGAATATGAGTGAAATGAAAGAAGAAAAATTAAAATGCAATGTGACAGAGAGAACAAAGAAATCCAGTCAAATAGTGAAATCAAACAAAGAAAACTTTGAAATAGAAAGAAGAAATAGAAAGAAGAACAGTAAAAGAATAAAAATAAAATGCAAGTTCTATAAGACAGCAAATTGACATTTGTCTCATTATTGGTTTTAGCCTTCTGATTTCTCTTTGAATCTGTCTTTGGTCATTTTTTAGTTCCAGGTTTATTGTTTTACATTTGGGGGAAAAGCCCCCTCTGACTTTAAACCTACCAAGGGGATTGTGCTGGTCTTCCTGGATGCTGCAGGCAGAGAGGTGCTGGGCTCTGTGTTTTTTTTTTTTTTTCCCTTTCCTATGGGCCTGTAAGGATAGGAGCTAGGTCTGGGCTACAATATTTGGAGGTGCCCAGCCTCCAGCCCATGCCCTCAGAGTGCTGCATGGCTCATATTTTCCATATATATCAGGCCAGTGCCTTTAATCTACCTTGGTGTGCCACCCTTTGATTAGTCCATGAGGTGTACCAATGAGAGAAACTCACACCCTTCCTCCTCCCACTTTGCGGGACTGGGCATCACACACACACAGTCCCTTCCAAGTAAATTAAGTCTCTCTGGGGAGTGCTACCTCTCTGGGCCCCTGATACCCACCTTTGATCTGCCTGTGGGGTACACTGATTTGGAACAAATTACACCCCTGCTCCTCCCCAAGAGCCTTTTTTTGAGTGAATTTCCCTTGGTTGAGGGTGGCCATTCTTAACAAGTGCCCAGCTTTTCACACAGCCCAACTCTTTGACCAGTCCAGTGACTATCTGGGTGATAGCCAGCTGTGGCTCATCTCTTCTCCCATCTCCAGATGTCACCCACCTCTCCAATTTCCTTGGTACTGTCCCAGCCAGTGACCACAGTCCCAGCCAGGGAATGCCATCTGTGGTGTATCTCCCACTGGGTCTTTATCTCCCCAGGGACTTCAAGCATCCAGGTCTCTTCTGGTGTGGGACTGGCTTCCCTGCTCAGGGAGGGAGCTGTGAAGTTACAATGGCTGGATGGCTGTCTTCCAAAGCTCCTGCAGCAACCACAGTCCCCCATGCAAAGCCCAGGGACCTTCCCATCTGCTTACAAAATCTCTTTACCATTCATTTTTAAATGTCCTCTGCAGTCTTTGGCTTTTAAACTTCATATAAGTTGGGAATTTGTTGACTGTTCACCCTGGTCTTCAGAATATCAACTAGGTGTCCCTGCTGAGTGCACAAACAAGTGGGTTCAGCTCCCACCTACCTTGCTGCCATCTTTAAAGTTCACCCACCACTGTATATTTTCTATAGCTTAGACTCATCATGGCTCCATAGTTTTTTCCTTTGCTGATAGATGGCATCACATTACTTAAATTCATACATGTGTAGAAATATCCACTGACATTTCTTTAAGCCATTTTTAGCAGCTATAGTCATTTAGAAATAAAAATCAGATAAGATGTAAATTAATGTAAAATGATGGGAATGGGCATACCATGATTTGTTTTCAAATAAATATAGTTATTTAATGTAATTTTCAATCCATGTAACAAGCTTTATTATGTATTTCTTCTTTTTAAGTGTATTTCTTCTTTTGGGGAATAATTTCTACAAAAACTAATATATCTACTATAAATTAACTGAACATTTGTACTAAGACATAACACCAAAGCTTAGAATAAGATAGTCTAAAAAATTAAGATGATTTAAGGATGATATGCCATAATTAAGGAAAATCATACTGTTTGACTAAGGTATCAAGTTCAAGATGAGTATGAAAAAAGTGGTAATATCAAAAGGAAATAGTACCAATCAGGTCATTTGGACCAGGGTCTCCTGAGAGCATTTTGGATGTTGTGGTTAGACTACACCTCCAGGTAATCTCTCTTTTTTATTTAATTTGTTTCATTAACACTAAGTTAGTTTCAAATTTCAGCTATGGTTTTAAAGTTTTCATAAATCTTTCCTTGACTAGCTCATAAGTTAGGTACTCCATATTCCTTCATAATCTCCTAGGACTCTGACCTTGCCACTATCATCATATTTTATTATGCCTTATAATCACATATAGCAATTTTTATAAACAAATAAATGTTATCACCCTTGTGAACAACTAGAATACTAGGATCATGTTTTATTCATTAAGAATCAACATATTAGCATAGATTACATTACATAATATTAATTCAATATATATGTTTATTGACTTGAATAAAACTTTCAATTTCAGTTGTTTTAATTTGCACTTCATGGTTTACCTATTTAAATATATTTGTATAAGAAAGACAATCAACATTGGACCTTTTTCATCTTTCTGCAGGCATTTTTTCACTGTACTTGCATTCTTGGTCATATTATTTTCATCATGTTGTACACAGTATCCTCTTTAGAGTACTAACATTCATGAATCCTTTTTATATTATAATTTTATTCTAGCAGTTTTTATAGATTTCCCCAATATCTCTTTTTCCTGTTTCTTTGTCTAAAGTGCCTCTTTTTCATTTCAATATGCTTTATTTTTAAAACAGGTCACAACACTAAGCTTCTGGACCATTCTGTCAATATATGAGCTACAAATGCTTACTCAACCTAAAATGATTCTTATATAGCTAATAAAAGAGAAAGACAGTTGCCTTCTACAGTCAAAACAGCACATAGCTCTAGTTACTTTGCTAGCACTTTGATGATTAATCTTACAATAAAATATCACAAAAACTTTATCTTATTCCTCTGTAAAAAGTCAGACTTATATCATCATTTTTCAACATAGTGATTACTGGTTAGAATACAGAAACAATTTTTTTCTATCAGTCTCACCCTCTCAATACCCCCTTCCATCATTAGGCCTTTGTGTAATTCCAGAACCCAATTCTGTAGAAAGGTTTGGGGCTCCATCCTGCAGTCTCAAAAATCTGAACTCATTACCATGTAGAGAGAGACAACTCTCACAGGGAGTGCACTCACAATGAACAAGCATGCAAAGTCTGATTTTTTAATGCCACATTTAAAATGTACATATTTACAATAAAAAATAATCATGTGGAAAACAATATCTATACTCTTGGAACCAGAATGTCTGTATCTTTATAACATATGTTAAAAGTTGAACAGGAAATATGTAACAGTGCATAATAATCTACATTAGTATATTCCCTTTTGCCTCTTACCGAAGGCATGACTGCCATGCCAGTGTGAGCCTGCCAACATTAACCCAAAAGAACCATATTTGGATTTATTTTGTATTTTTTTTGAAATTTTATTGATTGATTGATTGATTGTATTTTTCCATTGCCATTTAATCCTCTTATACCACCCCATGCCCAGCAATCACCACACAGTTTTCCACACCCAGGAATCGTTTCTCCTTTTTGTCCAATCCCTCTACCCTCTAACTCCCCCTGCCTTCTTGGCTCCTACTCTCTATCTACTCTCATCCTGTCATCCTACTCTCTATCTACAAGCCTGTCTCTATTTTCCCTGTTAGTTCAATTCACTCATTAGATTCCACATAAGAGTGAAATCATATGGTATTTGTCTTTCTCTGACTGGCTTATATCACTTAGCATAATGTTCTCCAGGTCCATCCATATATTGCAAAGGGTAAACATTTCTTTTTCACAGCCGAGTAGTAGTCTACTGTGTAAACATCCCACAGTTGTTTTATCCACTCATCTATTGATGGGGCATCGGGGCTGCTTCCATATCTCGGCAATTGTAAATAATGTTGCAATGAACATAGGGATGCTTTGTTCTTTCGAATTAGCCAGTACTTCTTGTTTGTTGATTTATTTATGTATGCATTTAATTCTTGTTCAATTACAGTTGAATAAGATTTGATTCTTTTTTAAAAGATTTTATTGATTTATTTTTAGAGAGGGGAAGGGAGGGAGAAGGAGAGGGAGAAACATCAACGTGTGGTTGCCTTTCATGTGGTCCCCAGTGGGGACCTGGCCTACAACCAAGGCATGTGCCCTGCCTGGGAACTGAACCTGAGATGCTTTGGTTCGCAGCCTGCGCTCAATCCACTGAGCTATGCCAGCCAGGGCAGATTTGATTCTTAACCAATCTTCTTCCCCATTTTGGATTTTCAGTTTGTTAATATTAGTTTGTAATTTTGTTCAGTATATTAGTACCTTCACTTACATTATATCTCTTTGATGGAATTTAGAATAATTTTATAGACCAACTTTCACAGTAGGTTTTTAATGTTATATTTTAATGTTATTACCTCATACAGTTTTTAAGTTTTAATTTAAAATGAATACTCTTTCAAATAAAGAACAAAATGACAGTGACCACAAGGGAGGGGGGAAGCATAACTGGGAAAGAGGAGAAAGGGTCAAGTCAAGGACCATGTATGAAGGACCCATGGACACAGACAATGTGGGGAGGATTGGATGTGGAGGGTGGGGTGGATAGGGCAGGGAAGAATAGTGGGGGTAAAATGGGGACAACTGAAGTTGAACAATAATAAATAAATGAATAAATAAAAATGCCATATTATTTCAAATCACTGAGAATTGTGAAGGAAGGAAAGAAAAAATAAAGCAAATACTTACTTATTACCTATTTCATATGCTTTAATATTTCATATGCTTTCATATGCTTTAAAAATATCTGAAATCCTCACAATAACTATTCGACATATATTGCCACATTTTTTTCAAATGAAATTAGGCTATAAAACATTATATAAATTGCCTAAATTGCATGTAGGATTAGGATGCAAACCTAGATCTAACTCAAAAGTGTGCTTTCTTTTTTTTTAATTTTTTTGGCTTCTCATCATTTTTAAAAAATTTAATCTTTATCTTACATATATATTTTGATGACCAAAGTGTAATTTCCACTATATATTGCAGAGAACCGTAAGCTATATGATCAAGTTACTGTAGAGACTAAGGGGAAAAAAAACCTTATTAAATCCACAAAAATTAATCTTATATACATTTAATAATTTGCATTATCATTGGTATTTTGTTCAGTAGTTAAGATGTAAGCATTATACAGTTTAGTAAACAGTTGTAGTTAATAACAAAATACAAATTATTTTTGAATCAGAACAAAAATAAAAACTTAGAACACAAAGCTGTTCTAATGTTTTACTTAACTAATTTTAGCCCCCTTAATCCACTATTGAAAACTTTCTTCCAGGTCCTGACTAGGTAACTCAGTTGGTTGGAGGGTCATCCCAGTGCACCAGAGTTGTAGGTTCGATTCCCAGTCAGGGCACATACAAGGATCAACCAATGAATACATAAATAAGTGGAAAAACATACTGATGCTTCTTTCTGTCACTTTAAAAATCAATAAAAAACCTATAAAATGTCCGTCTATAATATAAAAATTGAGTAATATACATTTTCACATCAAACTTTCTGTTAAATAAATTGTTGTATGGGTCATTTAAAAAGTACATAGTCTTTCCCTCTTCAAATCCTAAAAACATAGCAGTAACAACATTAGCTTTTAGATAAGAAAATTGGGGCTCAAAAGTACTAACAATTTTCTTTAAACACAAAGAACTAATTTAAAAAATAATGCAAAATCCCAAAATCTAATGTTTTACAAATACTATAATATAAGAACTTATTTGATGTTAACAATAAACAAAATATTTCCTAACCATGAAAAGAATCACAATTAGAAAACTCTGTTTTGCTGTGACCTGGTGGATCAGTTGTTTGGAGCATTGTTCCGTGCCCCAAAGGTGGGGGCTCAATTCCCAGTCATAGCACATACCTAGGTTGCAGGTTCAGTCCTCATTCAGAGTGAGAATGGGAGGCAACCAATGTTTCTCTCTCACATCAATGTTTGTCTTCTTCTTTCTTTCTCTCCATTCCTCTCTCTCTAAAATCAATAAACATTTTTTAAAAGAAAGAAAATTTGTTTTAATGCTGATAAAAGTGTGCCTTCCAAGGAAGGGTTCTAAGGTGCTTTCTCAAGAAGCTATCACATAAACATTATTACCCTAGGAAAAATATTACAGCCAACTAGTATCTCAACCCTGAATGTTTTCTCTCATTGCTCCAAATTTAAGGCTATAATGAAAATTTAGCTTTCACACATAAGTTTAAATTTTGGCATTTCTTAATTATGTCTCATAATCTTTGGACTCATTTTAATACAACTACTACCTCTCATATGAAATTTACTCATATACATCGGCTAGCTTATATTTTTTATTTCCCTTCCTTCCAGTGATTTTTTTCATCCATCATTGTAATCTTGAATTAAATCCAGACCTGAAAAATGAATGCATGATATACTTAGTATGCTCTTACTAAATGCTAACTTAGCATGATGAAGCTAACTAGTTTTCATTAAATCACTACAGCCATATAATCTTTGTATAATTTCCATTTTTTTCATACATAGACTGCTTATTTATGTGTGAGCCATTGGTTTTAAGAAACAGTTATTTCTTGTCCATCTAGTATAAATAAGGCACACTGGTGGGTGACAAATAATTACATAATAGGTAGCAGATGGTCCTGTACATCAAGAATCTTGTCCCTACAGAGAACACTGGGCACACCTACCTTGACAGTTTTACTCCTTTCCTATGTCTATTCTATCCTGATCACAGCAAGGAGCAGGAAGTACATGAGGACAGACCAGCAGTGGCCTAAAAGAAAATAAAGTAAACTCTGTCCTGTAACCACCCTATACCTCCTCTCCTGGTGTCACTTATCTCTGGTTTCCCAGGATACCAGTTTGTCTATGTACAAGGGTGGAACCCCCCCCAAAACATACCGCATTTATAAAAATGTGTATTTATTCTTACATATTTAAACTTCAGTTACCTTCAAAGTACTCTCCATTTGATGCAATACACCTATCAAGACTTTTTTTCCCACTGCTCAAAACAGTTTTTGAACTTGTAAGTTTTGATACCATTTAGTGCTTCTGCTATTTTTGTTTCACCTCTTACAGAACAGCAAAACATCTCCCTTTGAAGACTTTTCTTAACCGGGGGAAACAAAAGAAGTCACTCAGGATGAGATCTGGAAAATAGGGAGGGTGGGGCACTGTGGTCATGCTATTTTTTTTTGTCAAAAATTGAACTTGCAGCAGTGTGGGCAGTTGCATTCATAAATCACTCATCATGAAATGGGCAAACACAGTGAAAGAGTCTTCAAAAACTATTCACTAAAACCAAACACAGCCTCTCACAATATCACCAGCTGGTACACAGATACAGATGGGTTCCTAGACCACTCACTTAGTGGGGGAAGCCTGTAGCACAATGGGCGCACCCTTCAGAAGATAATTTTGTTTTGTGTGTGTGTGTCCCCCCTCATATATTCTTGACATCTCGTATTTTGTAATATATTAACCTAACCTGTCCTTCACTTCCTCATATGTGATTCAGGTTCCAAAATTGCCTTTTCTTTCATCCCTACAACCATCAGTTTTCCTTTCCAATTGCCTGAGTTAGAAGTAGTGGGTTTGCCTAGACATAGTATAGGCACTGGTGTGAGAAAAGAAATGGTGAACTTTGTGTTGGGAAATAACACGTTAAGCATTCAAAAATGTTTTGTTGAGCAAAATTACTATTATGATATTTATAAAATGTGTGTTAAAATGTATATAATTGCAATTTACAGATTAACTGCATATTTAATTTCCTCATTTTAAAAAATATCACATGAAGAAGTCTAGAAAGTACTATAATTACTATGCTGAAGAAATTGAGACCAAGAAAGGTTAAGTGACCTGTTCAGCATCACAGTGTAATTAATAACAGGGTCTACATAGGTCTTTCTTAGACTTGCTCACACCGTGCTGACAACACAATCAGCCTTGCCACTTCAGTTTTCTGTCTCCACATGCTGTCCTTCTGATTGACTACCTAAAGAGGTTTCATTTCCCTCTTGAAATGAGGACAGTTTCAGTTCTGGTTGTCTTTTTGTTTACTTAAAACTCTCTCCAGAGTTGAGGAAATCTCAACTTTGTATATTTTACCATACATCTGCTGTATAGACCTGCTGTATAGACCTGCTGTCTATTTTACCATACATCTTCTAAAGGGTTTTCTGTAATTTGGTTCTACCTAACTCTCAAATTTCAATAAAATCCACAGAGACCAGATATGATTGACAGCAGACAACCATGGCATCTTTCCTCAAGCCAATGATTATTTTTTAAGAATGGTCAAAGTAATGTAATTCACCAGTGAAATGTTAGAGAAAATAGGCTTCCAAGCATCCTGAGATGTCCTCAACTCACTCTTGATAAAGAACAAAAAGACATGCTATTCTCCCTTCCTGCCTCTGGATATTACCAGCTACCTGTAACACTTGGATCTATAATAATCCATAAGTCACCCACCAAGAATGGCAGAAAAGCAAGGTGGAAGGACCTAATGCCATCATTAATCTGGTGAGTGTACTAAATCTGAAAGCACCTTATCTCTAGACTTTGTTAGGTGAAATAATAAATACCCTTATTGATCTAGTCAGTTTTCATGGGGTTTCCAATAACTGCAAATATAAGCACACAAATTGATATTGTGAGGATGAGCCTTACTATGATACTGATTTCTTATATCTAGTACCTTTTAAAAATTAGACCATACCATGCCTAGGGAAACACACATACTCACATTAATGTATAAAACTGTATTTTATTACTCCACAAGGAAAACTCTTTTGAACAGTTCAGAGAAAAGTAGCACATTTCATTCTAAAACATTTTTTTCTTAATTGATCCTCCACACTGTGGTTAAAATGATAACACATAAACTAAATCTCTTCAACTTAAAATTTTTATAAGACTCTCCAAGCCTGTTACTTATAGCAGTGTTTCTCACCCATGGCTGAACATTTTAATAACTTGGGAAAATTTTTGGAAATAATCAGCCCCGAGTTCCCTCTGAGATTCTAGCATTCGAGATCTGGATGTGGCCTTTCTATCATGATTTAAATGTGCAGTCAAGGTTGAAAATTCTTTCCCTAAAGATTAATTCAATTAGTTTAGGGTAGGAACTGGAAGTTACATGTTTTTATTTAAAAAGGAAAAAGGACTTACGGACATGCACACAGTGTGGTAATTGTGGGAGAAAGAGTTTATAAGGGGGGCAATGGTGATAAAAAATACAATAAAAAATAAAGTCTCCAGGTGATTGTAAATTAGCTAGGATTGACAAACATGGACTTATGAGAAAAACTACAAATTCCTTACATGGATACAGCATATTTTATTATACATTTTCAAGTATTTTCAAACTGCCTTCATAAACAAAGACTGCTTCTTTGCTCTATGTTCCAGTTACTCTACATCATTTAGAATTTTATTGCACTTCATGTAACAAAAGAACTAAAAACCAGTTGTTTAAACAGAATAGAAATGTATCTTTTTCTCTTATTTAGAAAAAAATGTTTTAAGATATGCATTAATTGCTCTAAGTTGACATCAGAGACCCACACAAACCTGTATTTTACATGTCAGTGGCCAGAATGTAATCAAATGGACAAATCCAGCTTCAAGGGAGACTGACCCCGTTGTCTTTACAGATAAAGTGTAGTAGACTGTCCTGCATGGCGTGGGCCCCGCTCCCACTCGGAGATGCACAGGACCCATGCCCACAGATAGGTTCTCCCCTGGGGAATCAGGCCTGCAATATACTTAGGCCACTATGAGTCTTGCTTTTTGCTAAAACTCCCTCACCCCCAACCGAGAACATTTACTGCAAAGCAACTTCCTAAATTCCCTGCTAAACCTTCCAAGGATGAGAGTAACTGGTCCAACTACTTTCGCCTTTTCATTTGCAAATGTCCCTCTTCTGTGATGTGATTAGCAGCACTGGTTCCTTTGTTTTCTGTAATAGGTAACCACCTAAAGCAAGCCTGTGCATAGTTAATGAGGACCTTCTTGCAATGTGTCCAGTAAGACAATAAAAGCTCATTGGAGCAAGGGCAGAGGCTTTTGCTCCCCTTCAGAGAAAAGCCATGCAGTCTCATTTCCACCACCAGATTCAGTAGTCCGTGTGAATGTCTCATTCTCATTCATAATGATGTGAACCCCACAAGCCAGGGTCCACATCACAAAGTAGGTGTTACAATAAATGGAAAGCAGAGAATAGATAGTGGTTGGCAACCAGCCCTGTATCCAAAATTACATAAATTTCCTCAAACATCATGCTTCTTGTGTCCATGTGTGCTTTTATTTGACTCTCAAGCAATTACTTGCTTTTCAAATCTTGGCTTAACTATAAGATTAGTTACAAACTCCCTACTCTCCTATTTATGTAAAATTGATTATTCCACTGATTTCCTTATGCAAACTAATATCTTACTGCCTAAGAAATTGTATTGTACTTACAAGTTTACTTCATTTTGCCTTATTAAAGAACTATTAGCTCCTTGAGGGCAAAGAGAGTTTTAAGATATGGATACTTCTAGCATTTGAAGATATTGTAACTATATCACAGGATCAAACCCTGCCTCTACAGCTTATTTCCTGTGTGTAAAATTAAGGGAAGTCATATATATCTCAGTATCTCAGTTTTTCTACTGTGGTGTCCACCCTGCCTGGTTTCAGGAGCCGTAACCCCCCATGGCTAAGGCTGAGTGAGGAATCTCCCAGAACTGGGAGGCCTAAGGAGACAAAACTTATTTCCCTGAACATGGGCACTGCCTGCTCTGCTATTCCCTTCAGCTTGGTTGGATAGTCAATGACGGGCAACCATTCTCTGGAAAGAATGGACCTAAGACAGGCACGATCACGTGGGAATAAGCCATCAGGGAAGAAACTCAGGGGGCTGTGGAAGCCGTCCCTATTCCTCCACAGGACTCGGTAGTCCGTGTGTGTTTCTCTCATCTCTCGAGAGCCATCTACAGCGTTTGCGGTCCACCGCGGGTGGACTGCAACATTCTACTTGTAATTTTATATCTCAGTAAAAAAATAATGTCTATTTATTAAAGCTATTAAGAGAGTGAAATGAATTAATAACCATAAAACACTTAGAATAGTCCTTGGCACATAGTAAGTGCTATAGAAGTAGCAGTAAAACATTTTAGTGAATTTTCTTTCATGAAATAATGCCACATTTGGTAAATAAACTGGTGGATCCACTACGGAAAATAGTATGTAATTTCCTCAGAAAACTAAAAATAGAATTGCCTTTGACCCAGCAATTCCACTGCTAGGATTAAATCCTATGAATTCTGAAACACCAATCCAAAAGAACCTATGCACCCCAATGTTCATAGCAGCACAATTTACAATAGCCAAGTGCTGGACACAACCTAAGTGCCCATCAGTAAACAAATAGATCAAAAAACTATGGTACATTTACATAATGGAATACTACACAGCAGAAAGAAAGAAGGAGCTCCTACCCTTTGTGACAGCATGGATGGAACTGGAAAGCATTATGCTAAGTGAAATAAGCCAGGTGGTGCAAGACAAATACTATATGATCTTACCTTTAAGTGGAACCTAATCACCAAAACAATCAAAATATAACCAGAGACATTGAAATTATCATTTGGATAATTTCAGAACAAATGGACAGTAACCAGAGGAGAGATGGGAGAGGGTAATTGGGGAAAAGTTGTTCAGGAACAACTATGCAGGACACATGGACAAAAATAAGTTGGGGTGGAATCAGGGGAGGCAGGTGGGGATGGCTGGGGTTGGGGGGAGAGGTGGGAGGAAAAGGCAGAAAACTATACTTGAACAACAATAAAATTCAAAAGTATTTAATAAAAAAGCATTAGCAGTTAAATTTTAATGAATTTCCTTGCATGAAATAATGCCACATTTGTTGAATAAATTAATCATCTTTGTGTATTAACTTATATGTTTTAAATTATGAAGAGATTCATGTGAGAAAGACACAAGAACATGAGAAATTATCTCTATAATGCAGAAGCAGAGAATATAGTTGGAATAAAAGGCTCCATATAATATCAAAGTTTAAGTGAGGTCTCAAATTCATGGAATACATTATAAATGATATCATTCAGGAGAAGTAAAGTGCATTGAGGTTAACTGAGAGTAAGGGGGGGAAGATTCATGAAGGATGTGTATTCAATCTGGATATTGAAGCATGCATAGAGAAGGTGCCAGAGAAAACTAGTAGATGTGTTCTAGAAATGATGGTGTGGTCTGTTTTGAGAAATTGAGAAGAGTATGACTGTAACAGAACTTTCAGTCTGAGATAAAATTCAACAAAAACATATTTAACAAATATTTATTGCATCTAAAAAATGTCTGACAATGGTAGGTGTTTTACTACTAGTTTTAAGAAAAAATTCAGATAGATAGATCAAGACAATAGGAGAAAAGAGTTCTAAAGGGAACTACAAGACTACAGATTTAATGTAGATAAAAAATTCCATGATGAGCCTGGTTTATCAAAAATTATGATGTGATGATGCACAGGAATATTTGAGGGAAGGGTGGACTAGAATCAAGAAGGATATATAAGACAGAATGCCTTTAATAAAATGCATTAGAACACATAGCACACCAGGTACATTTGTCCCAAAACATTAGTTTCTCTATATAGACAAATCCCTGAAATATAACTGGGCTAAAATATCTTTTCAAAGCACATCATGGAGTGTAACAAAAATATCTATTAACAAATTTACATTCTTATTTATAAATGACATACTGTGACATAATTTACTTTGAGATTAGGAAACTGACAAAACATCTCTTTCCCCAGGTTTCTGATTCTCTGAAGATTTATCTACACTGACCAGATAGTTTGAATTGAATGTGTGGGAGGAGTTCCTATTTGAATTTTCTCAGTAAGGAGCATTTTTTGTTGTTGTTGTTGTTAAAACTCATACTTTGATACTTGGTTTTAACAACTGTCTTTATATGGAAGCATATCCTTTTTTGGAGGCATTTCTTTGCAATTTCCCAAAAGTCTCTGTATTTGTTAAAAAAAAACTGTGTGTGTGTGTGTGTGTAACATGTGTGTATATATATATATATACACACACATACAGACATGAGGTTATATGAGTAATGCCAATAAGAAGGCAGAATAGGAAGGCTGAGACCCTCCTTACACCTAACGAGACACTGATTCAACAATACATGCACCAATTCACTACCTGGGAAATCATAAACCAGTTAGGGGAGTCATATTCCCAAGACAAGTGCAAAACCAGTCAATTCATAGCCAGGAGGGAAAACTTTGGCAAATTCTCACCATTCTCCATCTTCCCAGTGTAGTACCACGTGATCAGGAGAAAACTCCTAGCTCTCCACTGCTTCCTGGAGAGGGAGAAAGAAGATTGGATCATACCTCCAGCATAGTAACTTTTCAGGGCAGTTGCTTGGAGAACAGGAGCTTCTGCCTGGCCTGTCTCAGAATGCAAATAAAACCCAACATACTATAAAAACCTGAGAGCCACCACGAAGAACAAAATCAGGGCAGCACACTATTGCTCCAGAGACCAATGGCATAAGAGACAAAGGGCAAAACAGCTCAGAGACCTCCCCTCAGGAGGAAAATAGAAGAGTGGAGTATACATCCAACATTTTGATTTTTCAAGGGGCTGTCTTGAGGAATTAGTTTCTGTATAATTCAACTTGGATTGTAAAGGGAACCTGCATACTCTATATGACTGGGCAACTCTGAAAACAAAAAGGTAGGGTGGCATGTTGCTGCTTCAGAGGACCTGTGATATGACACACAGACACTACAAAGACAAGTTTATGAACTCCAGTGAAAAAGAGACTGGCAAATCCCTCTAATTAAGAATCTCTGAATACAAAGAAGATGTATCCACAGAAAAGGTTTGAGAGGCCCCCCCGAATCTTTAGCTTGGCTGAATACTGAAGGCTTTTCCTTGTAAAAGCCTATAAAAACTAAGTGGCTCAGTTTCAAATATGTGGATACCACCACAAAGTTAGAAGAAACACAAAGAAACAGGGAAATGTTCCAATTAAAGGAACAAATAAACCAAAAACAGATCCTAAAGAAAAAGAAGATACATCATTGTGCAGAAAGACTTCAAAATAACTGCCAAAACATGCTCAATGAGTTCAAGAAAGTGACACATGAACAAAATAAAAATTTCAATAGAGATAGAAAATATAAAAAAAAAACAAACATATTTGAAGATGAAAAATGAAATAAACTGAGAAATTCACTACAGTAGTTCAACAGCAGACTTGAATAATAAGAAAAAAATCAGCAAACTAAACACCAATTCCCTGGAAATTATCTAGTCAGAGGAACAAAAATAAAAAAGAATGAAAAATATGAAGACTAAAGGACTTATGAGAAACCATCAGAGAAGCCAATATACAATTTCTGAGAGTCCCAGAGGCAAAAACTGAGAGCAAAGGGCAGAAAATTTACTTGAATAAATAATGGCTGAAATTTTCCCAAATATTGGTAAGGAAATGAATGTTTAGATTCAAGAAACCCTAGAATCCATACTATGATAAGTCAAAAAAGATCTGAAATATATAAATCACTTTGACTTTTAGTATAAAAGTAAAAGACAAAAACATTAAGAATAATTGAAAGAAATATTTGTTAATTGGTACACAATATAAAGAGATGTAAATTGTGACATCAGTAACATAAAGTATGTGAGGAAGAATCAGACTATGTAGATTTTATGTGTGATTAAGTTTTTAATAGCATAAAATATTTTGTTGTATCTTTATGTCAACACCATACTATTTTAATCACTGAAACTTATCAACATTAGTATATTGAAATCAGGAAGTGTGATTCCTCCAACTTTGTTATTTTTGCAACATCATTTTGGCTATTTGGGATCCTGTCCAATTCCATATGAATTTTAAGATTTTTTTCTATTACCATAAAAAAAAGGTCACTGGTTACTATTCACTAGGTATACATTTTCGATATTCTATGATAAATTTCTAGAGATTGGCTGTTCAACATTGTACTTATAGTTAACAGTCCTTTAGTATATTCTTTGTTAAAAGGCTAGATCGCATATTTTCTACTACAATAAAAAAGAGAGAGTATACTTAAATTAATGTAACTAAAGCCTTGAAGAAATGTTGTAATCGCAAATTTCCACATCTCCAAGGTGAAATAGTTCAGTACCTCATAGATAATGTAAATTGCCCACATGATTAGTTTTGTGTACTGTAATCCCAAACATATTGATTGACTTTTTATTGAATTTATTGGGGTGACACTGTCTAACAAAATTATACATGTTTCAGGTACAAAATTCTACAACACATCATTCATTTAGAATTTAGGTATGTCTCATTAAGATAGCTATCATACATTTAGATGTTATTCCCAGTTGTGGAATCTGGCTTGAGAAGGTCACTCATGTCTTCATAACTTCCCAGAAGGCCTTTGTCAGACTTCCAAAGTCTTATTTGCCAGTGTAGAACCATATGTCATCTGCTCTCATCCCAGCTTCATGGTTGGCTTAGAAAATATCTGACAATTTCAGACTCTCTATAGGTGGATATGGTCTGTAAGTCAATACAATGAAATTAAATTATTCAAATAAAATAATTAATTTTAAAAAGAAAAGAAGAAATAAAGGGGAGATTGGGAATAGTGAGTGTATAGTACCAGAAACTACTTCTGCTACATATTTCTTACCCTGTGCCATCTTCCATAAGGCATGATCAATATATATGTTTTAGCAATTATTCTATGGGTGAAGTTTCTAAATTTACTAATCCTAAAAAAGTAAAAAAATGTAGTGTGTGTATTTCTTATTAAAACATCTGATATATAAAGTTGTTACTGCATAAAATAGCAAGGAAAGTGAAACTAAAATGAATGATTCTGTCACCCCGATAACTTTAGTTTGAAGAAATAAACTTTCCTTTTAGATAATTTTTGCTTGCAAACCTCAAGTGCTTCTTCAGTTTTTCAAACTCCTAGCCATGACTCATCATTTCTAAGCCTTCTCACTATGTATTATAGAAATAATTACAATGGTGGCTTCAGTAGGAAGGAAATAAATCATGGTTATGGGATCTGAATCTGCATATACCCTTGGAAAGAATTTATTATTTAGAAGAGTACCTCCTCAAAATATTTTTCCATGAATAGTGCCCCATAACACCTGATCTACACTAAAATAATGTATTATACAATCTTATTGCAATAGAAATCAGGAAGGGTTCTTAGACACATATAATCACCTCTGGAAATGCACTGGTCTTAGGTCATTAACATAGCTGGTCTGTTCTGCAACCTACACTGGTTGATTTTGAGATCATAACTGCCATCTGGCTTTGAAGAGGGGAAAGGAAGTGGTATAACTACATGTAGGTCGTTTGCTTCAAATGCAGTCTTCTTAATAGTCTACTAGACTCTCGGTAATTCCACCACCCTTCATGTATATAAATCTCTATGGCACAAAGCAGACGTTGGGAAAACAAGAACTTAGCTTCAGACAGCTCCCACACTCATCTACTCTCTACCACAATAATTGATGCTATTTTAGAAGTGAGTACATGCTGAATAAACTTGCATATTTTTGACTCTCCCTGGCATGCCCTTGGTTGTTTGCACCAGGAAGTCTTCAAAGGATCTTGTTCTTCAAGAAAATTTCATGAATTTGACCCCAAAGGCAAAGCAAGTAAAGGCAAAAAATAAATAAATGGGACTATTTCAAACTGAAAAGCCTTTGCATAGCAAAAGAAACTGTTTAAAAAAAAAAACAAAAGGCAACCAACCAAATAAAAAAAAGTGATTTGCAAACAACAGCTCTGACAAGAGGTTTAAACCCAAAATATATAAAGAACTCACACAACGCAACAACAATAACAAAAAAACAATCCAGTTAAAAGATGGGCATATATATATGGGCAAATATATATATGAAAAGATGCTGAACATCACCAGCTACCAGGGAAATGCAAATCAAAACTACAATGAGACACTACCTCATACCTTTTAGAATGGCTATTATTAAGTAGTAACAAGTGTTGAAGAGGTATGGAGTAAAAGGAACCCTCACTTACTGCTGGTGGAAATATAAACTGGTAACAACCATTATGAAAATCAGTATGGAGTTTCCTCAAAATCTAAGAATAGAGTTACTATATGCCACCCTCTCTTCTGGGTATCTACCTGAAAATGTTGAAAACATATTCCTAAAGATATATGTATTCTTATATTCATTGCAGCATTATTCATGGTGGCCAAGACATGAAGACAACTAACATGCCCTTCAATAGATGATTGGATAAAGACGATGTGGTTCAGCCCTGGCTGGTGTGGCTCAGTGGATTGAGCCTGGACTGCAAACCAAAGGGTCACTGATTTGATTCCCAGTCAGGGCACATGCTTAGGTTGCAGGCCAGATCCCCAGTAGGGAGCAGATGATAGGCAACCACACATTAATGTTTCTCACTCTCTCTTTCTCCCTCCCTTCCCCTCTGTGTAAAAATAAATACATAAAATCTTTAAAGAAAAAGATGTGGTTCACATATACAATGGAATACTAGTCATCCATAAGAAAGGATGAAATATTGCCATTTAGAACAACATGGATGGACCTTGAGAATATCATGCTAAGTGAAATATGACAAAGAGTTAAGAACCACATGATTTTACTTGGATGTGGGTTATAAAACTGAAAGCAACATATGAACAAATAAGAAAAACAAACAAAAATTCATAGACATGGATAACAGTATTGTGGTTATCAGAAGGAAGTGGGGTGAGAGGGTAGAGAAAGGTAAAGGGGGACAAGTACATGGTGACAGACGATTTGACTTTGGGTGGTGGGCACACAATGCAACATAGAGATGATGTATCCTAGCATTTTACCCTGAAAACCTATGTAATCTTATAAACCAGTTTCACCCCAATAATTTAATTTAAAATTAAAAAAAATTAATTTTAAAAATAAAAAGAAATGCAGAATTATAAATAAAAAAAGTGACAAAGGCTTCTGTATTAATTAGTCTTTCTTTACTTTCCTCACTTCTCCCAATCTTTGGCTCATTAAGATGAGATAGAGACACTGATGGCCACCGTAACACAGTCATCCTTAGTGCTCCACAATACTTGGGCTACAGGCTTCATATTTCATTAAACAATGATTTTCAAACTTTTTCAAACTTGTATTCCTAAACAGTAAACCAGAAGCGTGCGTGTGTGTGTGTATCACACTGAAACAATAGTTTTATAAGCACTCTTGCCAATCTTGCCTTCACTATCTGCATAACACTGTATGTTTTTGCCCTGTTCTAATTCACTTTTTTTTTATTTTATTTTTTGAAGATGTTATTTATTTATTTTTAGATAGAGGGGAAAGGAGGAAGAAAGTGAGAGAAGTATCAATGTGTGGTTGCCTCTCACGTGCCCCCTACTGGGGATCTGGCCACCCAGGCATGTGCCCTGTTTGGGAATTGAACTGATGACCCTTTGGTTCACAGGCCAGCATTCAAGCCATACCAGCCAGGGTCTAGTTCACTTTTTTAAAAAAATAGTAGTTATGACCAGAAAATTTACTTTGAGAACTTCTGATGGGTCTCTACCATGGTTTGAAAATCACCTCAACCTACTACCACAAAGCTCCAATATTCACATTTTACCTGCAATTAGAAGAAACTTTACTATATAATATGTTATATGAGGATTAAAGAAATTTTTTAAAAATCATTTTCCAAATCTTGTCAACAACTGGCTTTCACAAATATGGTCTTCCTAAAAGAAAGAAAATATAAGTATTGAGAACAAAGTTGAGATTTAAAAAAGTTTGGTCACAAGTCAGAGAATCTATAAACTTTTTAATGAAAGTTCAAAGACCGGCTTCGTAGGTCATGCAATCACTATCGAAAGTGTTCCAAGTGTGACCTTGTAGCATGAACACAGTCATAAACAATATGTGAACAAATTATTGTGTTTGTGATCTAATAAAACTTTATTTAACCAAACATATGGTAATTTGCCAATCTTTGTTTTGAATGAAAATATCTTATTTGTTTCTCTCATAACAAAATCTTTTGCAATTATTTATTTATTTGTGGGTTTACCTGTTTTCACATTCTTTTCCCGCTTAACACCAAGCTCTATGACAGTACAGGCCTCTTTAGTCTTTTATCTTTGCACTCCCAGTGCCAAGCACATAGTATAGACTCCATAGACATTTATAAAGCAATTTCCCACTCCCAAAATGGCTGGCAGAATAACCTGCTGATTAAACAAAGCATGGATTATTTGATTTATATAAGAAAGGATAGCACCATATAGAAATAGACCTAATGGTCCTTTCAATAAGTGTAAAGGGAAGATATTTATTTATAAGTTTTGGTATTAAAAGTAAAACTACTGTGAACATCAGTACAGATATTTGTGTGGCAAGAGGATTTCATTCTCTGAGCTAAATAAATGCCCAAGAGAGGCATTTCTGGTTTGTATGTTTACTTTTATAAGAAATGTCCAAAATATAATTAATAATGCTTATATCATTTACAATTCCATTAGAAATTTATAAAGGATCTAGTTTTTTCACATCTTCTTTAGCATTTGGCATTATCACTATTTTATATTTTAGCTTTTCTAGTGGATGCATAGTATCATCCCATCATGGTTTAGTTTGCAGGCACCTAATGACCAATGGAGTTGAATATGTTTTCTTGGGCGTCATAAGACAGAGAATTGTTTGATATGGGACAGATTATTACAGAGCTTATAGCTTTGGATTGGTGAACCCAACAAAGCCTGAGTCTTAAAGCAGAAAATTAATAAGGAAATGTTTTAATTGGTTCACAAACTTAAATTTCAGTAATAGACTTTTCTTGGAATACTAACTTTTTTGGTCTGATATCATTACAAAAATGACAAAAAAGGATATTTCATCTGAAATTCTGTATCATAAAAGTATAGTATTATTACAGAAGAGAATATTAACTATGAATTCTCAAATAATGAATGCATATTTGAATAACATTAATTACTTTGTCATTTAATGTATTCTCTTATAATGTCAGTTTATGTGAAATTAGTCATCTATAATTATTTTAAATTCAACCAGTTTGGTAATTAAAATAGTAAATAATGAAGCTACTTCCTATGCATGGCTCCTCAGAGGCATAGAGTCCATCATAAACATAATTATTTTTCTTAATATTGTATTAACAGGAATTATGACATTTTAATTCTCATAGTTGCTTAACATGTTACACAGAACTTTAGTGTCTCAGGGCAATACATAATACATTGCCACTATATATTTAGAATTCTCGCTCTGAGTCCCAACATTGTCATTTACCAGAAATTTGTCAATAAGAAACCATTCAAAATTGTAGTTTCTCTTCTGCTTAATGGGATAAAAGTTCGAGCCACCTATGGAGTAAATTTAAAGATCAAATGAGATACTATATAAAAGAGCTCTTTATATGTTAAGTACTAAAACTTCATATAAACATATATTAGTAGTTTTTAGAACAAGCCCCTGTTTGGTACAGCATAGTGGTTAACAGATATGTCTAGAGTTGAATTGGCATAGATTTGAAAACAAAGTTTTACTACTTACCAGGTCTTAATCGTGTTTTCATCTACCTAAGCTTCAGCTTCTTCACCACAAATGATAACTCTTCACTCAGAAAGATTATTATGAAGTTAATGTTAGAATTTAAGTGCTTCAAACAATGCGTATAACATAACAAATGTTAGTCATTATTTATTGTAACATAATAACTATTAGTCATTATTAAATTAGTAAGTCCTATTATGATGGGTATCTTACAAATAACATATTTTACTCTTGCTTGTATATTTATTAGTAGTTTGGAAAATAAAGTAGGTCTTTCTACTAATAAAGTAGATCTTTCTAGATGATGAGCTCCATAGTAGCAGGGAACAAAACATCCATTCTTAACTATGTCAAGGTCTAAATCAATGACCTGATTGTATGTCGTGAGCAACAGATGCTTATTACTGAATTAATACTACAAAGAATCACTACTATAAGCCTAAGAAAGGGCATTGAGTTTTATTTTCAGTAGTATCCTTTCGTGTACTATGAATAATGTATAATTTACAATTGTTGGGACTTAAACCCTAGTCTTGTTTGTTAATTGCTTTAGGAAGAATTTTCTTTCATGTTATCTCATAATTTTCACCCTTTACTTGAAGCAGTCATTTAAAGCTATTGATAATACATATTTGCTCTATGGACCTGTGTAGGAGAAAGAAACATAAAATAAATAAATAAAGCTCTGGGTATTTTATTGTCCCAGTTTTAAACATGGAGTCAAATTCTTCATAACTAATATTATCTATCATTTTTTAATTTCACTAAGTTCAAATGTATTTCCAATCTTTTTTCAATTAAGACATACTTTATTTCATTTTTCCTATTATTATTTACCCCCTCATACCCTCTGCCACTTCCACCCACTCCCTACTCCCCAAATTCACCACACTGCTGTCTGTGACCATGAGCTTTCTTTTTATTCCTTTTGCTCATTCCCTCCACCTCTCCAAACCCCACCAAAGCTGTCAGTCTGCTATCTATGAGTCTATATCTACATTGCTTGTTACTTCACTTTGTTCATTAGATTCCAAATATGAGTGAAATCATATGGTATTTGTCTTTCTCTGACTGGCTTATTCCACTTACTACAATCTTCTCTAGTTCTATCCATGCAGTTACAAAGGGTACAATTTTCTTCTTTTTTATAGCCTAGTGGTATTTCATTGTGTAAATGTCCCATAGTTTTATCTACTCATCTACTGATAGATACTTCATTGCTTCCAAATCTTGGCTATTGTAAATAACACTGCTATGAGCATAGATAGGGATGTATATACTCTTCTGAATTAGTGTTTTGGATTTATTCAAATAAATTCCCATAATTAGAATCATTGGGTCATAAGGCAGTTCCATTTTTAATTTTTCAAGGTAACTCCATACTGCTTTCCACAGTAGTTACACTAATCTGCATTTCCACCAGCAGTACACAAGGGTTCCCTTTTCTCCAAATCCATGCCAAAACTTGTTTGTTGATTTACTGGTAATAGCCATTGTGACAGGTGTGAGGTGATATCTCACTGTGGCTTTACCTGTGTTTCTTTGATGATTAGTGATTTTGAGCAACTTTTCAAATGTCTATTGGTTATTTGTATGTCTTCCTCAGAAACGTGTCTAGTCAGGTCCTTTGCCAATTTGGTTTGTTTTGTACATATCCATAATAATATTTTTACCTAATTAGTAATGTTGGCCTTTATTTTATTAGACCTATAGTTATGGATTAGTGTAAAAGTGAACAGCAAAATGAGGTTCACAATCAAGAATAGACTCTTCCTGGCATATACTATTACAATTTCAGTTTTCTAAGTGAGTATTTGAAAAGAAAAAAGAATAAATAAAGCAATGGAAAAAACTTAAAAATGTATTTTTCTATGCTTCACCCTCATTAAAACCTTTCTCTAATATTATCTACAAGACATGACAGATATTTTCATTTAGCCTTCTTTGATAAGTTTTCTTCAATTTGAGACAGAGAGACTCCATCTCTCTTAGGACAATCATTAAAATAAATTAATTTTGTTTTCCTTTAATGCTTTGCCTGTGAGCTAAGCACAAATGAACACAAACCTGAGTGGTATTCAGACAATCCATGCCAATTTTATTACTGCTGATTCCTACAGTTACTGACACATAATTTTAAAATTATATCCTAAGCAGCATAACTCAGATATTTTTTTTCTCATGGAGACTGTGGCATGAAAAAGGAATGAAAGAATATTTCTTATATAGAATAATGTATTGCAGAAAATCAGAAGTAATATTACAACAACACATAGAAATTGATTTCACATAGAATCCGTTTGCTAGATCTTATATAACCTCAGACTCCATTAAGGGTAATATACTTTAATAAACCTCTTGATTATGAATAGAAAGTACAAGACCAAAAGTGAGGGTAATTGTGGACTTCTATCACATACACAAACATATGAAAACAATTTCCAAAACCTACCAGTTTAAATGAATTATTTAATTATAAGAGATTTGTGTAATTTAATGAGATTAGTTCACAGCTACTAACAAATACCATATCTGTCTTGCCATTTCACCTTTTACCTCACATGGCTGGGAAGAGCTTACATCTCTTTTTTGCCAATTCAACTACTACCAAATTTTTAGGATGTCAAACAAACCTCACTTTTTAAATAAATATATATATATATATATAAATTAAAAGGTCAAAACCCATCAGTTAGCATTTGGAATGTGTGTATTTTTATTTTGCATTTTTTATTGTTGTTCAATTACAGTTGTCCCCATTTTCCCCCATTGTTCTCCTCTGCCCCGCCCAGATCCCTCCCATATTCAATCCTCCCCAACCCTGTTGTCCTTCTCCATGGAATGTTTTTATTTTTTTAAACTCCATTGTTCTCCAATGGTTTCAGTTAAGTTAACCTTGTCTTTCGATAAAGAAAGTAGGTTTTCATGTAAGAATCATGTATTTTACTACTTTTACATCAACCAGAGATAGAAATATACAAGTATATGCTCTACTGGTTGATCCCTTTGAGACCATTTGGGTAGACTTTAACACACTAAAAGAAACAGTTTCTAAACATTATTGGGGAACTGAGAGCTCTTGCCTGGTCTACAACTTGAGAAACTAGCATTAAAGCAAGGCAAGTTTAGTTTTCCTTTTTTCCATCCTTCCTCTCTCCCTTGGTCAGTCCTTCCTTACTTCCTTGCATTC
Source organism: Trachops cirrhosus (assembly GCA_028533065.1). Lineage (NCBI taxonomy): Eukaryota > Metazoa > Chordata > Mammalia > Chiroptera > Phyllostomidae > Trachops > Trachops cirrhosus. The sequence continues at coordinate 34,118,725 of CM052548.1, read as the reverse complement.
TCTCTTTACGTGTTTCTTTCTTTCTTTAAGACTTTAGCCTTTTGCAATACAGAGCAAGGCAAAAGTATGTTTGTTGTTCATAGGGAAATAATAGTAATTAAGAAAAAATAATGCAAGAATAAACTACATTTTGCATACTCACAACTGTAAACCTACTTTCACTCCACCTGTATTTCACTCCAATGAAGACAATGTAACACAGGAGTCTTCAAAACTAATTATGTGATTATAAAGAGAATTTTGATCGCTAAAATATTGAGTTTCTCTTGAAGTAGTTTCTCTACTTTATCTACATAACTTCCCTATTTTCCTTAGTCATAAGAACATTATTCTAAGAAGGAAAATTGAGAAATGTAAAGTTATCTTATGAAATGGTTCAAGAATGTGATGTGCTTTCTTCCAAAATGCTTACTTTATTTAAATCACTGACAATTTTTTAACATACTGAGAGCAGGTAAAAAAATAGTGGCCTAGATGAATAAATGAAGAAAATTACATCTTTTAACATATTCTTTATATCAAAGGATGGAATTTAATCATTCTGAGTATTTCTGGCATTCTCAATTTGAAAATAATAACAATTTTATAGTAGTGTACAGAACATAAATTTCACAAAACAGAACTGAAGTTCAATTAAACCATCAAAATCACTTTATTTATTATTCAAATAAGTTAAGCCAATACCTATATTTGAAAATACAGTTAGTGAGGTTTCCCTATGTTGTACATTATTGATAAAATAGTATATATGCAAAATTTCTTAATTTTACATTAACTTCACATATGTTCTGTCTTTTCTGTTGACAATTACTGATTTATTCATTTAGTTACTATTTCACATTTAATTGCACTGTGTTAATTTGCATGAAAGTGTGTATAATGTATTCAGAAATACACTTTCATTTCATTCAATATTGGTCACTTATACCACAGATCAATATATTAATTTAATGAAACAATTTTTCATAGCATTTTAAGTGAATTTAAATTTATTTTCTATAACTGAAAAGATTTAATTGAAAGAGGTTCAGTACTATAGCAAATTAAGAAAAATGCCTCATTATTTATTTATTTGTTTGTTTATTTATTTATTTTTTATTTGATCACAAAAGAAACATGTTTACTTTTTCACTTGTTGGCTGTTAACATTTAATGGCACATGCTATAAGAAGGGTTAGTGATTTGGTTAAAGGATTATTACTAATGTAAAATAAATTAATAAATAAATAATGCAAACAGAATAATCATTTTATTTATCTTAGTAGAGTGCTTCATAGTTTATAAAGTATATTCACACATTATCTTTTTGACCTTACAAATAAGAATGGGGAAAAAAAGAAATAGAGGGGGAAATGTGAGGAAAGAAATAGAATGAGCAGAATACCCAGTTGTGGTAGGCAGAATAATGTCACCAGCAAGTATATCTATGTCTTAAGCTGTGGAACCTGTGATAATTTTAGGTTACATGGCAAAGGGTAATTAAGGTTGAATCAGGTTGCTAATCAGCTTAATCTAAAATAGGGAGATTTTCCTTGCTTATATGGTTGTGTCCAAAATAATCATAAGGGCCTTGAATGTAGAAGATGTAAACATAAGAGAAAGTCAGAATGATGGTGTGGTAGACAGGCCCAATGAGCCACTGTTGGCTTTAAAGATAGAGAAAAGGGTCATGACCATAGAATGCAGGTAGGCATCATTTAAGAAGCTGAAAAAAGGCAAGAAGACAGATTCTCACCTAAAATCTCCAAAAAGGAATGCAGTCCTATTGACATCTTGATTTTAGTTCAGTAATACCTGTGTTGGACTTCCGACCAACAAAAACGCAAGATAGTAAATTTGTATGATTTTAGCCACTAAGTTTCTTATAACTTGTTATAGCAGCTATGGGAAACTGATATATCAGCATTCCACTTTTATTGGCAATTATCACATTTACTTTCCTAAGTTAACATAAGAATCTGTGCTTAATAAGAACATTTTTTATTTTGGTACACCTTCTGATATTATTTATGAATTTAGGGAGACTTGAAAACTTTATACTATTGGCCATTAGAATCTTCAATACTTCAGTTTTTTTCACTTAGGACAAGACATGGCTTTATTTCTTAAAGCCGTTCTTATAACTCAGTTGAATTTTTCTTTTTATTTAAGTTTCTTGTTACATTTGATCTTTTGTGTTTTAATTTTTTGCTGTTGTAAGAGATGTTTTCTTCTATTATACTTTAGAAGATTTTAACTGGTGTAAACTTTTGTATGTTCATGTTAAAATCAATCAACATTTTGAATTCTTTACTTTTTAAAGCAATTTTTCAGTTGAGTCTATTAGTTTCAAGTTACAATAATTAGCCTTAAATAACGACATTTTGTTTCTTCCTTCAAATTATATTTATTATTTTTATTTTATCTCAAACTGAATTTGTCAGGACTTCTAGAATAATGATAAATAATGTTCAATATCATGGACATCCTTGTTTTTTTCCTGACTTTAGTCATTAAGTATATGTTCAACATTCATCTGATTAGTTTAATTTTATGGCTGCAACAAATCAAACAGAGCAAAGTTCAGTATGCAACTATGCTATAGGTTAGAAATACAAACTGTTAAGAGATAGTGATTAGTCAATCTGATAAACACATTTTCTGCCTATATAGAATACTTCCCTACTCTGTCCCTCACACACTGTGAAAAGTGCAGGAGTGGAGTCACATACTGTTAATCAGTAATGTCTATTGATAACCCTAGAAGGTGAAAATGAATAGAGCAGATGCACAAACTCCAAGGGTTTTTCAACTTAGAAAAAAAAACCAGAAGCTTGAAGAAAGGAGTCTGTCTAGAAAGTAAAGAGAGAAAGTGAGTCTCAAGGTGGGAAAGCAAGCTTTTGAATAAGGCATTCCCATTGAACTGTGTAAGTTTTATACATTCCTACATATCACATCTACTTGCAGGCCATAAAATAAAGATTGATATTTAAGAACAATATTTAGCAACCAGTCTGGAAATTTTAAGCATATTTTGCCCAAATTATAATTCTCTTAAGTCCCAAATTTCAGGAAAAGCTATTGCACACATAGCACTTTTACACTGGTGAACTATGGTGGATGATTCAGTTTGGGGACAGAAAAGGAAACCTTGGCATTGTGGCATTGTCTTAAATCACCCTTCCACTCAGATCAGCACAGTGGGGTTAGCATTACCTTAAGGGAGGGTGGTAATATTGGAATTCCAGGCTGTGATTAACAACAAGTCACAAGGAAATGAGACAACCTCTTGTCCTCATTAAGAATTATATTGGGTATTTATTAAATACACAGATTCCTGACAGTCCTAGATTGAGACCTTGGAGACCTATGTATCAGCCAAGATTGAATTTATGATGATATTATTTTATAAAAATCTGAACTACAGAATGCTTTCCCTTAAAATACAAAAATAAATAAACAATAAATGCTTTCAGTTTCATTGTTGTTTGTGTGTGACATATATTACAGTATAAGAGTATTGCCATTTTCCTGAAATTTGCATTTATTTAACATACCAAAAAATTTTAAAAAAATAAATCTATCTTTCCCACAGACAAAACTTGGTCCCTAAGTTTTTGAGAAATGATGCTTTTCTTCCAATTAATTTGATTTGTAAGAAATTTCTGGAATAATTATTTCAATAAGTCTAACATACCATCTTAGTCAATTCAGACTGCTATAATAGAATACTACAGAATAAGTGGCTTATGAACATCAAAAACATATATCCACATTTCTGAAGACTAGGAAGGCCAAGATCAAGGTGCCAGCAGATTTGATGCCTGGTGAGAGCCTGTTTCTTGGTCCAAAAATGGCTGTCTTCCTACTAAAACCTCACATGTTAGAAGGAGAGTGAGGGAGCTCTCTGGGGTCTCTTTAAAAAGACACTGATCTCATTATTCATGAGGAAGGATCTCCTTTCATGACCTAATTACCTCTCAAAGACCCCATTTCCAAATATCCTCACACTAGGGTTGGAATTTTGATATATAAATTTTGGGTGGGAAACACAAACATTCCATCTATAGAACATGCCTTATATGAAAACATATAAACTATAAATTTTGAGTAATATCCAAATATGTAAGACAATTAGAGTTCTCCACTATTTAATTCTAGTCTCATCAATTCATGACTTCATTTACAATGGCTCAGAATTTTTTCAGAAGCAAATACCTGGAAATATTTTTTCAATAATTAGTAAGTCTAAAATGCAAATCCATTATCAAGCTTATAACTAGATAATGCAATACATGACATTATAAAGTTACATTTTAGCTTGAAAGTGTGTTCAAAAGAAGTGACTTACTGAGGTAGATTATCCTCTTGGGCTGTGGTTCTTTAGAACTTTCACTATTCAAAACCAAAAACAAAACTGATTGGGTAGTCCAAGAAGCTGACTCGCATTGGAGAGTATTGTACAGACTGTTGGGTAGTGCCCTTGGAATTAATATCTGCAAAATTACAGGAAAAGAAGCAAAGGGAAAAATCCCAACCTATGGCCATTTCTGGAATGAGTATGATACATCAGAGTTATCTTGTTTGGGAACAAAATAGCCATTCCTTATACTGAAGCTCTGTAAGTCCTTCAGTATGTATAAGCTGTATGAGGAAATTATGGCTTGGAAGACCCAGATCTCTACAGCAAGGCAATCAGTGCAGAAGCTGGGGATTGAAGGCTGTCTCCTAGCAGCACTCCCACTCCCTCTGTGATTGGCATCTAGGCTACATCACAGTGTCTACCACAGCACATCTCTTGTACTGCTGGGACCCACATCATATATGTTTTGGTAGCAGTTTTTCCAGGGTTCTAATTGGTGTGTGTTTGTGAGGAATCTTAGAAGACAGGTAAGACAAATTAAAGCCCTCAATGTTTCATGTTGCTACAGAGATCTGTCTTCTTTTTCCCTTTTTTTTTCAGTTCTGCTGCCCTTCAGCTTATAGCATGTGCTGTGCCAGTCTTGTATTCTCTGATTGTGTGACACAGACTCTTGTGTCAAAATGGGGTCACCATGCTCTTCTCAAGCTGAAGTTAATTTACTTATCTATTCTCCATCAGAACTGGACTAGAGTACACCAACAGGCATCTAAGTGGATTACCTGTGTATCAAATATATTCTTTCCTGGTTACACTGTATAACAGCAATTCTATCTCCAACTGATGATTAGGGTCAATATCCCATGACACACTGATGACTTCTTTTCTTGCCTTCTGGTCCCACCTAAAGTCTGAAGTGCCCAGCTGTGAAGCTGCCAGGTGTCAACGTGGTCATAGGACAATTAGCCAAATGGTATGTAACAATCAAGCCTTTATTCACTTGCTGCAGTAGTGTAAGCCAAGAGGCAAAATAGGTATTGGATTCTCAATGTTCCATTCTTATCCCATGGAAGGGCACCGGGTGAGAATCAGATAAATCAGTGCAGGTGGGGGAACTGTCTCAGTGCCAAGGAGTCCTGAATACAATGCTCCTAACATGTTTTTGTAACCAGGGGTTTGGGAGAGTAGAGGCCAGGATAGAAGCACAAAGGTACTGAATCAGAGTGGAGAGAAGTGTCTTAGTCAAGATCCTCTGGAAAGGAGGTGAGGTAAGTGTCTCAGCTGAGGCCTTCCGATGAGGAGGCCCCTGAATGGTGTTTGGCTTAAGAATGTGGATATACATGCCTGACCTGGGAATGGGGCCCAAGTTCTTGACAATAACTCCCTTCAGAAAACTGTGAGGCATGGCTGTGAACTAAGTTTAGCATGGATAGAACTTTCTCTCATGAGACCTGCCTTTTTGATTGCCTATGTTCAGGTTAGGTCAGGTCATACAGGATTTTGATCTGAAGACACATTCCTCACCAAACAGCACCAATCTCTTAGAGTTCAGTAGAACTCTTGCTGTTTCACTTGGCTGAAATATTTCCTCCATTTGGGACCTAGAGCTTTTAATCTAGCTGAACTCAGATTTGTAGGGATAGGAATCAAAGGTTCCTTAGGGGACCATTGGAAATTATGGTAAATATGGCCATTTCTTTTCTGTAGTGTCAGATCCATGAATTTCTTTTATTAAGTACATAGCACCATATAAGCATCTTTGCCTCAAGGTGTAAACTGCATCTTGGAAGATATGCCTGATCCTCATAAAATACCACATCTGAGCTGCCAGTTCAGCTTTACCATCAGTGGAAAGTCAGTCCAACAGTGTTTGGTCATGTGATGTGACCATTTGGTCCCACAGTCATGGCTCATTACTGCACGTTGTTCTTTTATAAAATGGGTGCAGCTGTCAAGTGATATTTTGTGAAATCCCTAGCCATTGTATCAGACACCCTGTATGTCCTCTCACAGCGCTGCTGGTTGAGGTCCTGCAGGCACACACAGCATGTGTCTCTACTCCTATCCAAATGAATCACTGGGCCTGCAGGAATGGAACTGCACCAATGCTGTCAACCTGACAAAATAGCTTGTTTGTCTCATCAGGAGTTTGTGTCACATCGGGAGCTTATAATTTTTATTGCTGACAGGCTGGGCACTAAGCAATGGCAATAGTAGGATAGCTTCGTTAAGCTTTTTAAGTGGGATCCGATGGTACCAGGCCATTGAAATGGCATCTTTCCCACCATGGCTACTTCATTCATATGGTCACTGTACCAAATGGCTGATATTAGAGGCTGGCTGTCCGCAACAGGTGACAAAATTGTTCTGTCAAACTGGTTATTTAGTGTGCTTCCTTGGTGGATGTTCTCTGGCAACCATTAATATGACACAAAAAACATTTTCTGCCCACTCTCATATGTCCATTTGAATAATTTCTTACCTCATAGGCCTAGTCCCTAATGTGGGGCTGCACTAATAATCAAATATGCCTGTCCTATCTTTACTTAGGAGATTGTGGTGAGCCTATAGATTTATTATGAGTTACATCTCACCCAGTGCTCTGCTTATTAACTGGCCCTCATATGTCATACTCAAAAAAAGGAGATATGGTGATACTTTTAAGTCTCTGAATACCAATGTCCAATGTCATCAAAATGTTCAGGTATTCTTCTTTGCCCATTATAAATTTACTTGAGTAAACGATGGAGAAAAGACTGAGTAAATCATTACCTTGTACATTTGCAATGGTGTTACAGAATCCTTCTGCAAAAGACCTAACATTCTTTATCAATGAATGGGTTTTTAATAAAAACTGTCTAAAGTCCAGAAACTAGCAAAGAGATTTTAACTTCTTTGATAAGGCAGTTTCCCTTCACCTCCATTTTTAAATTTCTCCTGAGGTTACAAGTTGAATAAACTATTCTTGGGTGCTCACTTACTTTGCCCATCATTTTAAGAGTTATTCCAGTAACGTTCACATCATTTCCTGAAATCTTTGCCAGAATCTTAAATCCTGTGTCTTGGGCAAATACTACTAAATCAATAAACTCTTATTTATCCAGTCTGATGTTGCAGCACACCGGAATTTAAGTTCATCCATCACATCATGATCTATCAAACCTCCATATTAAAAATATTAGAACCTTCTGAAAAACTGAGTATTTACAGTTTTGACTTCATATAAGTTAAAATTTTTTAACTCAAATGAATCTATTGAATTTTATTGATGTTCTATAATATCTTTAGTCTTATGTTTATATATATCCTAAAATACCTATATTTGAAGTACTGAAAAGGAAATAATAGATTTATATCTTCTTTACATTTGAGACAGAGCATAAAATTCTTTTATCTTCTTATGGATGTCAGTTCATGCAAATACCCATAGCTGCTCTGTACCAAAGTATAATATTATCTGAATGTTAGTAATAGTGATTGCAACTTAAATTGATCAAGAAAGAAACTATAGATAAATATTATTTTAGAGAATATGCTTGGTTATTTCTGTACCATTTTATTGCTATGAATGGACCTTGTGGCATGGATGAGACATTACAGTGGTCTCTTCTGCACAGCTGTATAATGCCTACTGCACAGAAATTCACCTTGGAGCTGCCAGCAACAATTCTCTGTAGCAAATCTTGTGACAGTAGCTATCCTACACTACTTTTTCAAGGATATGTGTATAGCAATTAGCCATGGATAATGAAGAAAATATTTTTCTCATGGCCAGATCTGTTTACTGTTCAAGATTATAAAGATAACATGTCCTTCTGAAGAAAAAGTTTAGGCAGGTTTGATAAAAGTCCCTTATATGAGATTAGGATTTCCTAATCTCAGGGTCCATCAGCTGTGACACAAACCCATTGTGTGAGTGTGTAGCATCCACCTACGTTTGCTTCTGCATTACTCTATAGGACATCAGCAGTGTTGTCTGTTTCACATAATAAATTATGACAATCACAGTGGCTTAAAACAACATGTAGTTACCATCACACACTTTCCATGGCTCAAGTGTGCAGGCACAGCTGAGCTTGGTGCTCTGTTCAGCGTCTCACAAGGCTGTAATCAAGGTGCCAGGGAGGGTGCCTTGTCATCTGAGAAGTTTACTTCCAAGCTCATTCACATTACTGGCAGTTACTGATGGTTGTATTATGGAGGAATCTGGATTTTGCTTGTTGTTTATTGGAGTCTGTCGCAGTTCTTAATGGCTGCTTGCAGTTCCTTGACAAGAGGGTTTTCCAACATGGCAATTTACTTCATCAGCCCACAGACTGGATTCGTCTCCTGCCCAATCTGTTAAAACAGTCTTACTTCATATAAGGTATTCATATGGGTGACATGTTATCAACCTCTCTATATTATGTAACCTAACCATAAGAGGGCTATCCCATCATGTTCACTATATTCTATTGGCCAAAAGCAAGTCATAGATACCTCCCACTCTCAAGGGGAAGGGATTACACAAAAGCATAAACATCAGGAGATGGGAATCATTTGTGGGGGGAGAGGGTCATGTTAGGGTCTGTCCATTATAGGACACAGGGAGAGAACCAAGGCAAAAATTGGAAGTCATGCTGCTTCATGATCTATGAGTAACAAAGTCCTTTGTCTCTGTTACAGGAGCCCTATGCCTTCTGCCAGCATCTATGAACCTGTGGCAGGGCAGTTTTTAGCTTCAGAAGTATGGTAAAATTTCAGATTACACACTTCTTAACATGAATGCATTATACTCTTATCCTGGATATTCACAGGCTACCAGAGTTAAAGTAATGTTGTTGTAAAGCCCTCCCCACCCCCACCATTGGTGAAGGAGTTTCCAGAGCAAAAGAGTTTTATATAGCTACATAGTATCTCCATCCCCATTACCACAGACATTCAGAGACTTTATACTTCTAAGGACAAGTGCAGGTGGAAACTGGTACTTCACATCTTAATCTTTATCTATATAAGGGCTCTTTAATCTACAGATTTAATGCTTAAACCATTTCATCTGGACTACAGTTACATTTCCAGTTTACTTAATTTGAATCTTTTTAGACCCTTAGAGTACAACCAAAATAACTGTGGGAAAGGTAATACACCAGAACTTTGTCATGAAATTTATGGTCAGTGACCTGAATGGAATATAATAGCTCCTCTCTAAATTTGACAGATACTTGCATCATTTTTTAAAAAAGTTTAACAATGTATAATGTCTACTAGAACCAATAAATATACCATCAGGGTGGTTTTGAAATGCATATTGCTTTTAAAGTTGTGTTAAAATGGCTTATTTTTCCACAGGCTACTTAGCAATATGAGTTCAAAGATCACCAGTTGAATGGTCCATAAAAAGTCCATTATGCCATTTTATATGCATTTATCTACCCAGAACTGAAGATCATATCAAGAAATTAAATAGTTCAAAGAAGATAAAATTGTGAAAGTTAAGTGGCAAGACAATGCAATGCTCTATTGATAAAGAAGTTATTTCAACAGTTTATAAAGTGTTGACAGCTCTTTTCTAGATTGGCTTAAGCAAAATCTTGTCCCATTGCCAAAGTAATACCTTGTGTAGTTCAACCAGGTATATTTTGTATCCATACTCTGAAGGTCCTCCATTCCTCTCTTCTAAATTCTCCTTCTATGGGCATTCCAGATTTTGAAAATGGTAGCCACTCATTGCCATTATACTTAAACACAAAAAAGGCAAAGCTTCCTTCCTTGTACTGTAGAAATCCTCTTGCTAAACCTGAGGAAAAATAAAAGTGACTCTCATATTACCTTCTGTACTTTTCTTCAACCCCTGAATCTCTCCAGAAGAACACGTGGGCACTGCATCTGATTTTCATGTGTTTTCTGTCTTCAACACCTCTCCAAGCAATCAATTTTAGAGCTCCCAGAAAAGAAGTAAATTTTCTGTATTCATGGACCATGCAAAGTTACCGGCTTCCTGGTCACCAATTTTATTGGCAGTACAAATCATTAGAGTCATCTTTCAATCTCAAAATCCTCAAAGGCTTCCTATTATGTGTTTGTCAATATTTTCCAAGCTTTAGAGTACGGAAATGTCCCCTGGTAAACTTGTGAGAAATACAGACTTTCAGGCCCATGTCCCCATGGCTAAGTCATAATTCTGCATGTTTTTGCATACCTCCTAGTGTGTGATTTTATTAAGCATATTTTATTAACAAGGAATGGTGCCTTGGTACATTTTTAACAACAAACTCTCTAGGATAAAAAGAAAAAGAGAAAGACAGAGACAAGAGAGGGGGGAAAGAAGACAGCATTGGAAAATTGACCATTATCTTCATGATAATACTCCCAAGATGGCCAATATCAAGCTGCTAAAGCGATGTCATCGGAGACAATGTTTCAGAAAAATGCACACTTAGGTCTTCTGAGCCAGTAGGGGTCAGCTCCAGCACACCAGTGCACCTAGTAGGTGATTCAGCCTCTACTACATTATTGCACTCATGTAATATTATTTACTGTTAGTATCTGTGCTTCACTTCTCCCCTCTCCCTAGAATGCAGGACTTTTCTTCCTCTCTGCCCAATCATTTCTTACTTGGGTTACTAATAACCTGTCTGTGAAGCTATTGTCAAAGAAGCAAACCCAGATGATTCCGCAGTTAAGGGTGAATATTTCTTTCATAGCACTCACCACATTGTAGTGCAATGATCAAGTTAAGTGTCTATTTTTATCTGCTATTGGGCCATCAGGAACTATAGATCTCATTTATCTCAGTATCACCATGGTGTAACAATTATTTATAAAACTCATAATTCACCATAATGAATTAATATGAAGGCAATTTCAATACTGATTTGATATTGATTTACTATTGAGTCATTTGAAATGCACCTAAGTAGAGAAGGGATAAAGAAGTGATAAGGTGACTAAAGGATCATAAAAGGTTGAGTAATTAGAGAAATATATATGTAGAATTAAAATAAACATAAGCAGTGCTTGATCAGAGAAGTACTGAATTTTTGAGGTGGAAAAATCACTGATTGGTTTTATAAATAGTATGGCTATATATTTCCCTACTAATCATATTTATAATTACACCAACTAAGAATAATGAGGGTAATCAAATTTCAAGCTTTAAAGCATAAACCTAAGATCAAGGAGGAGGTAATTACACCTATGTTATTTTCCTTAAAACTACGGGAGCTATTCAATGCTAAAATATAAACATAAAACTAAACAGAGTATATGAAAATCATTGTGAATACACTTTTGTAGTAAAATGTCTACTGTGTATTCACTTTTTCAAGTTTTATTCCATGTTAACTCATATCCCTATATTCTCCTGTAGAATATAATATTGTAAATGTTTCCCATCTTTAAATTCAGACATTAGAACAGAGAAACTACCAATGGATACATCTCTAATACTATGTTCAATTCTAGGAACAACTTCATAAGCAACACCTTGAGTATTCCCAATTCATAAAGACAATGAAGGAGACATATCCTGGTCATTTACAATGGGAAATATGAAGCACAAACTGAGGAATGAAACATATTTTAAACATATCTTTACTTTTTAAAGGGTACCAACATGGAGGATAAGCAGAGTGAAATAGTAAGGTAACTTTTGAGAATATACATAATCTTACTTTATGTTATTGCTTCCTGACTCAATTTAGTGGTTTATAATATGGGTAATTAGGTTTACAGATCATAAAATAAGAGATCTGGACATTGCAATGAAATCTTTCATTTTATTGAAAAGAACCATACTTTTATCACACTTTCATTACTAGCACTCAGTGAGGAAAAAAATGAGTTTCAAAGGGATACTTCTGTTTTTTTGTGTGTTTCTTAGTTCATCCACTTTTTTCTATCCTTTTCTTTTCTTTTTCTACATATTTTCAAGCAAAATTAAATTCCTGCTTACATGTATTGACATTCTTCAAACTGACATTTAAATTTTGTTTTAATTTTTCTTTATTAACAGAATGCATGACTCTTGAGTTTTCTTCCCGTCAGTTCAGAATTGTTTAGTTTCAGAGAAAAATAAATAGCACCTGAATTCTCAAAGAGCACAAAGCCAAAAACCCTCTGCCAACTTCTGTAACTTGGTTTGTCACAATTCTGAATGCCACAGTACTCCCACTGTCCAAAAAGTGTTCCTCAACTGCAATGTCTTCAACTTTGTATGGGACATTCTTCACACACACAAAAATTGATGTTTTACCCCTAGATGAGGTCTCAGATGCAAGATCAAGAACATGTACCCAGATTCATGCACTAAGTTTATGGTATAACCCAGTGTGAAAATCCATGTTTCCTTGGACCAAACTAATTTCTTACTTATTATCTTATATTGTCTCACTGCTTATTTTTCATCATTTGGGGATGATAACTTACATAATCACTATCTTTCACTAAGTACCTTTGTGACTTGTTCAAATCATTTCCTGTTAATATCTGCAAAATGAGGAAACATGCCTTCCAACTGTCATACTTTCCATTTTTATGATTCCCAGCTTATTAACAAAAAATAAGGAATATTTTTAAGTTAAAGCAATCATAAACACATAAAGGACAGAAAGGAATCATTGCAATTATTTTCATCTCTTGTATATTGCAAATCCTAAATTGTAGATGACTTTAAAATCTTATTTCTAAAAGTCAAGCCACTGGATGGCATATTATGGTTAACTAGAAAATTTCTCACCAAATACATTTTCCTTTCCTCAAGGACACTTAAGTTGAATTCACATCTCAGCAGCCTTTTTTGAATTTAGGTTGACTAAATACAAATAGAATGTGACCAAAAAAATAAAAACTAAAGAAAGGGAAATGGGTCATATTATATTGAATTGCCAAACTTTCCCAATATGATTTTTTAAGCTTTTGCCTTTATGTAAAGCACTGAAATTCGATATGGGAAAAGGTCCAAAAAATGTAACTAAAAAAACAACATGAAGGATACCTATATGCAGAAGCATTGTCTTCCTAGTTTTGGCTCTCACATAAATAAGAAGTAAAAACTTTTATTAGAGCACTGAGATTTCTGACTTTTTTTGTTAAAGAAATCATCATTGAGGATGTTATCTTATCTAGTACTTGAGGGCTTTCAAAATTCTATGGTTCTGATATTCTAATTTGTCAAACCACATGTCTGTAATAAATACACAATCTATGCTAAAATTATGCCAAAGGCAAATTTTCTGTTTCCATACATCAGTAATTATACTGCATTCTCAATGTATGTTAAAAAATCTTGTTAATTTATCATTTTCATTGAAAGTCCTTTGAAGTTGTAAAAGAATTTTGCCATTTTAATTAGTTACAATTTTTCTTTTTCCTTCAGGAAAGTTATATATTTTATTTGGCCTCAAACTTGTCATTCTCATCCTGAGAGGTTAGGAATTCCTGAAGGTAGCCTTAGAGAGGCTTATTTCTTAATTTCAAATAGATTAAAATATGAACACTTGCAAAGAGGTTTATAAAAATTCTTTCTCACATCACATTCATGTCTAGAAAAAGTTAGCATACATTTTGTGATCAACATACTATTTTTATCTATTGAATTTTCTATTAAATGGACACATACTGACAGTGAGAGTATATTTTAACAAGCAGATTTAATATATACACATTCTTTTTTCTGTTTCTTTTTATAAGATCAAGCGCACCTCACAAAAAAGGAAAAATGTCTTATTTTAAAAACCAGCCAAAGTCTAAAAATATTGAATATAATAAAAATTTATAAAACTCATGTGAATACTGTTCTTATTAAATAATCAACTATACTAATAACTAATATTTCCTATATTAGAATATTAATTTTCCAGACACTACCTAGCAAACTATAATATTTACTGCAGGGTACAGACTAATAATATATAAGAAAATAATTTTAATAGCAGTCAGCAAACTCATTTTAGAATAGTGAGAAAAAATATAATATCAGTACAGATGCGTTTGAATTTTACATTTGTTTTCTTTTAGATAAGAAAGTGAAGTAGTGGAATTTCCAGAATATGCTAGTTGCAGGAGCTTGGCAGAGACTCTTCCCAGGTAAACAATCATTTACTGGTACATAGTGTAATAAAACAACCATTGAAATTTCTGTGAAATACCTTAATGACAATCAGGGTATCATCAAATTTTCATCCAAGAAAATCTAACATATCTCAGTAACAACCCTGCGGGTCTATAGCATTGAACCATGAGCCATTCCCACCCTCCCCCAGATCAGTATGACAGAAGCTCTTCTCTGAGCAGATTCTGTCCCAAAGACAGACTCCCTCTTTTCCTAGCTATCCGTCTAGGTTTACAGTTTCCCTGTCAGTGGGACAGATTACCAGGATGTCTTGTTCTACCAAATTCCATGCTACAAAAGTAGATTCTAAGGAAGAGCCAGTGAGAGAACAGAGGCTGCTTTCTCCTACCTGGTTCCCATTTTGAGACAGGCAAACAGCCCCAGACTGAACCTGCTTCACCTAGGCAACAAAACAAATAAACAAGCAAAATGCAAATAACAACATCACCACCAAGATCTGAAGCATGGACCTGGCTGGTGTAGCTCAGTGGATTGAGTATGGGCCTGCAAGCCAAAGGGTCACTGGTTTGATTCCCTGTCTATGGCACATGCCTGGGTTGCAGGCCAGGTCCCCAATAGGGGTCAAGTGAGAGGCAACCACACACTGATGTTTCTCTCTCTCTCTTTCTCCCTCTCTTCCCCAATCTCTAAAAATAAATAAATAAAATCTTAAAAAAAAAGATCTGGAGCATGGAGTAGCATTAAATGTCCAGAGTTGCTACAAAACATCACCTAACATTAACAAAAAGCCCTCAAGAATGGTGAAGAGTATCAATATCACAAGTTGCTGCATTACATTAAAGTGTCCATTTTTTTCAACGAAAATATATAAGATGTGCAAAGAAACAGGAAAATGTGACATACACAGGAAAAAAGGGGCAGATGTTATTGTCTGAGTTTGAGGGAAGCTCAAATATTGGGTTTAGCAGACAAAAATGTCAAAACATATTATAAATATGTTCAAAATATAAAGAAAACTACATTTAAAAGAATTAAAGGAAGATATGATGACAATGTCATATCAAATAAAAACAATAACAATAAAAAGACAGAAATTTTTTAAAAGAACAAAATGGAAATTCTGGAGTTGAAAAGTACAAAAACAAATGAAAAATTCACTAGAGATATACCACTGAAGATATGACTGACAGAAAAGGAGAATTTGTAAACTTGAAGACAGATTGATAAAGATTACACATTGAAGAATGAAGAGTAAAGGGAATTAAAAAATTGAACACTGCTTTTGAGAAATGTGGAAAACCACTGTCGCATCACCATATTTGCAACAGGAGTGCTAAAAGCACAGGAGAGATAGAAAGGAGAAGCAAAAATATCTGAATAAATAATAGCTAAGTGCTTTCCAAAATGTTAGAAGTTCAATGAACTCCAAGTATAATACATGCAAAGAGTTGCACACACAGATACACTATCATAAAAATGTTGATAAGCAAAAACCAAGAGAAAATCTTGAAAACAGCAAGATAAAACCATTTATCACTCCCAATGGGCACCTCTCCAATAAGATTAAAAGCTGACCTCTCATCAGGAACAATACAGTTCGGAAGGCAAGGGAGTTCGGAGGGGGTAGATAGTCAATACCCCCTCCAATAAGTAAGTAAGTAAGTAAGTAAGTAAGTAAATAAATAAATAAATAATAAAGCTGTCAAGTAAGGTTGCTTTATCCAAGAAAAGTATATTTCAAAATGAAGATGAAATAAAGACATTTTCAAAACAAAACCAGAGAGAATTCATTGCTAGCTCACCCACCTTCCGAGAAATAATAATGGAAGTTCTTTCTGCAGAAAGCATGTAAACCCAGATAGAAATTCAAATTATTGTGAACAAAGACCACCAGTAAAGGTGGTTATATAGTTACACAACACAATACAAATTATAAAAATGCTTTATGTTACCTCTTTTCCCTTACCTTACTTAAAAAGCAATTGTATATATACACATGTACATATATAATTGTATATATTTGGGCTTCTAACATATAGAAATATAATATATTTAGCACTAACAACTTAAAGGAGATGGGTAAAAATAAAGCTACTTTGGAGTAAGGAAATGGCACCATATGGTAACTAAATTCTCAAGAAGATCTGAACAGATACAAAAATGAAGCACAATAAATTTAATATAAAAGCACTATTAATATATACTTCCTCTCCTTTCTTTGCTGAGCTTTAAAAAAATAAATTATAAAAACTAGTATTTAAGATAATGTATTGATGTGTTTTATAATATATATATATATATGTATTATTTACAACATAGTAGTACCAAAAGGGGGAAAATAGAGTTATGTAGAAGTAATATTTCTATATCTCATTACAAGTATAAATCTGAAGTATTTTCTGATAAATTACAATAAATGTGGTAAATCCTAGCAATCACTAAAGATGTAACTGAAAAACTACAGTTAAAAACCATTAAAAGAATTAAAATGTTATGTTAGAAAATATTCACATAGTCCAAAAGAAATAAAGACTAAAGGAACAAATAAATACAAAACAAATATTACAAAAAATACAAAAGTAAACTGATAAGCATAAATTTAGCTGTAGCAACAATAAAATTAAATATGAATTAATTAAACAATTTGAATAAAACAGATCAAACTGAATTAACAAAAAGACTGAACAAGATACTTTCTATAAGAGACATACTTTAGCTGAAAAATACAAACAGATCAAAAGTAAAATAAAAATGATAGATTATGTGAAGAGCAATTATAAGAAACTTGGAATGTCTGTACTAACTTCAGATAAAAGAGTTAGTAAAACAGCCCTGGCTGGTGTAGCTTAGTGGATTAAGCGCGGGCCTGTGAACCAAGAGATCACGGTTCGATTCCCAGTCAGGGCGCATGCTTGGGTTGCAGGCCAGTTCCCAGCAGGGAATGCACAGGAAGCAACCATACATTGATATTTCTCTCCCTCTCTCCTTCCCTTCCCCTCTGAAAATAAATAAATAAAATCTTAAAAAATATATTAAAGCCCTGGCTGGTGTAGCTCAGTGGATTGAGCGTGGGCTGCGAACTAAATGGTCACTGGTTCAATTCCCAGTCAGGGCACATGCCTGGGTTGCAGACCAGGCCCCCAGTGGGAGCCACGTAAGAAGCAACCACACATTGATGTTTCTCTCCCTCACTTTCTCCCTCCCTTCCCTTCTCTCTAAAAATAAATAAATACAATCTTTAAAAAAAAACCTTTAAAAAATATATTTAAAAAAAGTTAAAAAAAAAAGAGTTAGTAAAACAAACAAAGTTCCTAGAGGTGATAAGCACCATTTTATAATAAAATGTCAAATATGTCAAGAGGATATAAAAATCATAAACCTATATGCTCTTCAAATGTATGAAAATACAGGACAAAAATAAACAGGGTAACAAACAATTCAGTTATAGTAGTTGAACACTTCAATGCCTCACTTTTAATAAAGGATATAACAACTAGGCAGAGGAGTAACATGGGAAGAAAAGACCTTAACAACTTTACAAATCAATAACACCCAACAGACATCTATAGAGCACGATACCCAAAATTAGCTGAATATATATTCAACTCAAATGCAAATGGAGTACTCTTTACCTACAAAATATTCTAGGCCATCAATGAACCTCAATATAGTTAAAAGCATTAGCCCTGGCTGACATGGCTCAGTGTGGATTGAGCACCAGACTGAGAAACAAAGAGTTGCTGGTTTAATTCCCAGTTAAGGTATATGACTGGGTTGTGGGTCAGGTCCCCAGTAGAGGGCAAGTAAGAGACAACAACCACACATTGATATTTCTCTCCCTCCCTTTCTCTCTCCCTTCTTTTTTGTCTAATAAATAAATAAATAAATAAATAAATAAATAAATAAATATTTTAAAAGATTAAAATAATACAAAGAATGTTTTCTAAACACAATGGAATGAAATTAAAAACCAAAGCAGAAAAAAATTGGGATACTCATCAATATATGGAAATTAAACAATGCACTTCTTTGGCCAATAGCTCAAAAAATCATAATAAAATTTATAAAGTACTTTGAGATGAATGAAAATGAGCATATAACATACCAAACCTTATCAATGCAGCTAAATCAGTGCTTAGAGGGAAATTAGCACTGGTTTTCAACTATAAATCCCTACATCAAAAAAGTAGAAATGTGTCCAATCATTAACCTAGACTTAAAATTAAGACATTGGACGGAAAAAAGGAACAGTTCAGCAGAAAGATGGAAATAATGAAGTTTATAACAGGAAAAAATAAAATAGACCATAGATAAGCAATCAAAATTAATGTAACTAAAAGCTGTTTCTTTGAAAAGATTAACAAAATAGGCGAAGTTTTCACTAAATTGAACAAGAGGGAGCAGACTTAGATCACTAAAATCTGAAATTAAAATGGGACATCAATACTGATCTTACAGAAATAAAACAAATTATAAAAGAATATTATGAACAATTATATGCCAATTAATTAAGATAACTTTGGTGAAATGGATAAATTCCAAAAAGACATAAAAGACTGAAACTGATTTAATTAGAAATAAATGACCTAAATAGATTTAAGGCATATTAACAGAATAAAAAAGACAAATACATGATCGTCTCAATAAATGCAGAAAAAATTGACATTCAAATAGTTTATCGTGATAAAAACAATTAAACAAATAAGCCCTGGCCAATATAGCTTAGTTGGCTGTAGCATCATCCCAAGACCAAAAGATTGCAGTTTGAGTCCATTCAGAGCACTAAGTTGCTAGTTTTGATCTCCAGTCCAGGCACCTGGATCCCTGTTCTGGATAAATATGGGAGGTAATCAATTGGTGTGTCTCTCTCACATTTGATGTTTTTCTCTTTTTCTTTTTTTCTCTCTCTAGGGATGCAGCAAAAGAGAAAAAGAACTCATGGACACAGACAAGAGTGTGATGATTGGGGGTGGGGGGAGGGCAGGGTGAGGGTAGATTAAAGTTGGAGGAGGGTATAGGGGAAATAAATGGTAATGGAAAAAAATACAGACTTCCAGCCAAGATGGAGGCATAAGTAGATACACTGTGCCTCCTCACACAACCGAAAGAAGGGCAACAACAAATTTAAAAACAAAAAACAACCAGAACGGCCAGAAAATCAAGCTGTATGGAATGCTAACAACCAAGGCGTTAAAGAAGAAACAGTTACCCAGACTAGTCCAAGGAGTTCAGACAGACAGCCGGGGGTGAGAAGACTAACAACAAGGCAGTGGCTGGAGGACCAGTGCAAGTGGTGCCTGGCAGAGCAGGTAGTCCCACATTTGCATGTGGATAAACTGGGAGGAACAACTGGGGAGTGAGACAGACCTCAAAGCCCAGGGCTACAGTGCAGGGGAATAAAGACTCAAAGCCTCTGACTGAAAAAACCAGTGGGTATAGCACTGATGGGAGAAACTCCCAGTATCACAGGAGAGTTCATTGGAGAGACCCACAGGGTCCTAGAATGTACACAAAACCACCTACCAAGAATGAGCACCAGAAAGGCCCAATTTGCTCGTGGGAAGGGGAGGAAGTGACTGAAAGCAGCCCAGAGCTAAGAAAATGGCATTGTTCCTTCTTGGACCCCTCCGCCACAGACAGCACCCAGACACAGCGACATGGGGTTGTCCCACGCTGGTGAATATCTAAGGCTCCACCCCTTAGTATGTAACAAGTAAGCCAAGACAAAAAAAAAATCGCCCAAATGAAAGAACAGATTAAAGCTCCAGAAAAAATATAGCTAAGCAATGAAAAGATAGCCAACCTATCAGATGCAGAGTTCAAAGCACTGGTAATCAGGGTGCTCAAAGAATTGGTTGTTTATGGTTGCAAACCAGAGAAAAAAGTGAAGGCTATGAAAAGTGAAATAAAGGCAAATGCACAGGGAACCAACAGTGACAAGAAGAAAACTGGGACTTAAATCAACACTTTGAACCAGAAGGGAAAGATAAATATTCAACCAGAACAGAATGAAAAAATAAGAATTGAAAAGAATGAGGAGGCTTAGGAACCTCTGGGACAACTTTAAGTGAAATAACTTATAAGTAATAAGATCCTGATGGCATTTTACTGACAGAGGCTTCATGCACTCTGCTAAGCAGAAAGAACCTCAGACTGAACTCTCCCCTTCCCACAGTATACCATGCTTGTTTATGTCATGTGAGTCAACCACTGCAGAAAAAATGCCTGCTTTCATCTATCAAAGAACTGAGACTTGCCCCATTGGATCAGAAATGCATAATTTGGATACCTCGTTTACATAAAATGAGCCTAATTAAGAACTTGATGGGAAATTTTGAGACAGGCTGAGCCTCTCTTAGACAGATGGGAATGTTCTTAGATCATATCTTTTTAAGCCTCTCATTGGTAAGTTTAAAGTTTCTCTTCAGGCATTCCCCAAAGATCTCTCTCTGTGACAGAGATGGTAGATACAACCTAATGGCAAGAACCTGGAAAACAAAGTATAGGGAACAGATCCGATTGGTGTGGCAAATGTAGCCCAACTTTATTGGAACACCGACAGGCGAGAGTCAGCACACAGGAAGCCAAACCCATGGGTCGGCTTCTCCATGGGAAACCAGGCCTGCATTATACCTAGGTTGCTTTGAGGCATGCTCTTGCTAAAACTCCCTCACACTGAATTGAAGCAGCAAATGCTTGCTGCATATCTTTAAAGTAACTTCCTGAATCAGTCTGTGCTAATTCTCCCAAGGATGGAGTGTAACCAAACCAATCACTCTTATCATTCCCTTGCATTTGCAACAGTTTTTTCCTTGTTAATCTGTAGGAAATAAACAGTACCATCCTTTCCTTTGTTATCTGTAAAAAGTAATCATGTAAAGCAAACCCGAGGATAATGAATGAGAACCTTCTTTGATGTATGCTACTAGAAAGCCAATAAAAACCTGTCCAGGGAAGGGTCAAGTCACTCTCTCTCTCAGAGAGTGGCCATGCCATCATGTTTTCTCCACAGGACTTCTGCAGTTCATGTGAATTTGTTCATTGCATCCACAACATATGGAGCCCACTAGACAGAGTCCGCATCAACAAAGAGCTCTGCTCGGCTCCCAGGCTGGTCCTTGCTCACTCACAGTGGGATACTGGCAAGCAAAGAAATTACTCTGTGCCTGCATGAACAACCCAGCCCTATATAAATTAGACCCCAACAGCAGTTTGGGGAGTCATGTTATCTTACTGGTGCATCAAGTTACTTACCTTTCCCTTTCCCTCCACATTGTTTTCAGTAAACCTCTTCTGAATCTGTTTTGACTGCTCTCCTGATTTCCTTGATATCTATCTTGGCAGGAGGCAGGAATGGGTAACAAGAACCTCTTCGCCAGTGACACTAGCATTATAAAAGATGGCCTCCTGTTTGTCTTGGCTGAACACAGTTTAGGTTGAACCTGAATGTGTCTTCCAGGCAGCAGCTTTTTTTTACTCAAATAAATGCTTATTATTCTTTATTACAATCGAAATTAATTTTGGTTTATACCAGTCAATAAGAAGTACAGGTGGCCAGAGACTTGCAAATGGCTTCCAGATAGGGAGTAGTCTTGTAGGATTGAACCCCTTAACTTGTGGGATCTGATGATAACTACAGGTAGATAGTGTCAGAACTAAAACTAATTGTTTGACACCTCCTTGGAGTCAGAGATTTTAAGTAAGTGTCATTGGAAAAGATATCACATATTATATTTGGGGTCAGCAGGAAAAGCCTTTCTAGCCCTAATCCAATAGCCAAAAGTTTAAACTATTTATACATCAACTAATGAGTAGATAAGTTAAATGTGGCATATCTACAACAAAATATTATTTCAAAATAAAAAGAAATAAAGTACAGTTACCTGTTGTAAGGTGGAGGAATCTTGAAAACAGTAAGTAAAACAAACCAATTATAAAATACCACTTATTATATGATTTCATTTACATATTTGCAGTATTAGTAAATAAATAGAAAGTGGATTAGTGGTAGCAAAAAACATTTAGTAGGTGGTGGATGGAAATGGAAATGATTGATAATAAGTATGGGTTTTCTTTTTGGATTATAAAATGTTCTTAGATTGATAATAGTGATGGCTACACAGCTCTTTGAATATATTAAAAACCACCAAATCCCCCCCATGGTAAACAGACTTATGTTTGGCCAACATATCTAAAAATGCCACCATTTTTCTACTTATTTTTGTAAAAAAAAAAAAAAAGGAAAAAGACAAGAAAGGAAAGCAAAAAGTAAAAACTGGGAGACTCCCAGCCATAGTTTTATTATTTAATTCTGTTTCTATCCAAATACTATATTGGTGATGTTAACTTAAAAAGAAAAAGCCAAAAGTGAGAGGTAGCAAGCATTTATTTAAGATCCAAAATAATGGCTATTCAGGAAGCACTTATTCAGGCAGAACTTATTGTAAATAGTATTACAATTAGGAAGCAAGGCAATGGGTATGCATGAGAAAGGAAAGAACAATTACAGCAATAGAAGGAAGGAATTTCTATAAGTGCAGATAATATAACACAAGTATGCCAGTGCCAAAGAATGTTTTTGATTTTGAGTCTGGTGATCACAATATCTGCTTTCTTATTATCTTTGCAAATAATTGTTTGGGGTGTAATGTTGCCTTAGGCCCAGTGCAAAGTTTACTTTGCCCAATTTTAACACTCCAAAGGTCTGACAAGTAAGACATGCAAGGCAGGTCCCCTAGGATGGCAGATCAGACTCCATTTTAAAGTGGCTCTGTTTATATTACTTTTAGTGACTATTAAAAGATTATCTATCTGGTGATAAAACTTATTTAACTATTGCTCCTTTCATTTGCATCTCTTTTGTTTCTTGTACCTTTTGCCTCATATGTTACTGGCTATTTAGTAATTTCAGTTTATAGATACAATGCTATTTGTTCATATAATTAATAGCTTCACCATGGATATTTATCTATCTAAATTCAACTTTAGTAAAATTACTTGAAAGCACTGATATATGTATATTATTTAAAATCTAATATATGTATATACTTATATAATAGGCAGTTAGCTAGGCATGAGCAGAACAAGGAGGACAGGCCAGGTAGAAAGGTCACCCAGGGCAGAAATCCCTGGCTGCCTAGCAATGACAATTATAAAATGGAACCTTGCCCCCAGGGTACCCTTTCCTCCCCTATTATATCACTGGTCATGTGGTTTGAACCCTCCCCTGACCTTTCCTACCTTGCATGTCACTAGTCATGTGGATAGACACCCTTAGAGGAGGATCAAGAGTGATGGAGAACAGCCTCCTATGACTCCCATACAAGCCCTTGCATGACCACTCACCTACTCTTACGTCTTTCTCCCCAAGAGTGGACATGTTTGACCTCTCTAGCCCTGCCAGATGCTTTAGACTGCATGTGCCAGGAATTGCCCCTTTCTTTGGCTAGCATATGATTCAGTGAACACATTTCTGCCAGGACAACTCTCAGTCTCAAAGGTTTTTGCTTAACAGCATTTATATTTACATATAAATATATACCTAAACATCTTGGATATATGAAGGAGATACTTTATTATATTTATGCTGGAAAACTAACATGAAACTCATAGTCTAACACCTTTACTACCTTCAACCACCATAAATTTATTCTTTTTTGGATCTCTTATCTTCTACATAACAGTCTTAAAACTGGGAAATGTGATACTAAAGAATAATAAGATCAATGAGTTAATAAGATTGGTCCTTGTTCTCAAATGTCTTATAGTTTACATATACAATTAAATAAAAATAGAATGGTGCACTCAACAGAAGCAATATTTATAATATTGAAAGCAACTGAATAAAGATGTAATTAATCCTGAGATGAAAAAATAAAAAGTCCTTCAGAGGCACATCTTGAGTAGGACTTGAAAGGTAATAAAAGTCCAGGCAAAGGGAAATAGGAATTTTACTATTTATACTTATTAAGTTTTACAGTAAGAAAAATAGTCATGTATTTGATTGTGTGGAATAATAAAATGGAATGTTGATGGGATTCCAAGGTAAACAATATCAGTGAATTTTTATTATAGAAAAGGAAAAATCTAATAAATCTCATGCTTAGATTTAAAATATGTAAGTGTCTTATTAGTTAGAGTAATTAATGCCAGATATAACAACAAACTCAGAAATCTCAGTGGTCATCACTATAAAGAATTATGTTTCACCAACTCAGACATGTCAGAAGCATTCCTCCATTATGAGCTGACATAGTAGGCAGCGAGGCATAAGCGATGTAGGAATAATAGGCCAGCACAGAAGGTCACAAAAGTATAAAACCCTGGGTGCCTAGCAGCCAGCAATTGTAAAGTGGGACCTTGCTCCCATGGTCACATTTCATTCCCCAGCATATCACTGGTCATGTGGTTAATTCCTTCCTGACCGTTCATACCTCTTGTCATGAGGTGCAGACCCTGTCCTGACCTTTGGCATGTCACTGGACAGACCACAGACCGACCCCCACTATAAGAGGATCAAGTGGGCTGAAGAATAGCCTCATACAGCTCCCATATAAGCCCTTGAACAACCACTCTCTACACTATTAAGCCCTTGGGATGATTAGGTTCTGTCCCACATCAAATATTCTTAAGAACAAAGCCTTGGGTCTTTTGACCACAAAGACAGCATTCTGGTCAAACTGGAGATAACATCTAGGACTCAGTTGTGTTTTAGCTCCAGGCTCAGAAAAGAAGCAAGGCCAAGCAGGGTGACAGAATGGCTGATATCAGGACCAGCAGCCATGACTAATGACCCCCTGCCCTGGTGCCAACCAATCAGTAGAGACCATAATCCTATAAGGGTGCACTTGGAAAAGATAATGAGTATTATATTGTGATCCTAATATTGTGATCCTCCCCTGAGACCTTCCCTAAAATCCCCACCTTTAAAATCCTTCAGAGGAAGAACGCAGCGCTGACTCTCTCTCTGACAATCTCTCTATCTCGTGCATGCCTGTGCTCTTCCCCATCCCTTCTCAGGTGTGCTGTCCCTGGAGCACACCTGAGCCTTCCCCCCACCTTCCTTCAGGCACATAAACCCTCAACTTGTTCCCTGAGCTCACACAGCCCAGCTGGCTCACTTCCTCCATGGCTTACTTCCTTCACTTCTACCTCTGTGACTTTCTGAATAAATTTTCACTTGTATTTGAGTCTTGGCTCTGAATTCTTAGCCAAAACTCAAAGACCAAGGTCTGACATCTGGTGCAATCTGCCGTTAGCAAAGCTATGCTTATCGGACCATGTTGCCTTCAAGGTGCCCAGATGAGAAAGAGGGATGAAGCCAACACGTGTTCAACCTGACTCTCTTAGACTACGAGAGACATATGCCGCTTCAAATGGTCCGTTAACCATGATTAGGCAGGAAGTCTGAATTTCACTTCAAGGAAGTCTAAGAATTCTGAGAACTGCATAATACAGCTGCAAGAACCACAATGAAATTTTCTTGAAAATTGTATGTGTTATATTCAGCAACCATGAGAACGAATGCCGGAGACTTTTCGGGTTTTCAAAGATGTTACTTTATTGGCCAAGGTTTCTTTTAACCTGCGCAGGGGGCAGACTCTCCCAAATGTGTCCGGAGACACAGTGTTCATAAGAGCTGCAAATAAGAGTCCCCCCGAGCGCCTTCAGCTACGTCCTTATATAGGGGCGGGCAAGCAAGCGTTATACAGAAGCAGACGTGGCAGGTAACTATTTGCTTACAAATATCATGCATGGGAACAGGTTTAGGCATTGGCTCACCAGTTGTAAAATTTCAAACCAAACGTGTTAAATTACATCTGTTTTACGATCCTTTGTTCTTACACGAGGCAGGAGAGCAGAATGTCTGTTTAGTAACCTCCTGTGCCCTGGGATCTAACCAGTTCCCTTTTGCCCTTCAGCTAGGTTCTTATTTTCTCATGGTCTAAGTTTTCCTCGCTCCTTACAGTATGTATATTATTTAGATTTTAGAGAGTTTGTCAAAGAATGTCAACAACATGCCCTGTTGGAATGTTACTTCTAAGCTTTTTCCATCAAGAGATGGAAACTATTTCCCTATCCCGTAAGTGTAGACTGGCTTTGTGACTTACTTTGACCAATAGATTGAGGGAGAAATGTTTTGGGCTGGATCTCAATCCTCAAGGAAATTTGCATGTTTCTGCTCCCTCTTAGAAGCCTGTAATTGCTAATTAAACAACCTGAACTACACTGCTGGATAGTGGTCACCAGCCTACAACCTGTTCACCAGCCTATATCAAGCCACATATGAGTGAAGATTCCATAGATGAGTCTGACCTCAACATAGCTGCCAGGTTACTGCAGACACATAAACCCACCCAGCAAAAACCAGATGATGAACCTAGCTCCAAAGTTGCAAGGTTAAACAAATCAAAAGAAATTTTAATTTTTCTATGGCAAAAGAAATAGAGCTTCTTCTCCCTTTTTTTGCAGTGTTTCCTTCAGTAAATGTTTAATTGCAAATGTTCTCTCTCTTTTGAAATACATATAAATCTTTTTAAGTGTTAAATAAACCTACTGCCAGTTTTGTCAACCCCAGTCATGAGTTTCTTAAGGACACATAAGCCATCTCTTTAAAATGTAATCATCAAAGAAGACAGTGTACCTGCCCCCTAGTCTCCAATGAGAGGCTGAATGGAAGGAGACTAACTTCACTTCTGCTTTTGAATTCAAGTGTTACACTACCTCCTGTCATCATCATCAAGATATGGTAAGTTTATTGATTCCTTTGGATAAAGGTAATTAGCTAACACAGATAGATGGCCACTCCACTTTCCAGGTGAATTTATAAATTGCATGACAAAGGATGCTCTTACTTGAGCCCTCTTGAGGAGTAGCTACAGTTAACCTTAAGAAAATATATGTAATGGGTACATAAAAGGGGGAGATTTCTTTCTGTCTTTGAAAACATTTCAGCCAATTGCCTATAACACACATGCCAGTCTGTTATCATGCTTATTTGATAATAAAACTGTAATTTGTGTAGAGAAATTTCTAGTTGCCAGATCTTTTAGTTATTTTTCTCTAATAATAAGCAGAACTATCCAATTTGAATTTAGACTGATAAGTAGTAAGTGGTGGTTGTTTTAACTTACAAATTTTAAATTTTTTGCCCATAGTAAAAGCTAACAGGTGTAAACTAGAAAAACCACAGGCCCAAAATGGTTTCACTTGTGCTAAAGTCCATGATACCAAACCTAGATTTTAATATCTCACCTAATGTCTGTTTCAACATTGCTCATAAACATAATCTTAATCAGCCAGTCTGGAATTTTCTGGTCAACACCAATGAAGTAATCTGTCAGGTGGACCCTCACCACCTCCCTTAGAAAGAAGATACAATTTGCATGATTAAAAACCCTTTCCCTCCAAAGCATCCTGGTCTAAAAATAATTCTTCCTTTTGTTAATATCTCTTGTGTCCCACCATTCTTCCTATAAAAACCTCTCATTTTTGTACAACCTCTCCCAGCACTCTTCTACTTGCTAGATGGCATGCTGCCCAATTCATGAATCACTTAATAAAATCAATTAGATCCTCAAATTTACTTAGTTGAATTTTGTTCTTTAGCACAGGTACATTCTGTACAACTTAAAATTTTATTATGCAGAATTTCAATATACACAGATGTAGACAAAAATATATAATAAATTTTATGTGCCCATCACCTAGCATCAAAAATTAAAAACTCATGATGACTCCTGTTTCATCAATATCTCAAACCACTTCTCCCCCATATAATTACCAAAGAACCCAAGACATAGTATTTCATTCACTTTGGTGCAACTTTTGAAACTGATAAACCTGTCATTAAAACATAGTCAACTACTCACTAAAATTTTAGATGATATGATAGAAACATCCAAAGTAAACACCAATACCTACACAATACCACCCCTATGTTTTAAAATTTCCGACTTCTTTTCAACATTTTCATCTGCAGTGAAAAATCAGAAGCAAAAAAATACAAAGAATTCTGTTCCCTCCCACTTGAGCAGGAACCCGGGTGGCTGGACCATGCGGCCATCAGGCGGGTCTGACTACTGGGTGTTTTGTTGGTGGTGTTGGGCTCTGTTTTTATTGGGCCATGTTGTATGTACATGAACATGAACCAGAGCCTCTGCTGAGTTTAGGTTCAGAAAAGATGTTTGATAAAATCTTGATGTTTGTGAATTTATGTCAATAAAAGCCCACTGAAAGTGGAAGGGGAGGCAGGGAAGGGAAGGGAAGAGGGAAAAGAAGAACCAGCCAAGGTATGCCACCTCAATGGTCCACAGATTACCTCCTGAAGTCATTAGGACCCATGACACTATGTGCACCATGAGGACAGGAAAGAGATCATGGTCTGGTTCACCTGCAGGTGGTGGTCCGGGGACAGGCGACACAGACCTGGTGGGGAAAGACACGAAGAGATAAAATGCACCCAAGCAAAAGGAAGGCTTCTGACAATGCGGGCTCACTAAGGATGACCCGAAGCTCCAGTTCAAAGATGCTCAGGACACCCATCTTCATAGGCAACAGAGAGAACTGCTACGCAGTGCTGGGCAGCTCACACCAGTCCACTGACCTCAGAGCCTCATCTTCCTCGCACAAGATGGAGTTTGGGCAGCGGTTGTGGGTGGAGGCTTCTCAGAAGATTGGTGAAGCGACTGCGGGTGCCTCGGAAGTACGCTGGGAAGCCCATGTCATGCAGAACCCCTAGAAAGGGGCAGTCTTGGAGACCGGAGGGCTCTAAACTCACCAGTAGCAGTGGGCGAGAAGAAGGCAGTATTAGTGACAGAGTGGGCGCTGCTGAGTGAGGGAGCAGGCAGCCAGGCCCTAGCCTGTTCTAAAGGGCAGTGCTGAGTGTGGCGAGGTGGGTCCTGAGCCTTAGCCACTAGGACCTGTTTCTCTCCAACATCTTCCCACCTGGCCCAGGCTGACCTTTTATCCCACAAGTTGCTGCCTCTTGCACACTCCTCCTTAGCCTCCCTCCCACCCTGCCACTGCAAGACCCTTCCTTTTAGACCCCTGTGTGACTTCCCAGCTCAGGGTAGCCTAACAGCCCCTTACTAACTTGCACTGCCACCCTCCCACTTGAACGGGAACTGCCAGTGGCTGGGCCATGGTGTTACAGGGTGCAGTCAAGAGGGGCCCCCCAAACAGGGATTTGGAATGGGGCCCAGAACTCAAGGTGTCCAGGAAATATTAGGATGTCCTCACCTGCCCCACCACAGGTGTGGGTTGGGGAAGGGACAAATGGAGCAGGACCATTGAGACCTGTTTTGCATAGCAACAGCTTTGCAGCTGCAGAGGTTTCTGGTGTGGTCATTTAACATATCTATAAACATTCACTGGTTACATAGATATCTTAAGTAGCTGTGGCTGTGCTCTGAGCCAGGGGAATGGAAGTAATTGATGCCCCCAAGACGTAACTGGGGAGGGCAGGTCCCCCAAGTTACAGTGCCTGCGTGAAAGCTTGGTGATGACTGGCTTCAGGACTTGGGGTCATGTGGCAAGTGTAGCTGATTGTGGGAGGAGTTGGAAATGGGGCTGCAGAGGAAGACTGGCGTGAGGATTTAAATCAAGACTCCGCAGCCATTGCAGGGAGAACCACGTGGCTTTGCTAGAGTGGGGACTCCTGCAGCTTTAGAAGGGGGAACCACCACCCATCTTTAGCAGAGATCCCTGCGACACAGCTGATGGTGCTGGGAACTGAGGGAGGCCTACCAGGAGGATTGCTGGGAAGAACTGGGGGCTGCCTGAGCCACGGACTTCTGTTTCTTTCCCTGAGATACGGTACCCCAGACTGGGCAAAGCAGGGAGGGAAGGACTATGCGTGCTTGTGGGTGTTTTAAGGGACTTTGGGATTTTAGTAAAGATGTTAGGTCACTACTTTAAGTTTGTATAGCATTAAATGAACATTTCCTTTTCTTTTCACAAATCTCTGGCATTGAGAGATATCTTTCCCATAAGGCGGCCGACATGACGAACCTGGGGGGTTCCTTTCGGTAATAGTATATTTCCCCTGGGCTCCCCTGGCCCCTTGTGTTTGGTAACAATGGGATCATCAGGCAGGTCTGGCCAAAGGACTCCTGGGGCCTGCAGGCCCAACCCTCCCTTCACCACAGGCCCTCCTTCCCTCTTTTACCCTGTCTCCCTTTCTTCTCCCCCCATTTCCCCTGTCTCTCCTCCACCACCTTATCCTTTTTTCTCTTTTTCTCCTTTTCCCACCCAGTGAGTTTTTATGAGAAAAAAGAATCTTCCTTTTTTTCCTCCCCCTCCTCACTCTTTCTTTTCTTTTGAACTAGCTTCCTTCCTTCCTTTCTTTTATTTTGACAATCAAAAATATATAGACACCTGAATGGAATTCAAATTGAGTGTGAATTACCCTAAAATTATATATATATATGTATATAAATTATATATAAAAATTATATATAATTTATATATAGATTATATTTAAAATGTGTTAATTTATATATATAAATTAACATTGCCTTACAGAATTTATCATAGTGAGGTCTGAATTTCATTATAACCTATCCACTTCAATACTCTTTCTTTTTTAATATTCCCTTTCTTAGTTATTTTATAGTAAGTAAAATAATTGAAGATATTTAATGCAGTATTGTTTATGAGGTTAAAAAGACTTTTTCATCAGATTTACAAAATTCATTGTCTTCTTGATTTATCTTTCTTACTGTATAGTAAGGTAATCATATACCTATTAGGTTACTAATTATCTCATAAAGAGTTATACAAGATTAAAAATTAAGCAAACTGCACATGAACTAACAATATGACATTTTAAATAATTTATTTTTTAAAGTCTATATAATTTTATAATATGCAAAGTGATGATATTAATCTGTTTATTACTTAATATGATATATACTAGTGAAATAAAATCAAATGGTAAATATTTCTTGACTATGCAGTATACTACCAATTTATTTATATTTGTAAGTTAGTAAACTGGAGAATTTTGTTTGGGTTATATATGAAAAGTATTTCCACAGTATAAGCACTCAGCTCCAAATTTCCCATAAGGAAAATGAGATCCAGAAAAAAGGTTTGTTAGGAAAAATTATCAGTTCTTTCATATATGTTCTTTCATATGAAACCCTAACCCATATATACATACGACTAAACAAGAATCTCAAAGGATAAATTAACTGGCTATCAGCATAAACCTAGACTTACAGGGCTTAATGAAATATTATCACTCCAAACTTCTCATATATATTTAACCAAAATAAAAAAGAAAGAGTCTTCTACTTTCCCGTGTGTGTGTGTGTGTGTGTGTGTGTGTGTGAATTTCCTATACACTGCTCTGTTATTCATCTTTCTTCCTCTATAAAATGAAGATAAAGAGTGAATTACTCTCTATTCCTTCCCCACTACTACCAAGGAAACAGAGAATTTGAACTTCAGTCATAACAAAGGCAGGGAAATCTGCATTTAATGGACACAATAAGTCATAATTTTAGTAATAGTTAAGACTAACATTGACAGACATAATATGTTCTTTCTGTAAGGTTTTCTTAAGTTCCGCCAAGGAAGAAATGCCAATCTTCCTTGAATCAGGCAGTATAGAGCTTTACTGGGGTTTGCGCACC
The DNA here is from genome assembly GCA_028533065.1 of Trachops cirrhosus. Taxonomy (NCBI): domain Eukaryota; kingdom Metazoa; phylum Chordata; class Mammalia; order Chiroptera; family Phyllostomidae; genus Trachops; species Trachops cirrhosus. The sequence goes on along the minus strand of CM052548.1, from coordinate 34,086,696 downwards.
CGGGCGAGGTCCCCATGGTCCACACAGAACTGGGCGGGGGGGATAATCGCGGTCAAACAAAGAGCAGGGCAGGGTTTTATACAGCAAATCTGGGGGTCTTCACAGCGTCTGGGGATTGTCCCTCTAGGACAGAGTGGTAACATATCATTGGTGGTCTTCCTTAGACTCTGGTTGCTATGGCAAAGTCCCCCATTTAGGCTCTCTGGCCTGATGTCAGCCGTCTTTTCCAGTTTGTAGTTCAGCTGCCATTGTGTCCTGCCACGCCCACCCTGACACTTTCATATTTGTATTTGCTATGCATCTGATAGTGTAATAAACAGGATGTTTACTCATTCCAGAAAGTGAGAGGCATTTCACTCATAAATGAGAGGGGGAGACAGTTTTATATAGAAATATAAATTTTCTGTATTTATATTTCCTAAATTTTCTTCTAGATTTTATCACTGTACTAATTATTTATTTCCTTCTTTGTAACTTCTCAACCCCTTGCCATGTGATCACCAGTTCTTCTCTGAGAGGAATCTTTTCTACTCCATTGCTGTTATATTTTGGCATGTGACTTGACTTATCCAGTAAAATGTGGATAAAATGGAATCATGTGTCAGAAGTTACCCATCTTTGCATAGTTCCATCATAAGAACATCTTAACACAAAATAAAGGTAGATTCTTCAGTCTGTGCTGTGCTATGAATAGAGGACAGGCAACCTATATTTCACAAGTTGTTGTAAGTCACTGAGGAGTTTTGTTGTTTTAACTGAAGTTTGGAAGATTAACTAGTTTTTGAAAATAATCAGAAACATGTGGTAAAAATAGGCCTTCCTCTATTTCTGATGGTGAGGACAAACAATGCCTCCTGACCATCTCTACTATATCTGTCCCCTGAGATCACTGGTAACACCAGTATCTTACAAATAAAGACTTAGTTACTCTGAAGAAAAACAACTTCTTAATGATGCTGAGCTCTAAAACTGGAAATAAAAGTTATAACAGATTTATGGTTACATATTTAAGCAAGAGTGCAAGCAAGATTATTAACCATCTCAGCTTTCTATTGGGAAAAATTTACAGCAAAAAAATAAGAAGAGTTTGCTGAAGAGCCCGAGGAATACATGAAGAAATAATATGTGCAAAGAGAACCAGAAAATAGGAACACTAGTCAAGGACTGGAATATGTGAAGTCGGCAACCAACATAGTGAAGCCGGGTTTATATGCCAAAGAAAACAACAAAAGCTGTGAGACTCAGTTATCATGGTTCACTTATGAGACAAAGAGAATTGTAATACCAGTAGCAAAAATAATCATCAGCAAACTTAATCAATATATTGCTAAAAATACTTCACAGGGAATCATTGTTAGCTCCCAGATTAGTGTCCCAATTCTTTACTAAATAACTTGCATTTAATAGTTGACAGATAATTGCCCCAAGGTGTTCTGTAATATATTTGGAGTAAACAGCTAGAAAGCCTCTTAGACACATAAAGGAACAAGTAAAACCAAACTTAAATTTTAAAGCATTAGTCTAGAAATTTAACTTAAAAAAAATGAACGTACTTCAAGGAAAAGTAGATTTATTTGCCTCTTGTGTTAGTTTCCTATTGCTGCAATAATAATCACCACAAACTTGATGGCTTAAAGCAGTACAAACTTAGTGTCTTTCTGTTTCATAGGCCAGTAGTTTTGACAAGGTTCTCACTAAACTGAGATCAAGGGATTAGCAGGGCTTTCTTTCTGGAGGCTCCAGGGTGGAATCTGTTTCCTGCTCACTTGAGTTAACAGAATTCAGTTCCTAGTGCTATGAGATTGAGCTCCATTCCCAGTTTCTATAGGATGCCCACATTCCTTGGCTCACAGCCTGTTGCTTTCACCTGAAAAATCAGCAATGGAAGGTTGATTTTTTATGAAGCTTCCTTGTTCTTTAGTCTCCTTACTCTAACCCAGTTGGGAATATTCTTTATTTTTAAGGAATTGTGTGATAGATTGATTCTTCTTGGATAACCTCTGATAATCTTATCGTGTCAATGTTTGTAACCTTAATTATATCTGCAAACTCCTTTTGTGATGTAACATAATCTATTCACAATTTCAGGTGATTAGGAGGTATACATCTTTGCAGGAATATTATTGTTCCTACCACATATATTAAATGGTCAGTCCAGCATTCATAAACAAAAGAATTAGAGGGAAAATAGATATAATTAAGACAACATTTAGGAATAGGAACTGACCCTTGCCTACATCACAGGGAATAAGAAATGCCCACGTGAAGTTGTCATGGCTTGGAGGTAAAAAATTCCCAAGGTTGCAAAGGCTGAAGATTGACAGACTCACCTTTACTTATATTATACTTTTCTCATAGCTGCCTGTAGTATACAGGATCCCAAAACCACAAACTCAAGTTTCAGACTTCATAATTTTTATCAGCCTCTATGCTATTGTTTCTCTAAGTTTCATTTCTGGAACACCTACAATAGGAATACTTGGAGTGATTGTTAGTATATAGATGTCTGGTGCTGTTCCAATTCAATGAGAATTCGGGGAGGATGGCCTCGCTCACTCTATTTTTCTATAAAATTATATTTATTTTTAGAGAGAGGAAGTGAGAGAGAAAGAAACATTGATGTGAGAGAGAAATATCTGTGCCCCACCCAGAGACCAAACCCACAATCCAGGCATGTCCCAGGCATGTGCTCTGACCAGGAATCAAACTAGCAACCCTTTGCTGAACCACACCAGTCAGTGCTAGTTACCTCTTTTTATAAAAAAAAAATGTATCTTAATAGAGAGGGGGAGAAAGGGAGAGAAACATCACTGTGTGGTTGCTTCTCAAGCACCCCCTACTGGGGACCTAGCCTGAAACTCAGGCATGTGCCCTGACTGGGAATCAAACCGGCAATCCTTTGGTTTTCAGGCCAGCACTCAGTCCACTGAGTCACACCAGCCAGGGTTAGTTACTTTTACTTTTAACAAGCTTTCAAAGTGATTCTTTTTCATAAAATTTAAAAATTAAAAAAAATTTAAATTTAAAAACAGGATTTTTTACAAGGTACCTTAAAATGTACTGAATGAAATAAATCAGGAGAGATCAAAATGCCACAAGAGGTGAATATAGTTACACTTACTAATTACCTTTTAAAAAAAATTTACTGTCTAAAAAACAAGTAAATGATATTCTAACAAAGGATTCCAACTATTTCTGTTTTCCATATATGGAAGACCAAATGTTTTATTTTGTGAAATTAAGTAGACTAACCTAACATAAACTACAATATAGTTAGTACTCTTGAAATTTTATTACTGGAGAAAAGTCAAATGACTACTAATTATTTTAGTTTATCATTTTCAATTAAATAATCTATTAATTTAATAATAATTTGGATCAATTGTTTAACTTATATTTGGACAGCTAGTGGAAATATAATACTTTAATTTTTATATTAATCTCATATTGATACTTCTGATCTTAAATAAATAAAAAATTTAAGGTTTTGTGGAAGGAACAACTGTTTTCATTCACATTACTTTAAATGAGGCCAAAATTATTCTTTAATATTTCATATCTTTGTTGAATGATATAAAAATCATGTGCATAAAGATGTTTTCAAAGAGATATTTATTTTTACTAATTTCTTAAATAATTAATGCTTATAACTAAAATCTCACTTTGGAAACAGCAATAACATTTCACAGCTTCCACATCACAGGACTTTATTTTTTAATTGTAAGTAAACACCAAAGTATAACGAATTATTTGGTTTGCAGAAGCAACATAAACTAAATTTAACTGCATGACAATTAGCTTACTCATCTTTCTTCCATATTCCCATACAAACAGAGAACAACTTTAAGGACATTTGAAAAGCAGTAGCAAATTTTCAATATCATTTTTCTATGTTGATATTTAAAAAATCTAATTAATTAAATCTTGCTGCAAAATCATCACAGAAAAATTCTAAACAGGGTGTTAATACACAAACGTCTAGCCTTGTAAAAGTGTCAGTGTGATCTATATATATGCACATTGCAGGCTACTGCAAGAAGGCCGCAAGTGTGGGCCTTTACTCACTCTGTAAGTCACTCCTGCTTCGTTCTCTAGACGATAATGGAACCAAAATGAATGAGTGATAGCAGAAAGCATGAAGGTTTGTGAAAGAAAGGTACAAATAAAACTGCATAGCCTAACTATATCACAGACAGTGTGAAACAATAAATTTAACATCATACTCAAAGCAAATAGCAAATATTAAAATCATAAGTTTCTAGAGGCAGAGGTGAGAGAGACAATATAATCAGGAAACACTATGTCAAATGTCACCATTTTAAAACCTTCCAAGTTTTTACATGAGGTTTGTGGGAAAGAGGGTATTCAAATACATTTATACAGTACTAAATTTAATAAAGATCTTATTTTAAAGATAATTCTCCAATAGAAAAAATAAAATGTATATAAATCTTACCAAGTAACAAAATTATCTTACCTAACTTTTCAATTCACAAGATATTACACACTTCATTTACTTAGTATCATCTCTATATTGAAAATATTGCCATGCATATGATCAGGAAGCATGAAACTATGGGAATCAGTATATGTTATTTAAGTAACTGCATGTAATTAGAACACCATGTGAAACCAGGAATTCTAAAGAAAAAAAGGGTTTGAGACTAGATGTCCTCCACAGTCCCAGGGAGGTAATGAGTTGTTTCTGGAACCAAGTTCTCAGCCCAGAGAATTCCAGATGATAGATGCAGATCAGGTTCCTAAGTTTTTAATGGTCAGCATAGTGAACAATCCTTTTGAATCCGACATAGAGATATTTTGGTTTTAAGGATAGACTTAAACAGGCATATCTCTTTGTTCTTACATATGGGCGTAAGTCACCTGGTAAAATAACTAAAAGTTAGAATTTTAAGGAGCATGAAAAAAATGGAGAACACAAAAGACTCATGCTTTAATACCTGCCCATTATTTGTGAAGCTATTTTTGTAAGGATATCATTATTCTCTCAGTGTCTGAAATTTCTACCTATAAATGTGGATGGCACTGTTCTGTCAACCTCATTGTAATGGACACTTGTTTTTCTACCCAGATACTTTCAGATTGATTGCAGCATTTCCATATTCAATTCCTCTAACTTTCATGCATTTTTGCTTTTTTTCCCCAATAGTCTACAGGCATAACTCTTAGAAAACTGATCTTGATCTCTTAGAGACCAAAGAGAGCCAAAATGGCCTAAAAGATAAAGTCCATCACCCCACATGAATAATCCTAGCATCCCTGAGCTGAGAACTGACGGGTATAACAACATGAAACTCGGCTTACATGCCCTTAGTTGAGACAGATTGTGAGGCATAATCTTCTCTGAGGCTAGAATTTCCCAGATGTTATCAGGCTGAAGGTATATTCCATGAGATTTTTCCTGAAATTGTTCCCATGTCTTATTCCTTGACTTCTTCCCTATCTCTGTCCTGTTTCCTCCACTCCTTCACTGGATTTGTCTGGGAGCACCCTTAACTAATCATGTGGACAGGGACATTTGCCTTAAGGTCCTATTAGGGACTCCAATATAAGACACCTAAAATGCTGAGTTTTAAAATGACTACATTTAAACATGGAAACATTTAGTATTAGATATACCTCCCCAACTCTAGGACTCTGTATGTTCTACTTGTTCCAAAAAAGAAATAAAATATATAACTTCATACTATTTCTCTTAAAACTGGATAACATATTTTTACTTATATTTATTTGTTTTAATGGACTTTGATGAGTTCTCTATCATTTATAACAGCAGTCCCCAACCTTTCTGGAACCAGGGACCTGTTTAGTAGAAAAAGGTGTGGGGGGAGGCAGAACTCTGATGTAATGGGGGTGAGGTGTCAGGAGCTGGAGCTCCAGAGAACTTTGCCCCCCTCAGCAGGTTCTTAACATGTCCTGGACTGGTCCCTGGATTCGGAGTTGGGGACCTCTGAATTATAAGATAATGAAAGTTCTTAAAACTGTAAATCAAAATACAACAGTAAGGAATGCCTTTTACTTAGTAATATGTGTTTTTTTCCATGTTTTTTCATTGCTTGATAGCTCAGTTCTTTTTTAGAGCTGAATAATAATCCATTGATATATCACAATGTATTATACCTTCTCCTATTGAAGAACATCTTGGAGGCTTGCAAGTTTTGACATTTGTAAATAAAGCTGGAATAAACATCTGTGCACAGGTTTTGTTTGAGTGCAATTGCTCAAATGTATAGTAAGTGTATGTTTAATTTTGTAAGAAACCTCCAAACTATTTTCCAAAGTGGTTGTACTATTTTGCATTCCCACCAACAATAAATGAAAGTCCCTATTGTTTCACATCCTCACCAGCATTTGGTGTTGTCAATGTTCCAGATTTTGGCCATTCAAATAGGTGTATTGCTATGTCCTTGTTTTAATTTGCATTTTTCTGATGACATATAACATGGCCCACCTTTCCATATCTTCTTATGCCATCTGTATATCCTCTATAGTGAGGTATATATTAAGGTCTTTGGCTCATTTTTTATCAGGTTGTTTGTTTTCTTACTTTTTAGTTTAAAGATGTTTTGTTTTGTTTGTGTGGCATGACTTTATCAAATCTGTCTTTCCCAAATACTTTCTCCCAGTCTGTGGCTTGTCTTCTCATTCTCTTGAGATTGTATCTCACATAACAGAAGTTTTAATTTTAATGAAGTCTAGTTTACTGATTATTTCTTTCATAGATCATGCTTTTGATGTATCTAAAAAGGCATCCCCATGTCCAAGGTCATCTAAATTTTCTCTTATGTTGTTTTACGGGAGATTTACAGTTTTGCTACTGAGAAAACACATAAGCCATAGTTTCTGCAGCTAAATTGCCTACTCCAATAACTGTAGGTATTTCCTAAACAAAATAGTATAAAAAGTGTGAGAATAGTCCTGAATTATGTGATACAAATAATAATTCTCATAATTACTTAAAGAAAATTAATAATGAAGCTTGGCATTCAAGACAAAGTTGTCACACATCTGTCCACAAGGAAATATACAGAGAATGAAGAACTGATGTTCCCATTTTTTACACAACTTCATCATTGAGTTACTATGAAGAAACTTACAAATTTCTGAAACTCTGGGGTGCATGGTGATATATCATGTTGTATAAGAAGAACCAAACAACAATAACAAAAAACATACTTGGGACAACACTCTTCTATTTTGGTCAGCAATTTTAAAAGGAAACTACTAAGAAATGCTGAAATATATTTTAAAATAAATTGACAAGAAATGGGTAAAACATGTAGAGATTAAGAAAAGCTTCTCTCAAAATATGAAATTGTGTCAATTTACTGGTTTCTGTGTACAAAGTTGTTGAGTGTATTCTATTTGACTTCCAGTGAATGTTTACAGTGATCTGTAGAAAATGATCAATATTTTTATCTTTTTAAAAATAAAAATGTTTTCAATAATCTTTTCCATATATAATTAAAATTTTTGGAAAAAAAGTACATCAATTCTATTGCTCTTGCTATTAAAATAATTGCAAGGAATATAAGTAAAGTCCTATGAAGTATTAATACTAACATTCATCATTGAGAGGGCAAGAGCAGAATCTCATAGCACAGAAAATAGTTATGTTATTAAATAAGTACTTTTAAAATGAGATTAATTAGAAAACAATTGAAGTGAATTATTGGTAAATTATTAAACTAACAAGACTCTAAATTACCATCTGACCCAATTCTTGAAATATAAGTATATACAGCTATACCGAGGAAATTCTTGGCCACAAGTAATACTATGTAAGTAAATTAAAAAGTTTCTCTCTAAAGGTGGTATCTTCTTTCTTAATTGTTTAACTCTTTATGTTTCAGTGGAATAGTGAGACACTTATGCAACTAAATTCAGTTAATACACTATTACTCAAATGGTCCTAATGAACACATTGGTGTGACTTAGAACGCAATGACAAATATGACTATAAATTTTCTAGCTATATGAGTTTACATTGGAACTTTCTCTAAATATTATTATTATAAGTTATAAAACATTTTAATAAACTATAAAAACAGAGCCAGGAATATCTACATGAAAATTATGAAAAACTTCCACATTTCAGATAACCATAATCATAAATATGTAATTTCAATAAAAATAAAATTGGTACCACCTAAGGATCATGTGGAATAATTATTATGCTTTAAGGAAAACAAGAGTGCACCAGGGTTCCCTTTCCCCACATCTTCCTTAGCACTTGTTGTTCCTTGATTTGTTAATGATGGTAGTTCTGACTCCTATGAAGTGGTATCTCACTGTGGTTTTAATTGGCATCTCTCTGATGGCTAGTGATATTGAGCATCCATTCATAAGTCTCTGGGCCCTCTGTATGTCCTCCTGGAACCAGAGAGTGTTATGCTAAGTGAAATAAGCCAGGCCATGAAAAACAAGGACTATATGATCTCACCTATAAGTGGAACCTAATAAACAAAACAAACAAATGAGCAAAATAGAACCGGAGACATGGAAATAAGGAACAAACTGATAGGGACCAGAGGAGAAGAGAAAGGAAGATAATGGGGAGGACAAAAGGAAAAGAGTCTCATCAAAGAACATGTATAAAGGACCCATGGTAATGGACAACCATGGTTGGGGTGGGAATTGACTGCAGGAGCAGGGATGGGTGGGACAGTGGGGAGCAACAGGAAAAAATTGACAGCTGTAATTGAACATCAATTAAAAAAGAAAAACCACTAAGTCTGTTCAATTGACTAAAAAGACAATTCTGAAAAAACATGGAAAGCAAAATATTTATACAGGTTCATACCCTCCAAAAATTATAATAAAGATGGATACATATACCTTTCATAAGTTCATATAATAATTAAAAATAAGAGCCCCATAATATGGTTGTTTGTAGATACAAAATAATCTATTTTGTTTGTAAAAGGGAAAATAAATATCAACTTCCAAAATAACTAAAATATTATTGGATTTACAGAAGATAGATTACTCTCAAAGCGTCTTTCTGGTACCATATTTACTCCTTTTCCATGGTCCGTAATATCCTTTCAAAAGATTTACTCAAGAGTACCATAAACAGTCTAGAACCCTAAATATACTGGCTTTCATTTGCACAACTCCCTTTTGTTTTACTTTGTTTTTTATTTCACCCCTTTGTAAAAATTCTGTATTGGCTACTTTGGATTTGGTGGAAAAACAGATAAAGCATATGAAAATGGTGACTGTAGGTATGCAACACCTACTGTACATTACTCTATCCAAGACAATAATAAATATTACCTCAAGCCTGTGCCACTCCAGTATTGAATTTTTTAAACTAAAAAGAACCTTAAAATTTTCTTAATCTTCTTCAATCAAGCAAATAAGAAATAAGTGCTTTTGTGGAAACAGATCAGGTAGATCACTCCCAACCATGTTCATCATATCAGAATATATTTGTAAATGATAACTGAATTTACAAAGATGGGGGGGAGAGAAACTAACTTTGAATGGAAAGCATATTTATTACCATAAGTTTTAAAGACAAATATCATATGACCTCACTTATAACTGGAATCTAATAAAAAAATAAACTAATGGGAAAAATAGAACAGCATACATGGAAACATGGAACAGACCGACAGCTGGAAGAAGGAAGAAGGAGGAGGAAATGGTGGAAGGAAGGGAAAGGGACTAGTCAAAGAACATGTGTGAATGAAGCATGGACATGGAGAATGGAAAGGGGAGTCACTGTGGCTAGAGGGTTGGTCTAGGTAGAAGGGGGCAAAGAGGAAAAATAGGAAAACTAATAAAATAAGCAATAAATAAATTAATTAATTTTAAAATTATTTATTCTCATGTACAATGCCTTCTAAAACTTAGCCCATGACATTTATACCTTTAAATGTCCTCCTCAATCTGGCTAGCTTCTAAAAAGACCAAATTTATGTGATTTCACCCATAGTCTTAACAAATAAATCTTAGAAATAGAGTAGTGTAATAATTGCATAGGAAATTCCAGCCCTGAAGATAGTCACTCCTGGGAGGATGAAATGATAAAGGGCATGAAGGCTACATTTTGATATAACCTTGGTGTCATTGCTCACTTTCATCTTTCATCCTTCACATATCTATTTTATATGTCAAATTATAGCTAATAAAATAGTATATTAAATAGTAATTATCTCAATAATCATTATTAATCCTGAACAAATCTGTGTATCTCAAGTCACTTGCAACTACAATTATCCCATTCTTTAAGGTTGCTAAATCTCTATCAAGTTTAACTACAAATAATTACTACAATCTAATGCAAGATGCCCTAGCTATTTTTCATTCTCAAATAAAGTATAAATCTTTTAGAGTTAGTTCTTATGACTTATATAACTTAAGGAATTTTTTTTATATCTTCTGTGGCACCTACAACAGTATTAAATGCATGGTTCTCTTTACAATTGTCCCATTTTATTAAGTGATATCCTAACTAAAATCTGTAATGGGTACATAGCAAAACAAAAATAGTGTGTGCTTAGATGCAACATCTTCAGCTCATATAAAATATATACGTGAGACATCACAGGAATGGTGGCATTAGAGAGCCCCTTGATCTCTCTCCCCTTGAAGTTTCAACAATCTGAACAGTTATAATTCACAAAGGATTCCATGCTCAATGTACAAACACACCTGAGAGATCCACATATTGAAACATTTAAAGCTGGGCAAGTGCGAGCAAACTGAGGAGACAAGAATGGAGAAAACTGAGATAAGCCATACACTGATGCAGTCCTACAGCCAAGAACTCACGGCAGGGAAAAGGGAGAAATGAGATTATGGGTGGCACTCTTGTCAGGGGAAGCAAAGAGGTTTGGTGGGCATTCCTGCAGGAGTGGACAGTAAGAGCTGCAGCTGAGCCCAGTGAACTGGACTGGGACACAACAGAGATGCAGCTATGGTTATCTGGCAGTCGATATTCCAGACAGAGAAACAAAGCCATGGAGCCTGGTCTCCGCTTAAACTTTCACTGCTTGCCTCTCTTGCCCTTGGTGTTAATTGCAGAGCTTAGCATCTGCTAACCTGTAACTAGTACTACAGAATCACTTTTTTCCCTGAGCAAAGGGCACAGTCCATGGCTGGTCCTGGGATCAAGGGTGCAGGGGGTACTCTGGAGGTCTGAGATTGCCATTACCAGCAGGGCAAAGAAACTTATAAGGCATCTAGGTTACCCGTACCTCACACCAACCCCATGAATCATGGCTATACTGACAACAGTGTCTGGTGGAGGGGTGCAGCACTGGGGTTTTATGTATTTGGAGACCCTTCACCCACTGTATTCCCCTGCAAGTTTGGTCCCCTGAGACTAGTGTAACCAGATCACATGGGAAGCAGCTACCTTTCCATTTTCCAGCAACCCACAAAGATTTGAACAACCAGGGCAGTGAAAGAGAGCTAAAAAACTTGTTATTCAGTGCCAGCTACTAAAATTTAATAGACATCTTCATATCAATCTACTAGAGAAGTACCACTCATACATAGATGCCTAGACAGAGAAGCAATCCATCAAATACCATGGATAACCAAGGTAGTGAGGCAGCTCAAAAAAGAATATGAAAAATGGCCAGAAAACAAACTTAAAGACATGGAAAAATGTGATTTAAATTGCAGAGAACAAGATGTCACTTAGAAAAAAACTCAATGAGATGCAATTAAATACAGATTGACAGTTTAATGAGCTCAGAAAACATATCAATGAACAAAATGAGCATTTTGCCAAAGAGATTGAAACTTTAAAGAAAGAACCAGATAGAAATTCTGAAGATAAATAACTCAGTAAAAATACAAAGAATAAACTAGTGAACATAGGAAAGGACCAGATGGAAGAAAAGAATAGTGATATCAAAGATCAAAAGAAATCCAGAAATGATACAGAGGGAAGAAGTGAGAGACTTGAGCATTAAAAAATATGAAATAACTATATGCAAACTATATGATTCCATAAGAAAGAGCAATATAAGAATAATAGACATACCAGAAGAACAGAGGGAGAAGGGAACTAAAAGCCTATTCAAACAAATAGGTTATGAGAACTTCCCAAATCTATGAAAAATCTAGCTCATTGAACCCAAGAAGCAAACAGAACACATAATTACCTCAATACAAAAAGGCTTTCTCCAACATACATTGTATTAAAACTGTCAAAAATTAAGAACTAAAAAAGAATTCTCAAGGCTGCCAGGAGGAAAAAAAAAGTAACCTATAAAGGAAAGCCCATTGGGTTAGTATCAAGCTTCTCAGCAGAAACTCAACAAGCCAGTGCTTTAGTCAAGTATTCAAGCTACTAAAAGAGTGAAATTGCCAGCCCAGAATACTATACTCAGCAATGTTACCTTTTAGATATGAAATAGTAATTAGGACTTTAACAGATATATAAAGCCTAGGGAATTTATCACCAGAAGACCTCCATTGCAGGAAATACTCAAGGAGTTTTTTGTGAAACAAAAAAGATCACAAAACTGAGTAAGATCACCAGCGAATGTAGAGCATAGAGGGGAATAATTTGTGACAACAAAAACATAAAAGGAGAGGGGATAAAGGTCAGAATCTACAAAGGAGAATGGAGATCAGATCCATTAAAAAGAAAAAAAGATTACCATATATATGAAACTTTTTTTTTGTAAGACACGCATACACACACACACACACAAGAACCCAAGAACTAGAATATATAACTTAAAAAAAGAAGAAAAAAAAGGAAAAGAAGAAAAAGAGGAAAGAGGCATGGGATGTCACTAAACAAACAAACAGAAAAAGACAGAAACACAAAAGAAAAGAACCAATAAAGACACAGATCTAGCAGAAAACAAAAGTTAAAATGGCTATAGAAAATCCTAAGACATCAATAATTACCCTAAATGTAACTAGACTGAACTGACCAATAAAAAGTCACGTAGTAGCAGATTGGATCAAAAAACAAAACCCAACCATATGATGCCTTCAGGAGACATATCTAAGCTGCAAAGGCAAAGGTAGGCTGAGAATAAAAAAAGAAAATAAAGAAAAAAATTCTCCAAGCAAAACATCCACAGAAAAGCAGATGTAGCCATACTTATATCTGACAAAATAGATCTCAAGCTAATAAAGGTAATGAGACACAACGGAAATTTTCTGATGATAAAAGGAACACTGTATTAAGATGACACAATACTTCTTAAATTTATGCTCTTAATCAGGGTGCACTAAAATATATATAAAGCAACTATGAACAGGACCAAAGGGAGAAACTGACAAGATCGTGATGACAGTTAGGGATCTAAGTACTCTATTGACAGCTTTAGGCAGCTCTCCAAACAGAAAATAAATAAGGAAATATCAACCTTAAATGACACATTACATCCAATGGACATAATTGACATTTACTGAGCATTTCTTTCAAAACTTCAGATTTTAATTCTTTTCCCATGCACATGGAACATTCTCAAGGATAGACCATATGCTTGGTCACAAAACTAGCCTCAACAAATTCAAAAAAGATTGAAATAATACCAAGCATATTCTCTAACTACAGTGATTTGTAATTAGAAAACAACTGCAATAAGGAAGTAAACTCACAAATATGTGGAGATTTAGTACCATACTAGAAAATGACTGGGTCAAAGAAGAAATAAAAGGAGAGATCAGAAGATATATAGAGACAAATGAGAATGACAATATGATATATCAAAACTTCTGGATACAGCAAAAGCAGTCATAGAGAACACATTGGTCATAGAGAACATTTTATGAATTTGACCCCAAAGGCAATGGAAGTAAACACAAAAAAAAGAACAGACCTATATCTAATTTAAAAGCTTCCATACAATAAAAAAAACTGATAATAAAATAAAAAAGGCAACCAACCAAATGGAAGATGATAGTTGCAAACAAGAGCTCTGACAAGGGGTTAATATCCACAATATATAAAGTACTCATACAACTCAACACCAAAGAAAACAAAACAAATAATCCAATTACAAAGTGGGCAGGGAACCTGAGCAGACACTTCTCCCAAGAAGACATGCAAATAGCCAACAGATATCAGAAAGGATACTCAGCTTCACTAGCTATTAGGAAAATGCAAATCAAAACCACAATGAGATACCAACACACACCTGTTAGAATGGCTATTATCAACAAGACAGGTAATAACAAGTGTTGGAGAGGTTATGGAGAAGAAGGAACCCTCATTTATTGCTGGTGGATATATAAACTGGTACAACCACTGTGGCAAATGGTTTCGCAGTTCCTCAAAAAATTAAGAATAGAGTTATCGTATGACTCAGCAATCCCTTTTCTGGGTATCTGAAAAATTCAGAAACAAGTATTTGCAAAGATATATACACCCCTATGTTCACTGTAGCATTTTCACCAGAGCCAAGATATGGAATCAACCACAAAGTGTCCTTCGACAGAGGGTTGGATAAAGAAGATGTGGTCTACATATACAATGGAATACTGCTCAGTTATAGGAAAAGATGAAATACTGCCATTTGAGACAACATAGATGGACCTTGAAAAAATTGTGCTAAGTGAAATATGTCAGTCAGCAAAAGCTAAGAACATATGTATGATTTCATTCATATGTGGAATATAAAACTGACCCTCATAGACATACATAACATTATGGCGGTCACCAGAGAAAAGGTAGTGGAGGGTAGTAAAGGGTGAAAAGGGCTGAATATATGGTGACAAAAGATGATGTGACTTGGGTGGTAAGCGTGTGCAGTACAGAGATCATGTATCGTGGCAATATATTCTTGAAATATATTTTATTAGCCAATGTTAACTCAATAAGTTTAATAAAAATTTAAAAGCAGGTTATCAGTATGCAACATTAAAATATAATAACCAATAAAATGGACTAAAAGTATAGAAACATCAGAAGATAAATGGCTATACATCCATTTACACATGTACACACAGAGACACACATATTGAACATTATAACATATATATAACATATTGAACATATATAATATATAATTGCATTAAGTGTATTATTTTTGTATAAAACATATATTATATGTGAATGTAATATAATAGACCTCCATTAGAAAGCAGCACATTGACTTTTAAAACCAGGGAAATAAAGCCCAGAAACATGAAGTGACTGTTAAACCTTAAATGTGCTAAATGTGCAATGTAAAATAATGTAATCCAACTTTTTAAATATGATGCAGAAACCAACTACCTCCTGAGTTTAAGTATTTTTGCTATTATCAGCGTTCCAACACCTATGAATTTTCTGTCCTCTTTTCTTGTTGCTGAATGAAAGACACAAACAGCAGACACTAACAATATTTGTCTCCAAATTTTGAATTTCTGTAGATAGAATTTTTAAAAAATGTATACAGAAAACAAAATACGACAGGATAATTATATACTCTCAAATGCTGGCTTTAAAAATATGTTAGAAAAATAAGTTGAGGAAAGTAAGCCTGTAATGTCAAAGGAGTAGTTATCTTAATACTATATTTTAAAGAAAATGTATAGAAATAGCTCATATGTGAGAAAATGTAATCCCTCTTATATTACAAAGGTCATAGAATCTTTGTACAATTTTGTTAACCGAAGTGATTTATTTCTTAGAGCTCAAAAAAACTATTTTTGTTATCTTCCTGGTTACTCTAAAGCTCATAAAAATGTTAACATATCTATTTTTAACTATCTTATATTTTCAAAGTTAAAAACAAAAGACAATTCTATCTTTGTTTCAGGGGCTAGATAAATTATCCATGCTATACAAAAGAATTTCAAAATAAATCACTGAATCAATTGCTGATGTGTTAAAATTGCATATAGGAAATATTATTTTGATATATTTTCACTATACTTAAGTAATAAAACCTGCTTAAAGATACAATCTACTATTTCATACTGTCAGGAATATTGAGAGGCTATTGTCATAAATTCTCAAAAGCTATATCAAGGGAATTCAACTAAGGCAAATTTTAATGAGCCAGCTTCTAAATTACATATTCATCCATACAATTATATTTGATTCACAAGTGCAAGCTTAGTAGTTCAATAGTCATTTAAAATAAAACATAGTTATGTAATATATTGCTTATATGTTGGTTAAAGATGAAAATATAATATTCTCACCATATTGGAATAATTCTCAGATTCCTTGTTTACCCTTTAGGGTACTACAAAATAACTATATTACATGTACACAAAGAAGGTAAGGAATATTTAAGGGACATTGCAGTAAGTCACTTCAGTGGTAACCAATACCAGGCTGAGCTTACATAATTTAATGTAACAACTTTAAAGGTATCAAACTTCTTCAAAGTTTTAGTCAGCCCAATTTATGCTTTTATAGTAGCCAGGATTAGACTGGTTTGAAGATAGATGTGTCAATACAATGTGGGTAAAAGAACTCAAAACAGTAAGTTGAGAAGCAAGGACACAAAATTCTGCTTTGTCACTGTGTGATTTGGGTGAAAAATATTTCTGGTCTTTTTCTTCAATTACAAATCAAAGAGGTTATTTATGCTTCTGATGGTCTACCAGGATGTCCAACCTGTGGCTCATGGGCTGCATGTGGTCCAGGATGGCTATGAATGCAGCCCAACACAAAATTATAAATTTACTTAAAACCTGTTTTTTCTCATCAGTTTTTGTTAGTGTTTGTGTATTTAATGTGTGGCCCAAACAACTCTTCTTCCAATGTGACCCAGAGACACCAAAAGTTTGGACACCCCTGATACTCCTTGATCTAAAATGCTATCAATACTTTGGTAGTTTTGAACCTTAGAAAACTTTGCAGTCATATATATATGAAGTTTTCAAAAACATACATGTAGTTTAATCACTATTCATTGCAACAGAAGGATAGAAAGGTAAAACCATGCAAATAGAGGAGAAAGTCACTATTAAATCATGGAGTCTGGGAAAAAGAACTTCATGTTTGCAGACCAGCAAACATGGCCACAATTAGCACTAAACAATTAGCACATTGACATGGGACTTGACAGTTTATAAAATATGTGCAGAGTATTATCACATTTAATTCTTATGACTACCAAATGGCATATTTAATATTACTTTTTTCTGTTTAATACACAAGAACACTGAGGTTGCAGAAGTTAAACAAATTGGCCAAGGTCTCCCAGACAGGGCAGTGTTTTTTGGCTGAGATATTCACAACCCACAGGAAAGAGAGCAAACCCATAGCCGTAGTGATGATGAGGCTGATAGTAAGGGTTATTAATGGACTGTTAAACTAGGAAAAACTTAAGAAATTGGAGGTCTCAATAAAGTTGATCAGCTTTTAAAAAGGCAGTGAAGAGGAAGGACAGAGTAAGAGGAGAAATTCAGAATTCAAAGATTCAGAGAATGAGAAATTTGGGGTGAAGAAAATGAGAAAGCTCTGGGTATAAATAATCATATAAAAGACTTGCTTAAGAAGCAATATGGTCAATTTTAATGGAATGTAAGTCAAGGTTCCATGAAGCTAATATTTGAAATGAGTTAACAGAGAGAGTGTTGAAATCATCAAGACAAATATTCAATATAATTCAATTAAAATTATGAAATAACTGCTTCTTTCCATGAGAAGGGACCCAAATATTTAAAGGAATTAGTGAATTAGATGTCTTTATTTATTTAATCATTCATTTAAT
Organism: Trachops cirrhosus; assembly: GCA_028533065.1. Classification (NCBI taxonomy): domain Eukaryota; kingdom Metazoa; phylum Chordata; class Mammalia; order Chiroptera; family Phyllostomidae; genus Trachops; species Trachops cirrhosus. The sequence continues at coordinate 34,069,039 of CM052548.1, read as the reverse complement.
AAATATTAGTGGATTTACCACCATACTCCAAATACTGACTAAAAACTAGATATATGGTGTATACAAAGCAGAGAAGGTTCCTATCCCAACTGAATTTAAAAGTCTAGTAGGGTAGACACATAAAAATAAGAAGCATATAAAAATTTCTGTATCAGAATAACATAATTTATTCTACAGTAACAAACATCTCTAACATTTTATTAGCTTAGCACAATAAAAACTATTTTCTTGTTCATACTACATGTGTAAGAGAGTTGGGGAGTGGAGTTCTGCTCATCATAGCGGTTCAAGGATCTAGGCTGACAGAGTCTGCATTTTGTGCTTTGCTTCCATGATCACCAAGGTAAGGGGAAAGGAATAAGGTGAGTCAATCACTAGCTTTTAAAGCTTTCATTCAGAAATGACACTGTCTTCCACTCACATTTCACTTATCAAAGAAAGTTACATGATTATGACTAACTTCAAACAGGACCAGAAGGCACAAACTTACCATGTTCTGTGAAGCATAAAGGGAATGCATGTGAACAGTTATAATGATTACTATAGGTCTTCAATCAGGACCTGTGGATAAATGAGCAACACAAAGTAAAAAAGGGTACTAATAGAGAGACTGTAATGTGACCCCCACTGTTCCCACCTCTTGTATAAATTCCATCTTCTTGAATATGTGTAGGACCTGTGAATTGTTTCTAACAAAAAAATATAAAAAAGTTAATCTGTGTGGGCTACTATAACAAAATATTACAGAGCAGATAGTGAGTAAATTTTGGAGTTTTCTGCAAAATTTTACATATATACATTTTCTGGATAGATGGCCTATAGCTTTCTTTTCAGTTTTGGTCCACAAAATATCTTAAGATTCCCTAAATTTTACATGTTTTATTGTCTAGAGTCAGAAGAGCTGTATGTAATTCATGATTTAATCAATGTCAACCAAATGTCTTATTAATCAAATGATAGTAATACTATTTTACTTCAAAAGACATGCTTCAAATATCAGTTATCTCTTGTGAAATATTTACTAAAAACTAGTTATTTTTAGAAGCCATGGTTTCTAAATTATTTTTTTCACATTGGATCTCAATAACAAAAAAAAATTACCCCTTTTTATGTGCTTTAAAAGTATTATCTTATTTAGTCCTCACAGCAACACTATGAAATAGATTTTTTTTATCATTTCCACTTAAATAGGAAGAAAACTCAAGGGATAAACATTTTACGTGTTGCTGCATAGCCATCCAATATGGTAGACTGCTTTAGTATTTCATAAATATTTAAACCCTCTTCCTTTAGAAGAATTATATATTTCCTTTTTGTTGAACTCAGATATGTCAAGTAATTTAGCTAATCCATATACATATAATGTAAGTGCAACAAATGTACCTGTCACTTTTGAGCATAAACTTTCAGAACAAGTGCAAAATGGACCATGTTATGTTTTACCTGCTTCTATGACCATGAAGGATCTATCAAGCAGAACTTTTGTTATCCCAGGCCAGGAATGCAGAAGATGTGGAGAAGATACATTTGCAAACACATTAAGATATGAGTTGTGAACTGGAAATAAACTTGGCTCTATTAAATGAAGAAAACGCTGGCATGTGTTTGTTAGTACCAACCCCGACTTGTCTGCATACCCAGGAAGGTAGGGTGGTAAGATCAGAGCCGAGCCATTCTGGCTCCTAAGCCTGAACCTTGAGCTCTGCCTTATTGTCTTCTTGGTGACTTTTTTAATGTGCACATTCTTTCATTAACTCTTTGAGTTTTCTGAGGAAACATTTTCTGTGTTCTCCTGAGGGGATAGCACCTTGAAGGTGCTAGTTTCCAGAGAAAAATGATCATCTGTATAACTGCCAAACTTCCCAGAAGGGCTATTTTGAAGTTTGGTATAACCTGCAACATTGGAGTGGGAAATCTATTTGAGATGATAAAAATATTTATGTAAAGGTAACTGAGGGAAATAAGAAAGCAATTTGGGCCATAAACTATCCAGAATCTCTACTGTTAAATTGATGTTGCTCTATTAAAAATAGAAAAATAAAATTTAGAAAAACTTAATACATAAAACTCTGTGTAAAATTTTGTAAATTCTTTCTTTTTACTTATACTCTGCCAAATTGCTGAAAAGGATGGAGATGGTCAACAAGACCCTGTTCCTGAACTAAAATGGCTAAAAATTGCTTTGATGAAGTCAGGATGATGATGATGATATGTTAGGCAATCTGCTAAGTGATTTTTTTCTAACAACTTTATAAAGTGGATGAGATTACAGTCTCTGCCTCATATATAGAGGAAACTAGTATAATAAAGTAAGTGTGCTGAAATTAGACACAGGCAAACTGACCTCAGAGCTCCCATTTTTAATCATGCTAATATTCTTGCCTTCTGCAGGAGATAAGAGGTGTTTCTTTTCATGCAAAGGTTTCCTAACATGCTGGATCATAGACTGAGATTCTTTATGAGAAGCTCATTTATACTACAATGAAAACAAAAAAAATTACAGTTAGAAATGAGCAGAGTTGAATGATTGTTCTGTTAAGAGAAGAAGCAAAATCTAGGGTCCAAAATCTTCACATAAAGAACATTTTTACACTTGGGGCAAAGTTTGTAGTTTTGCTTTATTTTTACGCTGTTCATATATGTCCATTCTAAATTGAGAATACTACAAATATACAAAGTGTTTATATAATATAATGTAGAATATAATTCTTCCAAAAATAAATTATTGTGGCTATTATTGTACCTGGAATCAGCCTTAGGTAAATAGGATTGAATAGATAGAGGCATTGTTTTGAGCTAGGGGATAAGAAGTCAAAAAGGACTAGAGAGAGACAGGAAAGATTTCTGTGAAATTCTACGTTTAATTTATTTCCTTAGTTTTACTTTTATGAGTGTGAGTTTAAGGTCAATCAAGCCTTTATTAATTATGCAGAGAAATAACTAGCACAGTTCAAACTCTAGCTAATAGTCATTTAAATGTTTATTTTATTATTATACATAAGGTTTTATGTACAATATGCATTACACTGGGAAATTAAATATCAACTGGAATTGTATTTGTTCATAGCTTTTCTTTCCTTTACATATTACTAGTGAAAATAGAATATTATGTGAGAATAAGTTAATGTATATACTTTTTTCTTTTTTTCTTTCCCCAGTCTTCTAGGGAATGTGTTTATCTTTCAAAAATATTAATTTTAAAAAAAGTTCACACAAATAGGTTTGAAAGCTTTAATATAGGTAAATCAAGAAAGTGCAGTTATAGTATTTGACATAGCCACAGAGTGCCTTAGCTTTGCCCTCTGATGCCTTTCACATATTTCTAGCTGCCATGGTTTCCTTCCTATCATGTTGATTACAAACATTCAAAGCAGAAATACTGTAGAATTGCTTGTCTGAGAACACACATACTACTTACGGCCTTTACTTCTGACTCACTGGCACTATTTACCTAAACATAAAGAATGAATGATCAAACAAGCAATTCTTATATTTACTCTTTTTGTCAGTGTTAGGGCCCTTGTTTATTTTATACAGCTTGGTTTCTTTCTGTTCCTCATGTGTTATCAAATTAGTGCCTCCTAGTGATCAGTAAAGGTCATAACACCACTTTCTGCATTGTGTTACTAAAGTAGAGATCGTCCAAGCTTAGAATTATTCACTTCAAGATGGTACAACAATGATAAACACTAAGCAGGAACTTACCTAAAGTTTTGAATTGTCATTTTTCCTGGGCTAGTGATATGCATTATGATACTATGTCATGATGCTGGGCAGTATCAGCTAGATGATTTTGTCCCGTAGGCTAATGTAATTGTTTTCAGCCCATTTAAGGTAGAATGGGCTAAGGTATGATATTAGGATGGGTAGGTATTTAAGTGCATCTTCTACTTATGGTATTTTTAACTTTCAATGGATTTATTGGGACATAACCCGTCATAAGTCAAGGAGCATCTGTACACTTCATGAACTTCCCAATGTAGTTTATATTTATATAGCTAATCTAGGATCTACACAATATTTGACAAACTATAGATTCTCAAGTATATGAGTCACTTTCCTTTTTCTACTGCAATTAAAATGTCTACATTTGTTTTAGAAAAAAGTCTATAAATATGCTGTCCAATATAGTAGCCACAAGCCTCATGTGGACTTTTAAATGAAAATAAAAATTATGTTAAGTAAAATATAATAAAACTAAAGCAATAATAACCAGAAGGTTCTGTTGCACATGCTGGTTTCTCAGGCAAAGATAAAATATTTAGGATATATATTCATGGAAGAACTTTTTAAGATTTTAAGTTAAACATTTTATATTATCTACTACATGATCTCTAATTTATATTAACACAGAATTTATATTCTGTTTTAAAATGTTTTCTCATTGCTTTAAAGCATATTTTTAGTTTGCAAATACCATGTTCTCCTTTGAAATCTGGTCATCTGACTATGAGTAGATTTTTTTTTCTCAACATTTGTCTAGAGGGCATTCAGTAATTTGAACTGGAAAAGGCAAGCAAGCCCAGCCATTTTTATTATTGCAAACTCTTATTATTACCCATTATAACTAAAATAATGTTTGTTCTCATTCACTTGCCTCTAAGGACATTTCTAATATATACATCGCATCAGCAATTTTAACATTACATATAGTTGTATTCTTTACCATCATATATTTATTTGAAATTGATAATATATAGACATATATATTATGATACATTTACATATATCATATATATTACATACATTTCTTTTTTTAGACCTGAATAGCAGTTTGACTATCATAAAAAGTTTGCCTCTATATTTAAAATACAAATTAAATTTTTCTAATATGCTGTAAAATAAAAGTTGTATTTAATTCTTTATCAATATTTTGTTTATGTACAATAAAACAATGTATAGGCATTTTTAGTTGTTTTATGAATAAGGAAGGAACAATGGCAAGAATATAGTGAATTTGTAGTTAGTACAATTTACATAATTGAGAGTTTTAAAGATAGAAGTCCACTGGTCTTTCTGTTTATAGTGAGATATTACTTTTCAAGTATGTAAAAGACATTGTCCTTATTTTAAAGACTGGACTAAAAATAGTATGCAGTTTAGAAATAACCTTCCAATCATGACAATAGTATTGGTGCATTTTGATAAACTTACTTTCATGTTTTTACATATCAATTTCTAACTGAATGAAAACTTCACCAGTACAAGAGCTTTAAACAGGTATTTCCATACACACACACACACACCACACACACACATGCGTGCAGTATATGTTATGCAGTTGCCTCCTTTATGTCCCCTCTACTGGGAGTGCTGCCCGCACAGAGCCCTCAGCATGCAGCTGAAGCAAAGTGTTTATATAATAACACTTTGCAGCTGTCTTTGGAATTTCCTCTGCTGAAGATGCCTTCTTGCCCAAGGCCAGCCTCCTTTTCAGGGAAGCCCACAGTCAATGACTGAGTGACTTCAGTATATAATGGCATGTCCTCTTCTCCCAAATTTAAGTTCTGAAAGGCCATCTCAGTTTCCAAGCTCCTCATAGAGTGATACCTCTGGAGCATGCATTAGCCCACCCTCTCTTTCTGGACAGCCCTGACTTCTTCCATTCGCTTCTAAAGTGTTCTCACACTTTCTGAAAAATTTCTAGCCTACTGATCTCTGTCTCAGAGCCTACTTCCTAGGGTACCTAACCTAGGACAATGAATACATCTATTCATGTTTCCTTAAAGTTTGAATTTATATAGGTACTATCTGTAGTGAAGTTTGCTGGATTATTTAACCTCCCCAAACCCTGGCTTCCTCGCACTTAATATAGGACCCTGAACCCTACCTCTGAAAATAATTGGGAGGATTGACTAAAAAGATGCATGTGAAATAGGTAACCCAATTTCTGACAACTAGAAAGCATGTTAATAAACACTAATTGCTTAAAAAACAAGAAAAATTTTGACTCATCCTGCTGCATATCAAAATATTTATGATTGAATTGTGCATAAACTAAATATAAACTCATGTAAATTGACAATTATCATGCCAATTCTGTGTTTTAGTTAGGCTATTCAAATCTTATGGTAGAAAAATTAGAACTTCCACATATCCATTGCTGGGAACATACTTTACGAGCCAAGGTACTGCATTATGAAGTCCCAAATAGCTAATATTTCCACCAATTAACTGTCAATGAAAGAATCCTCAAGAAAAAATGCTTAACATTCTGTAATTTACATTTCTCAGTGGAAAAAAATATAATGTTTATATTATAGCACAGATAACATTATTAGCAGAATAATCAAGCCAAATAAATCATGACTGAAAATCTGATTACTAGAGGGCAACACGCTGACATCAAAGACCTCACATACGTTCTTCTTTCATATTGTTGTAATATCAGATTTCTTTCGCTATTTAGCAGTTATTCTTTGGTCTCCACTTCTGTTTTTATATAACTGTGGTTTTGATATTATGATACATTTGTTGTGAATGACGAGCCTTAAATTAATTTACCCTTTCAAAGGAGAATCTACAAACAAGAACAACTGTTTCTAATAAATTTATTTACAACTAGTTAATGTATAATCTTATTCTTGTCAAAACATTGGATATTATGTTCTTGTTTCATGTAAAATATAATTAGCCAATACTTACATTAGAATGTGTAAGCAGAGGAAGTAATACTAATTTGGGTCTCCAAAATCTATGTTTATTTTTTCTTTGATTTTACAAGAATTAAAGAAGCCCTATCTTCTATTCAAATGAAATCAACTCAAATAATTTATCACATACTCTTCATACCTGGTTGTAACATTTATGACTTTAAAAAAGTAGTGCAAATGAAATCTGTAAAATAACTCACTTGGAATCAACTAATAAATCATAATAAATGTTTTTATCCAGTATAGATAGATGATGATAGATGATAGATAGTTAGATAGATAGATAGATAGATAGATGATAGATAGTTTGGTCCAAACTCTACTTTTTTTTTCTAAAAAGAAGTAGTCTAATATTTTGTTTAATGGAAAATAAAGGTAAACCTACTTTGAAATCTTAAGGTGAAGATCTTTTCTTACATGTTTCATACTTAATTTTACCTATATAGCTTTTGGTACTTAGCTCCTTTTCCATTCCATTCTTTCAGTATTCCTTTACTCACAGACTCTCTTTACTAAGCAACCACAACATCAACTGTCATTATAAAAATAAAATTCCAATTTGCATGACAATCATCAAATGATCATCAAAGGTTAGATTACCATCATAAATTAACAATAAGCATCCATATAGATATTTGTACTGTCCTACCACTTGATATTCTACTTAGGCATAAAATCTACCAAGACAATATTCCTAGGTAATGAAGGAGATATTTTAAAAATAAACACACTGAAAAATTTTACATTAAAAATAAAGTAGACAAAATGTTTGGTTCTGTAATAGAGTGAAAAGGGGAACTTGGCAATGATTTAAAACTAGTTCTAGTCTGACTGTACAGTTTCCATTTTTAATTGAGCTGAAATAAAGCAATTTCTGTGTCTTCTAGTATATGGTAGGTTCCCTTACCTACCTCTCAGTTGCTTCAATTTCCACCTTTTTTCTATAATTTTCTCCACATATACCAAACAGTTCCTCTTTCTTCTTTTTTAGTTTTATCAATGTTCTTCCTCCCATCTGTTAAATGATAAAGATTGTCTGCTAAGCACTTAGTTCAGCCCTGAACATAGAAAGCCGTTTTGTTTTGTTTTGTCTTGTCTCATTTCCCCACATTATCTTAACTGGAAGAGGGCAAACTTGCATTATCTTTTCAACCCCATGCTTGAGTAAGATGAGCAGAGGTGCAATATGGCATTGAGGGAATTCTTTTACCTGGACTACACAGAGCTTAACTACTTTTTGATGAGACCTTGACCAGATTAGCAGCATGGTCTCAGTAGAAATAAAACAGAATAGGAAACCAAGCCCAACCACCAATTTGTTGTGGGACTAAGTACATCACCAAACCTTTTTCAGACTTTCTTTGTTTTATCTATAAAATAGTGCTAATATTACTTACCATACAGACTGTTACAAATCAAATAATACACTGTATGCAAATGTGGGTGGTAGGGTAATATAATAGGAAACCAGGCCTAAAACTCCATAACATTGTATTTGAAACTTGCTAGTTTCAAACTACTTGATAGTATATGACTTTGAGCAAGTCATTATAAGTCTTGATTTATATGCGTGAAGATGAGAATAACACACCTAACACATAGAATAGTGAGGATAATTAAATAAGACAATATTAGTAAATCATTTAATGCTATGCCTGACGCACTATGACAGCTCAGCATTTGTTCTTATTAATCATAATAAAAGTACAGCACAAAAACACAGCTATAAACATTTTTTATAGCTAGATATTTGTTTAAATGGTACTAAGAAGTGGGAAAGAAAGGTGGAAGAAATAAGCATTTAGAACTGTTTTTATCCTGCACATACATTAGTGAATCAAATAGAGAAGTTCCTATATTCATGGAAGTTTCATTCTGCTCATTGTTTTGGAACTTACAATGTATAAGAATAGATGTTTCAATAAGAAGTATGAGAGAACTGTCCATAAGAATTTGTGTGAGCATAACATGATCCCATCAGAAAGTGCTCTGTAGGCAATGGCAAAGAAGGGGACTCGTGAAAACAAGTCCCTGAACTGACACATGCAGAATTTTAAAATTTATACTAGTACATACTATATTTATTTGTTTTAATATATTTGGAATATTTTAGTTAGAATAATGTTATAAATGTGATTATTGCAGGAAATAATTAAATGTTCAAACTGTAGGCAGGATTCAAGTTGCCATAATATGATTCTCCCCACATGGGGCTGTGGAAAAGTGCATGACAAGTGATAGAAAAATCACTGAAGCTGTGCTTGATATGGTAATATGCTGATCTGTTAGCACTAGGGAACATGTAAGGAACAGGGATGGAGAATGGCAGATAGGAAGTATGTCAAAGAGGAAGAATTTGGGATTACCTTTGAAAGGAGTGTACAAGATAAGAATTCTTCAGCAACTGTGATGACTAGGTGGATTTTGGGCAGTTCTGAAATCATTACCAAAAGATAGAACTCTAAATAACTAGACTGACTTTGGCTTTGAGCAAACGTTTGGTAAAATAGAAATTTCTGAGAGATAAAAAAAATGCTACTATATGACCAAATGCAGAGAAGATAAAATTTTCCTCCTTTTTTTGAGGACCTATTTCTATACAAGTAAGTTTTACATAGAATAAAGGAAATTCAATCAATGGTAATGATGTAGATTGATTTGAACCATTTAATGCAGAAAGAATGCTTATGGAACCCATGTGGACTAATCAGCTTCCAACTAAGTACTTGAGGGCCAAAGAGCTTACCACTTCCATCTGGGATTCTTTCTGTTGCTCTATTTTTTTATAATGAAAGAAGAAAAAGAAGAGTATTAATAAATAGAAAAGATTGTACCCACCTCCTCCCTTTCTATCTCTCTCTCTCTCTCTCCCAGACATACACACACAGAGGCACAATACAAGCAGAAATAACAACAGGGTAGAATGACTGAATACTGTTTCACATCTGAGCTAATATCTTATATAAAGGTTAACAATTAGAAAAGGAAATTTACAATTTTCTTTTGGTTGGTTGCAGTTTGCTGAAAGAATGGTTTTACTTGATGGCACATCAACCTAGTTTTGAAGAAAAGGTAGTCTTGTAACTTTTAAGATACATGACTGCAGACTTCCTGTCAAGATGGAGGCATAATAGACACACTGTGCCTCCTCACACAACCAAAAGAAGAACGATGACAAATTTAAAAATGAAAAACAGCCAGAACTGCCAAAAATTCAAACTGTATGGAAGTCTGACAACCAAGGAGTTTAAGAAGAAATATTCATCCAGACCAGTAGAAGGGGCAGAGATGAGCAGCTGGGCAAAGAGGACTCACTGCAAGGCAGCAGCTAGAGGACTGGGGCAGACAAGGTGGCTGACTGGCAGACTGGACAGTTCCACATTCCTGTGCAGATAAACCAGGAGGAACAACTGGGGAGACAGACCCCACAACCCAGGCCTGCAGCATGAGGAAATAAAGTCTCAAACCTCTGACTGAAAACACCAGTGGGGGTTCAGGCCTCAATGGGAGAAACTCCAAGCTTCACAGGAGATTTTGTTGGACCCACCAGGGAATCAGCATCAGAAGGGCCCAGTTTGCTTGTGGGTTGTGGGAAGTGACTGAAAACCGGCAGAGAGTGGAGTACACACCATTGTTCCCTCTCAGACCCCTCACCCACATAGAGTGTCACAACACAGTGATGTGGGTTACCTCGCCCAGGTGAATACTTAAGGCTCCACCCCTTACTACATAACAGGTGCACCAAGACAAAAAAATGGCCCAAATGAAAGAACAGATCAAATCGCCAAAAAAAAAAATACAACTAAGCAATGAAGGGATAGCCAACCTATCAGATACACAGTTCAAAACACTGGAAATCAGGATGCTCACAGAATTGGTTGAGCTTGGTCACAAATTAGATGAAAAAATAAGGCTATGCTAAGTGAAATAAAATAAAATATACAGGGAACCAACAGTGACAGGAAGGAAACTGGGACTCAAATCAATGGCGTGAACCAGAAGGAAGAAACATTCAACTGGAACAGAATGAAGAAATAAGAATTCAAAAAAATGAGGAGAGGCTTAGGAACCTCCAGGACAACTTTAAACATTCCAACATCTGAATTATAGGGGTACCAGAAGGAGAAGAGGAAGAGCAAGAAATTGAAAATTATTTGAACAAATAATGAAGGAGAACTTCCCCAATCTGGCAAAGGAAATAGGCTTCTAGGAAGTCCAGGAAGCTCAGAGAGTCCCAAAGAAGTTGGACCCAAGGGGGAACACACCAAGGTACATCATAATTATATTACCCAAGATTAAAGATAAGGAGAGAAGCTTAAAAGCAAGAGAAAAGGAGAGAGTTACCTACAAAGGAGTTCCCATCAGACTGTCAGCTGATTTCTCAAAAGAAACCTTACAGGCAAGAAGGGGCTCAAAAGAAGTATTTCAAGTCCTAAAAGGCAAGGACCTACATCCAAGATTACTATATCAACCAAACTATCATTTAGAATGGAAGGACAGATAAAGTGCCTCCCAGATAAGGTCAAGTTAAAGGAGTTTATCATCACCAAGTCCTTATTATATGAAATGTTAAAGGTACTTATCTAAGGAAAAGAAGATCAAAAATAGGAACAGTAAAATGACAGCAAACTCACAGTTATTAACAACCGAACCTAAAACAAAAACAAAAAGAAACTAAGCAAACAACTAGAACAGGAATAGAATCACAGAAATGGAGATCACATGGAAGGTTATCAGTGGAGGAGTGGGAGCAGGAGAGAGGCAGAAAGGTACAGAGAATAACTAGCATAAATGGTAGGTAGAAAATAGGGGAAGGTTAATAATAGTGTAGGAAATGTAGAAGTCAAAGAGCATATATGTATGACCCATGGACATAAACTAAAGTGGGGGAATGTGGGTGGGAGGGGGTGTGCAGGGTGGAGGCAATAAATGGGGAGAATGGGACAACTGTAATAGCATAATCAATAAAATATATTTTAAAAAAATGCATGACTGCAGACTTTGGCAAAAGTGAACCAAGTCCTAATAAGCAATTGTCTCAATTCTGATGAATAAAACTGAGGAACATCCAAAAGAAGAACAGCCTATTTCATTTTCTATCTCTTCAAGGACAAAAGGATTACTATTGTTGAACATATTCATAAAGACAAGAGAAAAGCTATCCTTGACAGTAGACCTTAAATAAACAATTCACTCTAATCCTTAATTTTATTAACAAGAGATTTCCCAGGTTCCCATACATTGCCCTTTTGACCAGAGTACTGAGTTATGTCTATATTGATAATCTTATGATAAGCCCTGAGTCTCAGAAGGAAGTTAAGGGTCAAAAGTAAGCCTCAAGTCTGAGCCTGTTTAAACCCAAAACAAATAAGGGAGCAGTTTTCCTTACTCTTCCATACACGTAGTTTGCTCACTCAGACTATCAAATAGTAATAAAGAATCTCTTGGAGAGGATTACTAAAGTCATAGCCAAAGACTCTGGGGAGAGACACAAGAGCTGTAAGAACAGGGAGCTGTAATTTTGCAGGTGCACTGTTGCCAGAGAAATAAAAAGGAAAGATGAAGAAAAAGCTATGTACTAGGAACAGTGTTCTCTCTTCTGGAATGGGCAGGAGATGAGCAGCATGATATACTCAGAAGACACTTTATTAAACAATCTAGCAGGTCTACAGGCCTGTGATCAATGATTTAAGAAATAATATTAAGTAACCATTAATTTATGGTCCTGTATCCACTTCTCAGGGACTACATATACATCTGCGATTGTGGCAGTGCCAAAGGCTGGGATATTAGAATTCATGTCAATTAAAGAGCACTGAACAAAGATAGCATAACATATTGCTCCTCAAATTAAGAAACTTTGAATTGTCTGGTAGTGATCCAGAGTTAGATTTATGAAACAGATGATAACAGGCACCTTATTATAGAGAAGAATGAAGGGAAGTAAGTCTTCACTTATAGAGTGGGGTTGTTAAGTTTTGAGAAAGCACTTTGGGGTACCTGGTGGAGGGTGTCATCTTCTGACAGTTGAGATATGAAGTATTTGGAAGCATTGGGAATGGACAATTCTGTGTTTGAAAGTACTTTTGAGAAATATAATAAATTACTGCTTAAGGTAATTAATGAATCTTAGGAAAGTAAGGTTGAAAATCTTATTGGAATAACAACTCTTTTCTCTGGGAAGCATATAGAACATATCTTCAGGAAGGGAGGAATGGCAAGTCCAAAAAGATGCTGATTCTTACATATTGACCTTATTCTATCAATCTTAGAGTATTAGGATTATGTCTATGAAGAAAAATGAAGTGTATGGATGGTGACAGAGTATGCTATAGAAAATAATGTGGTCAGTTAAAGTGTCATTGAAAAAATGGCATTTAAGCAGACACTTGAATGTAATGATGGATGAGACATTCAGATTTTGGGAGGAAGAACAAACTGGATCCAGAAAACAGCAAATGTAATTTAAGAAGATGCTTACAGAAAAGTCAGAGCTGTTATATAAAAGATTGTACCTGTATAGTCGACTTTATTAATGTAGTTAAAATGTAACTGTTTCATGCTAGATCAGCGAGGAACTAGCCAGGAGCTGCAGTGAATGCAGAAAGCATGATGTCTCTGGCCTTTAGCAGTGACCAGTGATAAATAGGAAAGTTTGTACACAGCCATTAAGAATTCATAACCATTAAGAAAGGTCATTTGAATAATGCTTCTGTATTAAATGTTGTGAATGGCAACAAGACTTTCATACTACACAAAGATGCAAGTTTGGAAGGCTATGATTAGGTGCTTCAGCCATAAATGAAAGAAAATAATAAATCCATGAGTCACATAGAAGAACATATACTGTAATTATTTAATAATCAACTATGATAAGAAACAGCTATGATAAGGAAAGATGAAGGTTTTCTGTGAGCTCAGATTTTGAGCAATTTAGGCAGTTATGGTTTCCCAGAAACAGTGGTATCTTAAGGATTAGTTGAATCACAGGCATACTCTTACTCTACTTTTATCTTGCTTAACTAATAACTAATACTAATCTTTCAATTCTAACTTTAACTGTCACTTTTTCAAAAGCTGTTTTTGAACTCTTTTCCAATATAAATTATTTATCCCGTTATTCTATTTCACTTGATCTTATTTTCATGAAATTTGTCAAAAATTATAATTATATATCCACATACACATTTTTTACTTTCTGTCTCCTCTACTAGACTATATTTCAAAGATTAAATATTAATTTTATTTTCATCAAAATAGCCCTCAATAAATATTGGTTGAATGAATTGAGTAAGCACTAACTTGGATAAGAAGTCAAGACATGCATGAGAATGATAAGTATCAGAATGCAGTTATGAAAATCCACAGAAGAAAGACATTGTATTCAAGAACTAAGACAGCACTGATTAGTGTGACTCAGTGGATTGAGTGTCTGCTTGCGAATAAAAGGGTCACCAGTTCCATTACCAGGAGCACATGCCCGGGCTGCGGGTCAGGTCCTTAGTAGGGGACACTAGAGAGGCAACCACACATTGATGTTTCTCTCCCTCTCTTTCTACTCCTCTTCCCCTGTCTCTAAAAATGAATAAGTAAAGTCTTTTTTTAAAAAAAAAGAATTAAGAGACATTCCATCTGGTGAAAAGAAATGAAAGCAAAAAAAATGCCAGGAAACAAATTTATGAAGCTAAACATGTAATTACAAAAGCCAGGAGATGAAGGTTGCTTATGTATTAGAAACTAGGAAAGATTTTAAGTATCAGAGTAGAATAAACAGATACTCAGTTTGAAATATAGAGAATCAATTGAAAGAAGTGGAGAATATAGTAACAAATGTAATAATCTATGGAAGAGTCAAGGTTAAATAAACTTCTATAATGGCAGGAAGTATGGAGAGAAGTAAATGCACTTGAGATATCCAAGAGCTATAAGCAGCAACACTTGGTAAGAATTTAGCTAAAAAAGAAAAAAACTAAATGTGAAATTAAATGTTTATAAGTTATGAATAAAAATAACTTAATTTTTTAAATTGATAGAAAATATCAGAAAAAATGTTGGCAAATTTTACTATTACCTAACTTAAAACAAACAAATAAACTATAAAAAGGCAAGCAAAGTTCAGAAAGTTTTCACAGTAAAAAGAGCAGGAAAAGATGTTAAGTTCATATTTGTATTTATAATACAAAAAATCCTACATTAATTGTCCATAAAATAGTGAAATCCAGTTGGTAAATAGGCAAATGTGAGACAGGATTTCACCACAAAGAGGCTACAAATATTTGATAAACATGAACAAAGAGTCAACATGCATTATTATCAAAGCCATATATAAAATCACACTAAAATGTCTAGTATTTTTTTGAATCATCAACCATTAATATGATAAAGATTTCACCAAATTGCAAAAGTAGGATTTATTACATGTAAGATACTGTAAAAAATATCGATGCAACACAAGCATCCTAAACTACTGTGTATTATAAATATGATTGATTTTTAGAAAACACATGCTAACACCTAGTGATTTTCTATTTTTATTCAATATCCCCATAAATGCAATTATAATACCTTTCAGAAGAATAAGCATAATATTCATTTCAATTCTTCTATTTTTTCTTTCATTTCTTTATTACGATTGTAATGAAATATTTCAGATATACAAAAAGTATACAAAAGAACGTCTTCTTTTTCTGAATTCTTATTCCTTATAAAAAGTAATATATGCATTTGTATCCATTATATCAGTCATATTTCACTGTTTTTTTGAAAATAGAGTATTTGTGAAGTTATTGGCTGAAAAGACAAATCAGAATATAAATTACATTATGGTTTTTCGTGTTTATAGTGAACATTTAAGAAAACTTGAACTGTTATTTTGTATATTTAAAGAGCATATTTTTTCAGTGTAGATTAAGAAAATAAAAGTACTTTTGTAACTGAACCAAAGTAGAAGTTCACTAAATGAAAATAGAAGTTCAGCTGCCTGTCGTCACAAAAGCCAAACTTGTGAGGCAGATGCTGGTG
>CM052548.1:34007793-34053265 GCA_028533065.1 Trachops cirrhosus | reverse complement strand
GGAGGGAATTCCAGGGGAGAAGGGAAGGGTTTACAGGAACAAATATAGAGGGCACATGGACTAAACTAAGGGGGTTGGAAAGGGGAGGGAGGAGAGGAGGAATGGGTGGGTGGGCTGGAACAGGAATAAAGGATAGAAACTGTAATGAATAAACTAAGATAAAAAATTAAAAAATTAAAAAATTAAAATAAAATAATAAAATGATTCTAGTAAAATAAAAAAAATTAAAAAAAGGAAAGAGATTTTATTCAGGCGCTACACAACCTAGGAGAATGGCAGGCTCTAGTCTCAAAGAGTGTCTCCTCTTTCTTCCATGGAAAACGTCCAAACATCCTCAGCAAGACCAAGATGAAAGCCAGTGTCCTGAGTTCCTGCTCCATTTTAAAGTACAGCCAGTCCTTTGGAGCCCCCAGGAGGCTGCTAAGCGGTCTTAGCCCGCATCCAGGTAGCTTAGCTTGTACCTAGCTGATGTCCATTTCAGGCTCCCTCCTGGAGCCTGTGTGTGGAGCCTGCATGTCCACAGGCCATGCAGCTGATGGAGCCACATGGTCATGTGCTACTGGGTGAGAGAGGACATGAGAATATACAGGCAAGTGCATCACAGGGTGGGCAACAAAGAACCTCTTTGTTCCTCTGGGATTAGCTCCAGCTGGGGACACACCAGGTTCTTTCTCAAAATGATCAGACATCTTCCCAAACTTTCTTACTCTTGGGATGAGTCCAACTCCCAGTCAATCAATTCTTTTCTGGGGAGACTAATAATCCTCTTTGATCCAGCACCTGCCTCTGCACCATTTTGAACTCTATGGCTCATGTGCCTGCCTCTCCCTAATCCCACCCCCAATCTGGTATGGGGGAGGGAGGACTTTTTCATCTATCCAATTATCTTGCTAGATTTTTGCATGTTCAGTGTAAGAATCTCCCCTTTCCACCATCTTGACTGATGGGGGAGACTTGCCAGTGCTCCAACTTACTCTTTTATGGTAACACTTTCACTTAAATTATATTCCTTTGCATATGCCACTTTTATTTTAAATTTAAAGTTTAGCCAATCAAATCCCAAACTTTAATTAAAATATAAATAGAATGTCAAATCAAGCACATTTATTTGTTTGGGTTCCCTTTAAGGCCTTGAGGGCAACAGGTGATGAAAAGGCAACAGGCTTTGCAGATGTGCAGATGTTTACCAAGAATAAATGTTAAAACAATGGCCATCCACATTTAGTTAAATTTATTCTTGAGAGGGTATTTTACTTGCTCTGAGGTAAGAGAGGTTAAAATGAGACCAACACCCTTTTTAAAGAAAAAGAAAAAAAAAGTCACTTTTATGTTTCCTAAACACTCTTTCTAATTTCTTATATTTTAGTAACAATAGAATCACCAGAACGAAGTTTCCCAACTACAAAATTGGGTGATTATTCACCCTGTTCCACCAGCTCCTGCTCCCCTCATTCTATGAAGAGACATATTGCATCATCTTCTTGATCATCACAAAAAATCATTCAGGCTATCAAGAGCTTAATTTTCTATGACACCATAACAAATAAGATATACAATCTCAAGCAGCAATTCTGATGTACCATTTTTTGTGCTTCTTTAGGCAGCTGAGCAAAAACAATACATAGAACTTCTGTATTTTTAGAACAGAGGTTCTAAAAATACAGTTATAGTTACAAGTGTATATATGAGGTTCTAAAAATACAGTCATAGTTACAGTATATATATGTGAAAGATCTTACCTTCTATGAGAATACAAGAAACTGTGTTGATGATGAAACATTATAAGCAATGTCCTGGCAGGGAGGAAAGCATTATAGTACTTCAAAATGATCAAAACAGTGAGAAACCACAGGATGACAAATACACTAAAGCACAATAGATCAAGCTAAACCTACAGACCAGGTATGCATTGAGGTATAGAAATCCAAAGAAAGCTAATACAAAGTTTCACTGCACCAGTGGATATCATTCAGTCCAACAAAAGTAATCTTCTGAATAATGGGAATAACATTAAAGAAAAGTCATAATTACATGGGTGGATACCTCACACTACAAATCCTATGGAGCCATCTAGTTCTTCTGTGATGCATATTATATGTACTAAGTAAGAATGCCTTTCTTACAAATAAATATATAGCCAGAGTGCAGAAAAAGAATACACAATAAACTATTGAATATTTATTCCCTCACTGCTTCTTATATGGCAAGTGACTAGGGAGCTTTAGGCTGTATTAAACACTTTGGTGTTACGGGATAATGATGAATGAAGGAGTCTTTATTGGACTCATTTAATATGATAATGAGAAACATATTGCTGTAGATAACATTTGTGAGTAATATACAAGACCACAAATTGACTAAAAACAATGACAAAAATATATTCGTTCTTATTCCAAATGATGAAGTTACTATTGAGCAATCTCTTTTCCCCTTTACATAGAATTAAAATTCCCACCATAAAAAGATATATGAGAACTAAGCAAGACAACTATTCCTAGTTATTGAATAAGCAATGCCATCCCATCAGCCAATCAACATTACATAATGACAATGTGTTTTCTCAGGGGAGTCAGAAATGATTACAACAGCTTAATAATGTTTTATCTGACCCACAAAATGTATACTAACCTAAAGTTATATTTCACCCAAAGCAAGAGCATGTCATAAGACTTTAAAATAAGCATAAATTAGTTTATGGTGATTTTATTATACATATATTAAGGGAAATATTAAACTTACATCCATTTGCTACTTCCTTGACATAAAAATATGTTCAACTTTTACTTTCATTTGGAAAGTATATTTTGAGACCAACATGTTTATCAAGCTATAGATGTCTTTTCTGTTTTCATAAATTCCAACTTACTTGGATGCAAGTTCTAAAATCACCTTTTACCACTTCATTTTCACTCTTCAACCTTTTGACAGTTGATATTTATTTTCAAAACTCTGATAAAGCTGACTTCTCAAAAACACTGAAGTGCCTTTTTTGTAACTTGAACTGTGTGCTGTCCTCCAAGCATTTACCAGCAGCCACCTTTAGTTTACCCTTGGTTTCTATAGCATAGCTCTCTCCTAGTATTCTGAACTTGGCAAACAATATGCTTGATTCCTTCAGTTGAGTCTATCTCTCCACCCCCATTTTAAGTTTAATTATGTTCATTTTCACTCCTTAATCCACCATTCTTCCATATTACTTTCATCTCCCATATGACTTCCATGTTCATGTTTTTGTGATTTCCAGATACATGTAGTTGCCCTCTGAAGCTCCATACTCCAATTAACACAAAGAATATGCAGTTACCATAATCTCATCACGTCCCAAAGAAAACTCAGCACTTTTCCCTGCAGACCTTAGTACCATTGCTCAGTTACTGGTTTTGCAATACTCTCAATTGCTTAAATTTGAATATGTTGCATCATCAGTAAATCCATCCCTTCTTATAACCCCAATTCCCAGTACCTTAAATTTCGTGCTTGTTATCTCTGCTCTGGATTCTACAATAAACCCCTAACAGTATTCTACAATTCCAAGCAATCCTTTGTAATTTTATCCTTTTTCCCTTCTAAATCCTAAATCAGAAATTGTCACACTTCTACTAAAAACCTAAATGTAGTGCAGAGTAAAGATAAATGTCCCAGAATTCCATTGCCTGACTTCAGTTAATATCTATCACAGCTTTATCTCCTCAAAGCATTGTTCTCAATGCTCATTGCTCTTCAGCGTAGTTATGCTAAATGTTGCCTTTTCTGGTGGCTTTTTCCTCCTGAAACACCTCTGATTTCATTTATGTGTATATATGTTATTTTTCTCTGCAACTTCTCTTCTTATAAATTATCTCCCCCCAAATCTTTATGCCTATACTCTGTAGCAACAGTGGTGTGTGTCAGAGAGCCCCCTATCCTTTCTACAGTATCATCAATGAAAAAATAGAATACACACATACATATGTGTATATATACATATGTATATATGTATGTATATGTGTGTATATGTATGTATATGTGTGTATATATACATACATACATGTGTGTGTATGTATCCCCACTGAAATTTTCCCAAAGCTCATCTTTAAAGTTCAGATCATTAATGTTGCTAAGGAAACTTTTGCAGAGATGATTGATTAGATTAAATCCCTTCTTTATTCTGTATCCCTTTCTTTATATCTGATTTAGATCCTCAGTAAAACAGTAGTATTAATATACAAATTTTATAGGTTTAAATTCTCACTAAATTGTGACCTCCTCAAATACCATAGTGATATTGAATTTTTATCATTTATTGAATAGTTTTGAGCAGCAGATACTCCATCAATATTTTTATTGTGTCTGTAAATGAATGAGTGAGTTTAAGCCTTAGTGGCAGTTAAGAAACTTGTGATTGCTTCTTCAATGATTGCTCAGTGTCTGCAAGGTGTCTAATATTCAGCTCCATCCCCTAACCCTACTGTTAACATGTGTGAGAAGGCAAAGGGCAGTAGTGATACTAGAATTAATTCAATAAAGTGTGAACACACTTAAACAACTAGCATTCACATTAATGCACTTAAAATTATTATTCAGTGGAAATTTGGAGAAAATATCATTTTACTTCCAATATACCAGGGATAATAATAAAAAATTGGAGCTGAAATCCTACCTAACCAGTCTCTATGATTTAAAGAATGTTTTCTAATATTGCCTAGAAGTACAAATTCCTTCCAACATGAATATATGGCCTTTTTCATGAAGTATTTTAGGTACTTAGAAAGAATAGAACTGTCAATCCATTTTTCTGTATACCATATGGCAACTGAACTTAATGTTATCTATTCTTATGTTACTTTTTTCCATGGTGCATTGTTTTTTTCTTCTTTCATCAGTCAGCATTTCAACATGTAAGTCTGGGGTGTGGGAAAATGTCAGAGTGTGGAAGTGTGGCTGTCTCAGTGCACTAGAAATCTGCCTAATCGACATAGATGTCGATCATGCTGCTATCCCACAGGGACATGCCAACTGAAAATTTTCCTATGTTTTAGTTTTTATTTAAGAAAAAATGTATTATGCAAAATGGAGAATTATCAGCCAAGAGGTAAACGCTGCTAAATGTCAGTTGACAATATCATGAACCCTTGCCCATGGGAAACTATATATTTTTACTATATGACAGTACATTAACTGGAAGAACAGCTCTCTGTACTCTGATTTCTTGGAAGTAAGATTATTTAGGAGAACAAAAATTGATTGCATGCAAATTTTTCTCACGCTAGTTAGAGGAAATTGTCTAAGTTTTAATAGTATAAACCAAGATAGTTACTAAGTAATTGCATTAATACATCTTGGAAGAAACATTTGTATTTAGAAGCATGAAATTTTTAAATACTAAATTGTGGTAATCACTGTGAGAGATTAAAAAAGACAAATATGATTCCTTCCCACACAGAATTTATAGCTTAGAAAGTTAAAATGCAAGAATACCTATACTTTTTAAGTAATTATAAAAATTCCAAGCTAGTACTCAGCTACATTGTAGTCTAGTTCTTTTGGAGTTCAGTTTCAGCAAACTTGGAAATACATATCCCATTCACAGTGATATACAAGATACTTCATGAAAGAATTATTCACCAATGACAAATTTTTCATAAACTCAATTATGTAAGCTGAAATCTCTTTATTTTCTTGGTTTAATTCTATTGCTCTGGATGTTTTTTATAGCACCACCATCAAACTTTCTTAAATTATTTAAAGTTTGTAATATATATTATATGTGGCCTTGTACTTCTTTGTTAATATGCTTTCACAATATCATTTTATTTGAATTTCACATTTCTTCCATGTAAGATATTTCTATTAATTACAAAAACTTGGGATTTTATTGAAATTTTATGAAAATGTGAATTCATTTGAAGAGAATTTTTACTGATTATCAGTTCACATAAAACAAACTACCCCTAAATTTAGTGACTTACACTTTTTATCATATCTTACATTTCTTGTGGGTCAAGAATGTGCAAAGAGTTTGTTAGGCAATTCTGCTCCTGTAGGGATACTAGACTCTAATTGGGATGGTCTGGAGGTTCCAAGGCAGTTCTATGTACACACCCATAATTCATACATGGATGGCTGGAAACTCCCTTTTCATTTAGTGTCTGGGCCTCTCCATATCATTTCTTTGGCAGAGTTTTCAAACTTCATGCAGGGCATATCAGGATCCAAGAGACTGAGGATTAATCTTCCAGCTTCTTAATGGCCAGGATGGGAAAGAGCCACTTTTCTATACCCTATTGGTCAAAGAAGTCACATGTCAGCCAAGATTCAAGGGAAAGAGAATGAGAACCCCTGCCTGAATATATTTAATCCACCATAGTTAGCCCTCTACCCACAAATTACTTGCATTCTTCCAATATATCAAATGTAATTACCCATTCCCAAGACTTCCAAATTCTGATTCCATTACAGCTTCAGATCAAATTAATGAAAAAAGGAATTTTTTCACATAAAGTATGGGACATAATATAATACTTAAGACAAGATGGAAACTTAACCAATACATATTTGTGATTCCACAATGGATGTTAAATTATTAAAGCACTTCCAAAATTTGACCTAGCTGAACTGCCAATTTTTGGCTGGTAGGGCCATTCCCAGAGCCTAGGTATGCGGTCTTTGGTTCTTACTGTGCACACGCCCAGCACTCCTTTTGGAACAGAGGTCCTGCTATATAGTGAAATGAGGTGTTACCTAGCTCATTTTAGGCTGCTAACTAGAAATACTTAATGTGAGATTTTTTTTCTTTTGTTCTTTCCCATTGACAAGTTCTTTTCCCACACCTAGCCTTTTGGCTGAAGCTGACCTCCTTCTGCTAAGGTTTCAATCTGGGCTACGACAGGCATGAAACAACTCCATGCTCTTCCACACTGTAAAAGAATGAGAACTCAGAGGACAGGTGTGTTCCCTGAAACTTCTCTGCTTGTAAATTATCCCCCCAATATCTTTATATCTGTACTCTGTGGCAACTGTAAGCTTCTCCCCTTTATAAAACAATATAACTAATGAAAAAATAGATCAATATTCCATCATTTTTATATTTATTAAAAATAAATTGATTTATATAAAAGAAGACAAAATATAATGCTACATGAAAAACTAAAATTTATGGACTTAGGCAGAAAGGATGCATTTACTCTACCATTTCTACAAAGTCTCAGACTTTACGAAATTTACTGATTTTCATTAAAAATTTAAAAAATCAATAATGAAGTTTGTTTACCATTTGTTTACATTAAATCTGCTACAAAATAACTTTTCAAATAAACTTAGCTTCACAGCATCTGCAAAAGATTCATGGTGGGTAATAAACAGCATTTTGAAAATATGCACTTAAGATCTTATCAGCTTAACTACAACTTTGTTTTTAACATTTCCATTTTTGTCTATTTATCAATCAAGAGAGCTGGAGTTTCTCTGGTCAGAAATTCAAAGCCTATGTCCTAGGAAATGTTTGACATTTTTAGTAGCACGAAGCAGCTTCTGACAAAGCCATTTATAATCCATTAATTACAGCCCACACCGCCCATGTCGTTACCGTGTAAGTTCAGCTGAAACACCTGACCACCTGCTCATTTTACAGAGCAGATCGCGTCTGTGTCACTCACTGGGCACCCATTAAATTATTCTCCCATTATTACAAACATAAGACATCTAAAATGATGTCTATCTTTGGGGGGAAATTAGGTATATTTCCAATGCTTGAATTATATTCGGATTTACATTTCTGGATAAACAATCTTTGTAAATTTAAAACTTTGGTTAATTGTAAAAAGGGGACCTGTTTTATTACTCTGTTACTCAACCTAACAAATTAGTATCAAACATGGCAAAAATGACTAATTATTTAATTTTATTTTAAAACTAACCTAATAATTGATCTGTCATTAATCCTGAAGGCATATGAATCAATGTTTATGCCCTTTCTAAATAGAATATCTTTTTTTCTTTAAATATGGAACAATAGGTTTTATTTTTTTATAATAGTTGTATTATTGTATTATATTGGGTGGAAATTCAAGATTAATGCACTGGTAGACAAATTAGAATTAAATGGGATAACTAATATATATCCTTATGACATGCAAAAATTTATACTTCTGTTCATATTTTATTAACAACTTTTATCTATATATTTAATTTTATCAAACCTCTATTACATAATCATACTTCTTTTCTTTTAATGTATAAGTCAAATTATTTTAATACATTAAAATATTAAAAAACTGATTATATTATCCTTTCTGAAAATTTACAGAAAAAACAATTCTACTTTATTATGCATTTCTGTATTTGTTTTGTTAGTTTTATAACATATTTTAAATTAAAATGTTTTCTTTAATATTGGAATATATAATTTATCTTTATTATTTTTTACTATAGTAAAGTTTTTGATAGCACAGTTTTCTTAGTTTCAGAAAATAATTTATAAAATTTTGTATACTAGTCTGCACATTGCAATAATATTTTAAAAAATATATTTTTGGCAAATTTTAAATAATTTATGCTAAAAATCAGCTGACACTTTATTTGATATAACTACTAAATGTATTATTTTATTATGTCCCATAAAGGTAGGTCTAGTTTTATTCTCCACTTCTTCTATAAAACTTACTAATCATTTTTATATTTTCTAACAATATTTTATTTTATGTTGATTTTTAAAATACTTTCTAAATATATATATTTAGTAAATAGTAATTTTATAAAATTTTGGTATTAAATTTGTATATTTTATCTTTTTCTCAAATTACCTAGTATTTTAAGTTTTAATGATGATATCAAAGTAGCTTTTATTTACTTTTAATGCTACTATTCCATTTACTAATTTTTCATTTTATTTTTATTATTTCTTCTTTCATGTTTTTATTTACTGTGGTTAGTTTAATAATTTCTTCTCTGCGAATGCTTAATTTTGCCTCATTTTCACTTGTTGAGTCTTTTCATATTTCATTACAGTGTAAGTGCATTGTTCCATACTTGTTGAATACATTTACATGTTAAAATCTCTTTCCTACCCTACAAGAAGTTGCCAATATTTGTTTTTAGTTATATTTTTCCACTTCACACTCTTTAGGTTGGTCTATTTTATCCAAAACTTAACATATGGCCCTGGCACATGTGTCTCAGTGGATTGAGCATCAGACTGCGAACCAAAGGGTCGCAGGTTTGCTTCCCAGTCAGGGAAGGCGTCCATGTGGCACACCATGTCCCCAATAGGGGGTGTGCGAGAGGCAACCACACATTGATATTTCTTTCCTTCTCTTTTTCCTTCTTTTCCCCTCTAAAAATAAGTAAGTCAAATCTTAAAAAAAATAAAAAAACTTAATGTGTGGGGAATATTCTAGTTCAACATGTTTGTATCTGATTATTTATTTCCAGTTAATTTTCTTTAATACAATCTTGATTTATGGAAGTGCCTTAATGCAAAATATTATTTTTACATAATATCTTATTTTTTTCTATTTTCTTTTTCTGTTCTTTTCTCTTCCACAGAAAATCGGTTATGTTTTACATTTTCCCTGGTATACATACTGACTCAGTTATCTACACAATTCATGATTATTTTAAATATTATGCTGCATTTTGTTACTCTTATTACTGATCTGTTTTCTTTAGCTTTTCTTCTCAGGTGAAAAATTAGTTAATTCAATTTATTGTTATATTAATTCTTGTTATCTTTTTACCTCTTTTTTCTTTTTACCATAGAGTATATTTCTTGAATCTCATTAGTAACAAAAAGCAGACTTATACTTCATTTTTTTGTAATACCCCCAAAGTATCTCCTTATTTTGGATGTTACCATAAAGTCTTATTTTATATAATTTAGTTTTCATATTGTTATTAGAAAGAAGAGTTATGTGTCTTCTCAACCTGAATGCAGTGGGGAAATATTCAAGCCTAGAAAGCAAATTTGAAGGCCAGCAGCAGGGTAAAGTTTTAGCCTGCTCAGACTTCCATGACAAAATATTGTACAGTGCATAGCTTAAACAACAGAAATTGATTCCTCAAAGTTCTGGAGGTTAGAACAGGACGTTTTTACTCATTTGCTTTACCTACTAGTTTTTGCATTGCTATCTTGGTACACATTAAAGAGCCAACACCATGACTGACTCCAAGCACTTCATGACCAATAAAAAAGAAGAAATCTTTGACTTACAGACCGGACTCAACAATGAAAAGAAAGAAAAGGGAAAGGAGGCTGTGAAGAAAGCAATTGCTTCTATGACCATGGGTAAGGATGTTAGCTCTCTTTCCAGATGTAGTGACCTGTATGCAGACTGACAGCCTGCCACTAAAGAAGCTTGTGTATCTCTGCCTGATGAACTATGCCAAGAGTCAACCAGACATGGCCATCATGGCTATCCACAGCCTTGTGAAAGACTGTGATGATCTCAACCCTCTGATTCAGTCCTCTGTAGTCAGAACCATAGAGTATATCCGGTGGACAAGATTATAGAATATCTCTATGAGCTCCTCTACAAGTTCTTAAAGGATGAGGATCTCTATGTTTGGAAAACAGCATCAGTCTGTGAGGCAAAAATCCATGATATTAATGTCCAAATGGTGAAAGATGTGGGATTTCTGAATGCTCTGCAGGACCTTTTAGATTCAAATCCAATGGTGGTGGTTAATGCCATACAGCATTATCTGAAATCAGCAAATCTCACCCAAATAGCAACTTACTTGATCTGAACCCACAGAACATTAATAAGTTGCTGACAGCCCTGAAGGAGTGCACTGAATGGGGCCTGATTTTCATCCTGGAATTCCTGTCCAATTATAATCCTAAAGATGATCGAGAGGCTCAGAGCATCCGTGAATGGGTGACTCACCGGCTATCTCATGTGAGCTCAGCAATGGTGCTTTCAGCAGTAAATGTCCTAATGAAATTTCTGGAGTTTTTACCCAAGGACTCTGACCACTACAACATGCTGCTGAAGAAGCTGGCCCCTCCACTCATCACTTTGCTGTCTGGGGGCCAGAGGTGCAGTACATTGCCCTGAGGAACATCAGCCTAATTGTTCAGAAAAGGCCTGAAATGTTAAAGCAGGAACCCAAAGTCTTTTTTGTGAATTATAATGACCCTTCTAGTTTAACATTTATGTTAAACTAGAGAAGTTAGATATCATGATCCGTTTAGCATCCCAAAGCAATATTGCTCAGGTTCTGGCTGAACTGTACAAATATGCCACAGAGATTGATGCTGACTTTGTTCACAAAGCCATGTGGGTCATTGGATGGTGCATCAAGGTGGAGCAATCTGCAGAATGTTGTGTAAGCCCATTGCTTGATCTTATCCAGACCAAAGTAAGTTATGTGATCCAAGAAGCAATTACTGTCATCAGGGACACCTTCCACAAGTGCCCCAACAAGGATGAAAGTATCATTGCTACTCTGTGTGAGAACTTAGACTCGCCGGATGAACCAGATGCTGGAGCAGCTATTATTTGGATTGTGGGAGATGCTGCTGAATGAACTGACAATGCATATGAGTTACTAGAGAACTTCCTGGAGGGTTTTCAGGATAAAAGCACCTAGGTGCAGATTACTCTGCTTACTGCCATAGTGAAGCCATTTCTCAAGAAACCATCGGGAACACAGGAGCTGGTACAGCAGATCTTGAGCTTGGCAACACAGGATTCTGATAATCCAGCCTTTGAGATAGGGGCTATATTTATTAGTGGCTTCTCTCAATGGACCCTGTTACAGCCAAAGAAATAGTCTTGTCTGAGAAGCCACTGATCTCTGAGAGACAGATCTTATTGTGCCAACACTGCTGGATGAGCTAATCTGCTACATTGGTTCTTTGGTATCTGTGTACCACAAGCCACCCAACGCATTTGTGGAAGGAGGTCCTGGAATCCATTGCAAACACTTGCCAATACATCATGGGAGCACTGATGCTAGTGATAGTCTTGTTGGCACCACCACTGCCACCAACCTGGATCAGCCTCAGGTTATTCCTTCTTTAGGTGACCCTCTGGGAGACCTTTCAAACCTTGACCTCAGTCCCCCAGTCAATTTGCAACAGGTATCCTCCATGCAGGTGGGAGCAGGGGATCTCTTGGGAGGAGGACTAGATAAGCTAGTGAAACGATCTTCCATCCCATCATCAGTGTCTGCAACCTTTGTTCCTTCACCTACTCCAGCTGTGGTCAGCAGTCATCTGAATGATCTATTTGAACTCTCTACAAGGATAGACATGGCACATGGTGGATATGTGGCTCCTAAGGCTGGCTGGAGATTTCCGGAACATTTACTCATTGTCAGAGGCACATCTATATGGAAATGAACTTCAGCAACAAAGCTCTGCAGTACATGACAGACTTTGCAATCCAATTTAACAAGAATAGCCTTGGTTTCATCCCCAGCACTCTTCTGGCCATCCACACACCACTGATGCCAAACCAGAGTATCGATGTCTCCCTGCCTTTCAACACCTTGGGCCCAGTCATGAAGATGGAACTCTGAATAACCTGCAGGTGGCTATGAAAAGCAATATTGATGCCTTCTACTTCAGCTGCCTCATCCCACTCAATGTGCTTTTTGTAGAAGATGGTAAAATGGAGCGCCAGGTCTTCCTTGCAACATGGAAGGATATTCCCAATGAAAATGAACTTTAATTTTAGATTAAGGAATGCCATTCAAGTGCTGACACTGTTTCCAGCAAGTTGCAAAACAACAATGTTTATACTATTGCCAAGATAAATGTGGAATGGCAGGTGTGCCAATCTCTGCAGCTCACCACAGGCATTTTGGATCTTGGCTGAGCTATGTATCCAGCCAGGAGAACCTAATTATATGCCGTCGCTGAAGTATAGAGCACCTGAAGTCTCTCAGTACATCTATCAAATCTATAACAACATTTAAAAAAAAACTAATAGACTGGTCAGGTGCCCTCCGGTGCCCCTGTGATCAGTGCAAGCCAGGAATTCTTAAATGGAAGCAATTGTATTGCTGTGTAGAATCTGAACTCAAATACACTGAGGCCACCCACCAAGGCAGTGACTAGTATAACCTGTGCTAAATTAGGGCATAACCTGTTGGATAGTTTTAGCTTCCTGTGAATGTTTGTTAACCACTGCTTCAATCACTTCCCACCTCTTGCCACCTACTGCTTGTATCTGAGCTTATTTGTGGGCTTCTCCATACTGTGCCAGTGGCTGCCATTTTTGAGTGTAGCTTGATATTTTGTAATTGAGAGCTCATTTCAAAAGAAGAAAAAGACAAAAATATTAAAGCAAGGAAAAGTGTCACTGAAAAAAGTTCTGGCGGCAAGAAGTCTGAGAGATAAGGGTGTCAACATTGTTGGGTTCTGGTGAGAAATATATTTCTGACTTGCAGATTTAATGTCTTGCTGTGTTCCCACTTGGGAGGGAGAACAAGCTCCCTTCTCTTCCTCTTATCTTTTTTAAAAAATTTTATTGTATTTTTTTCCTTTACCGTTTGGCCTCCTTATACCCTCCTCCTCATTGCGATCACCACACTGTACTAAGTGAAATAAGCCAGTCAGAGAAAGATGGATATCATATGATTTTACTCATGTGGAATCTAATGAACAAACCAAAATAACAAGAAGAATAGAGACAGACTCACAGATAGAGGGCAGGATGACTGCTGCAGGAAGGGGAAGGGTAGGGGGTGATGGAATCAGGCAAAAAGGAAAAAAGATCCCTTTTATCTTAAGGACACTATTGCCATCCTGAGAATCCCATCACCATGACCTCATTTAAACCTAATTACCTTCCAAAAGACTTTCCCCCAAATACTTTAAAGTAGGGGTTATAGCTTTAACATGAATTTGAGGGGGACACATTTAATTCATAAAAGGTAGGATTAATCTTCTGTTTCTTGCTTGCTGTTAAAATTCTCCTTTCTGATTTTAAGTTTAAACATCAGGAAGATATAAATATGTATACATTTTTATTTTAGTGATGATTGACATTCCAAGAAAAATAAAGACTTTGTCAGTCAGGACAAAATTCTTTTCTATGTACTCTTCGAATCATTCATAGAATGAAACATAATTCTGAGCATATATATATATATATATAAATGTATATAAAATAAATATATAAAATGATATAGGGATGCTCTGAAGATGAAATGGGTAGGCAATAAAAGCAGTTTATTCATACCAAACATAGTTCTTTTTTTTTTTAATACTTTTTTTTTTAAGATTTTATTTTTATTTATTTATCTTCAGAGGGGAAGGGAAGGAAAGAGGGAGAGAAATATCAATGTATGGTTGCTTCCTGTGCATTCCCTGGTGGGAACTGGCCTGCAACCCAGGCATGTGCCCTAACTGGGAATCGAACCATGATCTCTTGGTTCACAGGCCCACGCTTAATCCACTAAACTACACCAGCCAGGGCCCAAACATAGTTCTTAATTTGAAGTTATATAGCCATTTATAACATGTATTGCTGTGTGGAGATTTATGACTTGTGCTAAACATCTCTTCTTCCCCCAAATTTCTTTAGACCAAATGCTTGCAGTACATACTCATTAACTATAATCTCACA
Source organism: Trachops cirrhosus (assembly GCA_028533065.1). Classification (NCBI taxonomy): domain Eukaryota; kingdom Metazoa; phylum Chordata; class Mammalia; order Chiroptera; family Phyllostomidae; genus Trachops; species Trachops cirrhosus. The sequence goes on along the minus strand of CM052548.1, from coordinate 34,038,710 downwards.
AAATTTCAGAAAAGTATCTTTCTGCACACCAGAAAAATAAAATTTAAAACATATCACTTTAAATGTATTAGATTGTCATTTAAAACTTTTAAGAGTATTACAAAACAATGTTATACTTGTTTTCTCAAACATATAGTACTTGTGAAGCAGAGCTTTTACACCCCCAAATGCTCAAGCACTGCTAGGTTAACAAGGCTCTTTGGAAAATATGTTAGCAGCTTGATTCTTTCTGCTTATTTTTATGCAGCTTTCCAAATCTCAGTGTTTTCTACTGACCCTTATTTGGTTAATATGGATTATCTCTATGTTTCATATATTCCCATTTTTCTGTTTCTCTAGTCATTAACCTGCTATGTCCAATCATTGCCAATATTAAAAACTTTAATACAGTATACATTCCTGTTTTTACATTTTGGTACTTAAAACTAAAATTGCTCATATTCTGGTTTATGTCTAGACTATATATACAGAATTTTTTCTTACTGTTTACCTAACAACCTTATTATTATTACACAGGTAGACTTGTTCATTCTATTCATAGGGCTACCACTACACCCTACTTCTCCAATTAAAATGTAGATCTTTTGTGGGTAGAGATCATATTTTGCATATCTTTTGCATCACTGGTACATGATATGCCACTATTAAATGAATTAGTTTCATGAAATATATGCTATAAACTCTCTATATGGGTCCTCTATAATTTAGGACTTAGTGCTATTTGTACAAAGAATATCAGTGGCAGAGACATGGGTCCAGTCCCTGTGCTGTTATTTATGAGCCATGGATCTTCAGGCAAATTAACATTCATAAAACAAGATTAGAAATTTTGCATACCTCAGAGACATTGGAAAATTTACTGAATTATGATATCTAAACCATATACCAAGTGTTGAATTAATGTTAATCATTAGTATTCAAATTTGGCTGTGCCAGTTAGACAGTAAGTAGCATTCTAAAAGACAACATTAATATTAGTAGAATTACCTCGCAGTGAATTGTCATAGAGTAGAATTGAGTATTTTGTTTGTTGATGACTCAGTTATGGTAATTAAGAAAGACTTACGAAAAGATCACTGGTAGATTTCTATGATGCAGCCATAAGGAAGATTTTCAATTGCTAGTACCTTTCAGTGACAAAACTCAATACCTCATGAAAACATTAAAGCAATTCCACTTGTCTGTAAGGAGATAAGGGTGTGGGTGTCTATCACTCTGTCAGTGTTTACTGGTTGGTTTAGTACACCTCTCTAGGCTACCATTTTATCTTTAAGTCTCCCATATAGGTTACAGTGTTGGCAGGTGGTGGACATTCAATAACTACATTTAGGAAAAAAATATATACTTCTGTAAAACAATGACCTGATTATCAAAAATTCATTTTTTTAGAACAGCACAACACTTAGACAGGGAAAGTTTGTGTAATTAATATTATTTGAGTAATATTAATTAAAATAGTGATAAGTTTCTCAAATTGCTTTTATTGGTATTTTTAAACTCAGCTTTTCTCAAGTATTCTTATGAATTTCATGAAGAATAGAGAACTAAAAACAAAATCATTAAAGAGGAGCTTCTAATTATATTTAACCAAAAGTTTTTTAAATTATATTAAAACTTCCTGTCAAAAGAATGTAGAAATGTGTTTAATCATGAGAATTAGGGAGAATGCAACTCTTGCATTCCAATATTATAAAAAATATATTGTATTAATTGATAAAGTATCTTAATTTAAGAAAGTATCTTTAAGAATACTGTTGTTCTTGTGAAAATGTAAAATTAAATTTAAAAAGTTAATGAATATAGTTATTAAAAGAACAGAGTGTGATTGGTCAAGAAAGTTCAAATTATAATATAACCTGCCTATTGAAAGATACAGAAGTTTTTCTACTTTTTAACTTCGCTCTTTTTCTTCAACTGTAAAGTAACACTAGGAAGAATGTTACAGGCCAATTTGGGATTTGGCTGCCACCACACACAACCATAAAACAGATACTGGTGGGAAAGGAAAAAGATTTTTAATAACAGGGTGCCCAGTTTGGGGGTGCTGCTAGCTCCCATGCACCAAGCCATTGTCTTGTGCAAACAAACCCAGAAATCCCTTTGTTGCCAAAAAGTCTGACATCCAAAGTCATGCCCAGAGGTCTCCCTCATGCTTATCTGTCCTTCTTGGAGCTCAAGATCTCTACACAGGTCGGTCTCCATCTCTCCAGCTCCAGATTCACTCTCTCTCTCTCCTCCCCCTCCCTCCCCTCCCTCTCTCTCCAATGCATCCAGCGTTTCCATTCCCTTGCAGCAGCTTTCTCCCTCTTTCCGGACTGGGAAACTCCGGACACTCTCAGATCTCTGCAGCGGTTGTGATAGGGGCTCCCTCCAGGGGCCCCAGGGCCCAAGGCTGGTTGCACCCCTGAAGCCAAGGAGCTTTCCCCACCTGCACATCTGTGTGCTGCTCTCAGGGTAAGAGAATGGAAGTATTACAGGGCCCATGCACTGTGGGACACAGGGTAGCAGCATCCTGCCAGATGGTTGCTGGCATGGTGCAAGCCTACTCCAGACCATGTGAGCAGGGCAAGGCAAGAGTCATGAGTAGGGCCCAGTGTCCCATGGGTTCCACGAACATTCTGCACCCCACCCCCATGGGGGCGAGGAAGACAGTGAGTTTCTGTGCTCCCGCCGTTTTAAATCTTTTCCCCCAAAATCCCATGTGCTGTGGGAGTGTCCAAATCCCAACCTATTCCAGGACACTGCCTACCATGAGTACCAGCCCCCTCAGCATTTTCGTCCCTCCTCCGGCCAAGATGATCCAGAAGGGGATAGCAGCTCCCCAGCTGAGCACAGAGGCACACGCTTCTTGCTCCACGACAGAGCATCCAGCCCCCACAGCTTGTGCCAGTGGTGTCACAAGCTGCATTCGTTGTTTACTTATCTACAGAAACACAGAAGAATACCCGAGCTTCGGTTTTGATCCCAGGCTGCCTCCAGCACTTCTCAACCCCTCTCAAGAGGCGGTCCAGGGGTCCAGTGAGCGCAGGACTACCCTGAGGCACTGCCTCTTTGCCCAGCCTCCTGCTGAGTCACAATGCTCTGCTTGGTTGCCCGGGCGATGGAAACTGAACATGCTAGCTTTTTTACTATTGCCAGATGCTGCAACCTCACCTATGGCCCCTCCTTTCTCTGGGGGAGTTCAGCCTTTCCTGCAAGATCCGAGTTTCTCCATATTGATGTTTCCCCCACTGCCCAGCAATGTAGCCAGACACTCCCCCTGTTACAAGATGATATTGGTGCACATTCTATTGTACTAAATACCTAGAACAGATAAAGAATATCAATGTACAGATTGACAAACAAGTACATATGAGTTAAATTAAGTACTAATCATGAAAACATTCATTTTTACTATATAATAATTTAATCTTTGCATGTATTTGGATGCGCCATCAAAAATAAGTTCTACTCTAGATAATTTACGTTTGGAGATTAAATTATATAACTGAACAAGGAGTCATGCTATAGAAGCAATTTTTTGTAAGTAAAAATTGAGAATCCAAAATAATATTAATGATGCTTATTAAAGGTTAAGGTCAATATTTTCCCAAGAACCCACATTTTCATTAGATCTGCAGCACTTATTGTAATGTCTGATATATGACATTTTACTTATATTCGTTAAAGGGATTAGTTTATTGACACAATTTTAAGCAGATAACCATAGCCAGTGTTTTAATTAATAAACAAATTATAAGTTATTATTATGCCATTATTATTATTAAATTAATTAAATAGGAGTTTATTTTGTGAAGCATGGGCAAGGTCCTAACAAGTACTGGTAAGGTAAATTAGACTCAGTTTTTGTTTAACAGGAAGTCATAGGATAAAGGAAGATAAATTATTTAGAAATGATGAAATATTGTGAAAAACCTTAAATTTCCCTAGTGTGAAAATAAGCACAGAAAAAGGAACAACTAACCATGCCTGGAAGTCTCAGAGAAAACTTCACAGTGGCCAATGATGTATGAATAAACTTCAAAGCATAAGCATGGAAGAGAGTAAAGGATATTTTGGGCCAAAACTTCAATGAAAAAAAAACAAAACAAAATAAACTATTACCCTGAGATAAAGGAACTATAGTTTATTTAGTAAAATAAAAACTATAGATTGCTTTTTATAAGAGGCCTTATTAGGGACGTGAGCAAGAAATGTTTCTGGATTGATCATCGGAAGCCAGGTGGATTCTTAGACTTTGTGAATAATAAATATTTTAAGCTTTGTGGGACATGTGACCTTGGTTACAACTACTCAATTTTACCACTGTCCTGCGAAATAGCCAAATACAATACAGTAAGTACTCACTTAATGTTATTGATAGGTTTTGGAAATTGTGACTTTAAGTGAAACAACATATAAGGAAACCAATTTTACATTAGGTGAATTTATATACACAAGAGTTAAGTTCCTATGGCAAAGTTCTTGTTACAAAAATATCACCAAACTTACAAATACAGTCCCAAAGCATTTCTAATATTACACATTGAAATAAATGTGACTTATACATTCATTTAACAGAGATTAATAAAATCAAGGAAGGTGATTTTTCCAACTTGTTGATTCCAGTTCAGGGTCATTGGAGACTGGAACTTAACCTGACAGCTCAAGATGTCTCCAGAGATAACTCAAGTTCATGAGCTTCCCCCTCCCTGGTTCTTGTCACACTCTGTGAGAAAGAATTCAGGTGGGAGACATGTAGGAGACGATTCTGCATGGCGTGGGCTCAGTTCCCACTCCGAGATGCACAGGACCCACGCCCACGGATAGGTTCTCCCGTGGGGAATCAGGCCTGCAATGTGCCTAGGCCACTTTCAGTGTTACTCTTGCTAAAAAACTCCCTCACCCTGAATTGAGGACATTTGCTGCAAAGTAATTTCCTAAAATCCAAGCTAAACCTTCCAAGGATGAGTGTAACCAGTTCAACCACTTTTGCCTTTTCATTTGCAAATATCCCTCTTCTGTGATGTGATTAGCAGCATTGTTTTGTTTTCTGTAAAAGGTAACCACCTAAAGTGAACCTAAAGTTAACCACCTAAAGTTAACCACTAAAGATAACCACCTAAAGTGCATAGTAACTGAGGACTATCATGTAATGGGCGGAGAAACCCAATAAAGGCCTGTCATGGCAGAGGCCGAGGCTTTTGCTCCCCTTGAGAGAAAAGCCATGCTGTCCCTTTTCCTCCACTAGACTCAGCAGTCTGTGTGAATGTCTCATTTCATCCATAATGACTCAGACACTGCAGGCTGGTGTCAGCATCAGACACACAGCACAGCAATTAAGCAAAGCAAATAGTTTATTTAAAGAAATGCACTTGACATAAAGCATAAGCAGGCAACTCAGCTAGGCTGAGCACTGTTGCAAGCCTATTGGGGATTTTAAGGGTTACATGCTCTTTTGCCACACATGTCAAGATGTCCCTTGCCTGTTTTGAGTACTGGCACACAGGATTTCAAGATTCCCACTTCTGCATTCTGAGCTTTTTTCATAGCCATTGGGGCATCTTGTGATCTTGTTTTTGCACTTCTTGGGATGGCTAAGTTCCTCATTTTGTGGGCAAGGTAAACTTTCCATCCTATTCCCACATTTTCCCTTCCCCACTCTAGTAGTTATCTGTCCTACCTAACAAAGGTATGACACAACCCTAGATAGGACACCTTTGGATCACAGGGTTTGCTCAAACACACTCAGCCTGGGACAATGGAGCCACACCCATTCAACTAAAATTCATTTCTTTGAGATGTGGAAATAATTCGGAGAACCCAAAGAAAATCCTCGCAAACATGGGGAGCACATACAAACTCCATATAGACTGTGACCTCTTCTGGGAATTGACTTAATTTTTGTCATCATCATTATGAGGAAACAATAATAGTTGAAGACCAACTGTATGCAAATGAATGAATGTAGTTCTGCTTTAATAAAACTTTATTTACAAAAATAGGAAATGGATTATAGTTTCTTAAGCTCTGCTGTAACATATGGGTAAAAAATTAATCAAATTTTATTAATAAAATATTATGAAGAGAACAATTTGAAAACATTAACTTGATCTTTTATTTCTTTTCTTTTGTGCTGGTCTTAGCCTACAGATAATCAGTGCTGGGGCTGGATCAGCTTTGTGCTTCTTAAGATTGCAAGACACCTTCAGCAATAACCATCAGGAAACCCTGGAAAAATGTTTCATTAATTACAGGTCCTGGAGGATACAAAACACACCTGAGGCTACAGCAAGGTGACAGGTAGGGAAAAAGAGAATGAGAATAAACCTGGATTTCTGCTTTTGCTGGAGCTGAGGGTGGGAAGCCTAAGTTTCAGGGGCTCACTCTCCATCTGTGAATTTAAAACACAAGAGTGAGAATTTAAAACAAAGGAAGAGAAAAGCAATGGACCCAAAAGGTCAGTTATTGAAACCAACCAAAATCTCTAAAACAAAGGAGCATTGGAGACAGAGTGTCCAGAGGAGGCTCTTTACCTAATCAAGTGGCTGGCAATTGTTTTATTAGAGATAGAAATCTTGGAAGTGGAAGGTTGGGCAATCAAAGCTTAAGTCCTGCCTTCACATTACAATAAAGAAATATCAGCTGTCAGGCCTTCACTAAAGCCCTTAAATAACATTCTTTTGCTGGCTTTCACCTCCAGCAGACCTTGAAATTTATTATTTCAAGGAAGACAAGGTTATTATCTTGTTTAATAAAAAAAAGTGAGTAGGCTAAATTTCATTATCATTTTTTTATCAAGTAATCATTTGAACTGGCAAACTTGATAAGAAACTTTTAGATAAAGGAAGACCTGATCAGGCAGGAAGAAGAAAACAGAACAGCTAGACTTCCAATACGGGTGTTTGTGTTAAAAATAAAGGAGAGAGAAACAGAAGAGCAAGGTGCTCAGAATGTATCCCTCACACTTTCAGGGGGAAAAAAAGAACCTATAAATTGCTTCAGGTTCCAGGATTCCATGAAAAGCAGCTAAGGAGAGGGGTTACTGTCTACCACCTACATATGACACTTTAGAAGGTAATCATCTTCTAGGCTCTCACCCCATTCCAATGCAGAGGATGGCCCCATCAGAATACAGTGGTGCATACATCATGGTTAATTGGAATCCGGTTTTGATTTTCCTGATTGTCTCAGCGCCCAGGTGCATAAGACAGCTTGCAGAGCCTCCTGGTGCTCCATGGAGGAGACCAAGAAGGTAGTTGAAGTCAAGGTTAGTTGGACTTCCTGGTGCCTACCGTTTCAAAGGAAAATTCTACCCAAAGTCAAGACTGCATAGCAATCAGAAGAGTTGAGGAATCAGAAGGACATGGAAGACACCCAGAGAAATCTACAATGTAAGTCAGCTAAGGTGAAACTGAGTCATTCAGGAAGTACCAGCAGTACCTAGAGAAGCTGTGAGGGACCAGACAGGAGACTTTAGAATCACCACAGCAGAAACCATTGGTTAGCTAAACCATAGCTGCCTCCATATTCTGAAACACCTATTTGAGGCAGGCTGGACAGAAGGTGATAGGATTTGCATAACTAAAATTTAAGAGACTAATCATGTTTTTTCAAAATGAATGAATATGTAAAATACACTACTTAAATTATTACAAAATTAATTTTTAAAACTGAATTAATTTTTTTCTTAGTACATGTTAAGTAGAAGGGTTTATAAGACTGAATCAGTTATAGATCAAATGCAAAATCTCTGTGTTCTTTGCACATGTTAATAGTTTCTATATAGTGCAGTTGATTAGGCAATTCTGACTTTTAGAAAGATAAACCTGGATGAAATGAAAACAAAAAGCAGGGCGGAAAAACAGAGAGGGGATATTCCTAGGCAAGGGAGAAAACTTAGAAGTTTTGGTACATTATGGTGAAATTTTAAACAAAAAAAGTCCAGTATAAATAACGAAAAAGAAATTAATTGAAAATGAATTCTAATGTATTTATTCTTTTTAACTATATGGCTTTATAATTTAATACAGGATTATAAAGTGATTAATAAAATATTTTTTATTTAATTGCATGTTCATTCTTTAAAATACAAATACAAATGCATCATGAAATTTTCTTCATAGTTTACATTTCTTATTTTTTTGTTTTTTCTTGACTACATGTTCTAAAATCTAAATTGAACTCTATGTCTATGCAATGTCTCCATGACAATTTTAAACTATATCCCAAAATCTATTTAATTGATAAAATAGTAGACACATGAATGGATTTCATTGAGAGACAGGTAGTGAAGATTGAGGAGAAAAAAAGCAGCTGAGGTTGATTTTAATATTTCTTATTTGTACAATGAAGAAGATGAAGATATTAATAAGAAAGACAGTGAGTATAGGAGGAGTAGACTTAGAAATTGAAGCTAATTAATTTAGTTGGTGCCATGTCAATTTTAAGTTGTCTATGAGATACACAGATGGTAATGTATCTCAGAACAGAGGGCGTGTATAGAAGTGGCAATCGTCCATAGACTAGAAATCATAAGAATAGATGATTGTGAAGATAATTCCACTCATGAAAGGAATCAGAGCAAGAGGTTGGCCACTGAATAACAGAGAACACTAAAAGTTATTAAGTGGTATCTCATTGTGGTTTTAATTTGAATCTCTCTGATAGCTAGCGATACTGAGCCTCTTTTCATGTCTCTGGATCCTCTGTATGTCCTCCTTGGAGAGGTGTCTATTCAAGTCCTTTGCCCACTTTTTAATTGGGTTGTTTGTCTTCTTAGAGTGGAGTCATGTAAGTTCTTTATATATTTTGGAGATTAAGCCCTTGTCTGAGGTATCATTGGCAAATATGTTTCCCATACAGTTGGTTTCCTTTTTATTTTAATACTGTTTTCTTTAGCCATGCAGAAGCTTTTTATTTTGATGAGGTCCCATTTGAATAATGATTAAAAATAAATTTAAAAAAATTAAAAAAATAAAAGTTATTAAGTGTACAGAAGAAGAGAGCTCTGTTAAGAATCCTAAAAGAAGTAGTTAGTATATTCATAATTGAAGAATAACACAGAAGAGTAAATTCATGAGCTGTAAGAGAGAAGAGAGTTTCACAATTGGAGCAGGTGAGTAGCAATGTCAAAAACTAACAGTAGGTCAGATAAAATGAAAACTGGTGATGAGCCATTGCATGGATGCCTTCAGCAGAATATGCTTTGGAGTGGAAGTCCAAGGCTGTGATTATGATGTGATTTGATTTGAAGAATCAGAGAGTTTTTAGTTGCTTTTTTCTGTTGTTTTTTTCAAAAATCTGGAAATGAAGAGAGAAACAAAAAAATTAGATAAGAAGAAGGTTGAGGCAAGAGGAATGTAAGGAAGGATTCAATTATAGGTAAATTTGATCTCTGAGGTAAGTTAAAGGCTTCAGCACTATGTTTGCTCTGGACCAAGATGAATAAGGAGAATGTGCAGAGTAAAAATTTGAAGTAGTTGCTGTAAGAAATATCAAAAAGACTGACTATGGGCATGTACATATGTGGCAGGATGTCACTGATATTGTAGGTGATATTTAGAAACCATCAAGTTATAATTGTTACATTTACATTATTAGTTAGTCTTCCTCTTAGAAAGCTACCACAAAGGATAATCTATTCTAAGAAACCAAAAGTGAGAAAAAGGTTCTATGGAGTTTTCCTTGAGTGACCTCATTTGCTTGTAAGAAAGAATAGATCACTGAAAGGCTTATCTGTAAACCCTTAGAAAGCAAAGCAGTTTTTTTAAGGATCTGTAAGAAATAAAAAAAATTATACCAAGGACCTGACCAGCTTCAGTAAAATTAACATAAACCTGTTGTATTATTTAGTAAAATTTAAATTAGTTCAAAGCTTCTCTGAATTAAAAACCACTTTTAATCAAGTGTGTTTTATAAAACTGGAAGAGGTTTATTTACCACCTACAGAGGCAGGTCTCTTAAAATAGCACTCTTGATAAAGAAAGAGAACACTTCAATTTATGCAATAGTTACAATATTATTCTTTATATTTATTTATATTATGGAATATCAGCATGATATACTTTTCAAAGTTGGACTTAACTATTAGATTATTTGGTTTCAAATGTATGGTTCAACTCCAACTGTACTTTTTAAATTTGCAGTCACTTTAATAGTTAAAACTAAGTATTTGGATAACTGTGACTGCTTTTGACCATATGAAGACTGTGAATTTGGGTTTTACTTGGATTTTGTCCTTTTATCTCTATTGGAATGAGGTAAGCCAAGTGTTTAGAGCCTTCTCAGTGCTAAATAAGTGACATTTATTATTATTGTTGTTTTTGTACACATTTTTCTATGAACTTTTAAGATATGTATGAACCAAAATCTGTGTCTCCCACACTTTAAATTTAGAGTGGATTCTCTTCTTACCATAAAACAATATTAATTTACCCTTTTTTATTTATCTTAATTGATTTATAATATATCCACATGTAATATTGTTATGGTCCATTCAACCGATTGGCTATTTTGAACACGCATGAATTTACTCTTGTGAAAACAATGACCTTCATTTACAGCTAGGAGGTTAAGAGAATCACATGATTTAACAAAGAGAGTGGTGTTGCTGTGAAAAGTAATTACATTCCAGAACTTCACATCTTTGGTGAATGCTTTAAAGCTTTTTCAAACTATACATAAGTTTTTTTTCCCCTCAAAACAAATAAAATTAAATGAAAAATCAAATCAAAGTTTTACTTTTCATATAAATGTGATACACCTAATGAGGAATTTATTTTATTATTATAGTATGTGTGAAGCTCTTTGCCTAAAATAAGCTAAATTTTCTTCTTGACAATATATTCACCAATTTTAACATGATTTTATTAGATAAAAGAACAATAAAATGCCTACCTAAGATTCTCCCTACATTATATTGAAGCATAAACACGCATACCAAATACACGCATCACTTTAGAGTTGTGTTTATTAAATTTCACTTTTGGAATAAGACGTAGTTAAAAACTCTGTTTCACTAATATTGTTGTAACAGCAAAACAAACAAACACCACCACTGCCTGTAGACTGGAACATGGAATTCATCTCATTTACTTGTGAATGGAATAATGGTGCCCCATGGTGGACTGCTGGCTGGTGAAATTTTAAGGAGCGTTCATGACAACACTTGTCAAGCGGATGTAGCACTTCAAAGGAAAACCTTTCCTTTTCTGGTTCTGCCTCGTATGCAGAATGGGTAATATAAACAGCATGTAAGCCTGTCAGTAGTTTAGGAGACAAAGTATCAATGAACCACTGGGGATCTTACCCGTTTCAGAACCTCTGAGAATTCTAAAAGTACTTTTAGTAGAGAAATTCTAATGTCTCCGGCAGTTGAAGATTTTTGGTATGTTAAGCTCAATTCCAATTGTCATTGAATGAGGAAAGCTTAATGTCACAATATGTATCTGGTAAAAAGGTGTGGGTTCTGTTGTTTATTCCTACATTTATTTCACCTGAGAGAATCCCACTCATGTCCTAGTGTTTTAGAGTTATGAAACACAAAGTGTCCGTTTCTTGGCAATTAGACCTCATATTTACAAAGACAACTGAAAATAAAAGACAAATGGAAGATGTCACAGTTCTCACATTATCTTTTGGTACTATGGCCTTGAACTTGGTCTAATGTGAGGTGACTGACCATAAAGTGATTAGATTTATTTTTTCTTCTATCCTCTAACCCCTTTTTGGCTTCTTGAAACAATTTATACAATTTTAATATGGTTAACTACTTCCATTACTACATGCAATCTCTCAACAACAGACATATCTTTTTGAGAAATCACTGATGCTGACAACTGAAATTGAATAAGAACTTCCTGACCTTGAGTATCTGCATGGAACTTGGAGAGTAAGAGATAATTAATGTAATTTACTTGAGAAGTTAGGACTATAATAAATAAACATATAAACCAATAGTATTTTCTACCAATTTATTTACATGCATGATTTTCATCACCTTACATTAACCTAATTTTTGTGAGGATGGGGTGAAGACATAGAAGGGGAGTAAAACAGGTAACAGAAAGAGAACATGTTACTCATTTATAAAGAAAGAAATTACAATGAGATGAAAATTCACCGGAGTTAAACTGATTGCCAATTTAGCTCTCTCTAGTTCCTGCTCGTCAATCCTTTAACCTCAATATTTTGAAATACATGAAGGCTGTCTGGAAAATGTTCAGCCACTGTTAATATAACAAGAATTGTTTGCCTGACATGGACAGCAATGTAACCTGACACCTAAGGAGAGTGGGCTGGAATGCACATGTATGAACAATGACGACTTCACTGTACTAGTCAGTGGGGCTGGTAGATGCCATTAAATAAGCATGTGTGCTATGTGGCTGTTGCATAAAAAATGGATGAGTAAGTAGAGCAACAGATCTGTATCAAATTTTGCGTTAAGCTTGAACATTCCTCCATGGAAACTATCTGAATGATTCAGAAGGCAGAAGCTATGGGCAACTGGTCACTGACATCTTCATCAGAACACACCTGCTCATGCATCACATCTCTTGCAGAGTTTTTTGGTGAAACATTAAACCACTCAGGTGGCTCAACCCCCTGCAGCCCATATTGGTTACCCTGTGACTTCTGGCTTTTTCAAAAGCTAAAATCACCTTTGAAAGGGAAGAGATTTCCTCATGAAAATACAATGGGGCAGCTGATGGTGATTCAGAGAACTGTGTGAGGTGCTAAGGTGCCTACTTTAAAGGGCACTGAGATATCATTGTCTTATGTACAATGTTTCTTGCATCTTGTATCTTCTTCAATAAATGTCTCTGTTTTTCATAGTGCATGGCTGAATACTTTATGGACAGAATGTTACAGTCATACATAGAATAATTAACAATAATAAACATTTATTATGTAATATTATGTCTGAATATATATAAAAATAAGGAAATCCTAATATGAGCAATAAGAATATATATGTAAATATATACACATATATTTTTTAAGTTAATGTAACACTAGTTTTGATTGCAGTAAAGGTAGAAAATTGTGTTTGCACAGAAGGATATGAGTGATTTTATGTTCATGTTGTCTCTAATGCATTTAACTCTGTAACCCTAGTTTTAATGTTTAGCATCATTTTTTTTGGTATGCAGAGTGATTTCATTTTTTTATTATTTATTTATTTATTTATTTATGTATTTATTTATTGTTGTTATTCTATTACAGTTGTCCCAGTTTTCCCCCTTTGCCCTCCTCCACCCAGCCCAACCCCCACTCCTGCAGTCAATGCCCACACCATTGATTTTATTTTTTATTTTATTTTCTTCTTTTTTATTATATTTTTTCCATTACCATTTAGTCTCTTTGTACATCCCTCCTTCCTGCAATCAGCACACTGTTATCCATGGTCATGAGTCTTTTTTTCTTTTTGCTCAATCCCTCCAACCCCTAACCTCCCCTTCTTAGCTGTCATCCTGCTCTCTACTATGAGTCTGTCTCTATTTTGCTTGTTAGTTCAGTTTGTTCATTAGATTTCACATATGAATGAAATCATATGGTATTTGTCTTTCTCTGGGTTATTCCACTTAGTCTAATATTCTTTAGGTCTAACCATACCCAGAGATAGGATAAAATTTTCTTGTTTTTATGGCTGAGTAGTATTCCATTATGTAAATGTCCCAGAGTTGTTTTATCCACTCATCTTCTGATGGATACTCAGGATGCTTCAATATCTTGGTAATTATAAGTAATGCTGCAGTGAACATAGGGGTGTTTGTGTTCTTTTGAATTAGTGTTTTGGGTTCCTTTGGATATATTCCCAGAAGTGACATCTCTGGGTCAAAAGGCAAATCCATTTTTAGTTCTTTGAGGTATCTCCATACAGCTTCCCACAGTGGGTGCACCAATCTGCATTCCCACCAACAGTACAAAAGGGTTCCCCTTTCTCCACATCCTCACCAGCACTTGTTGTTTGTTGATTGATTGATGATATCCATTCTGACAGGTGTGAGATGATATCTCATTGTGGTTTTAATTTGAATTTCTATGTTATAAAATGCATAGAATACCCAGAATTGTGCTTCTATAATTATTGCAGATCTATGTGCAAGTGCTCCTAAGGAAAAGAAACTGGATTAGGCCCATGTGGTTAAACTTTACTCATGTAATAGAAAGTGTCACAAATTATTCTTTTCTAATTTTATTGTGATTTATAAAACCACACAACATTTTCATTTCTTCAATCTTTGGTTCCCTTTTTAATTCTAAATTCAATTCAATCCAATGCTTGTTATTTCCATATGTGTTGCATATGAAATTTTTAATAAAGTTTTTAATATCACAGTTACTGTTAAATGCCCTTCACTGCTGTTGGTGTTTTTTCAAAGATATTCCTAAATTAATATTTTTCTCTTCTTACTGAAGTGTTGGTTTAAGAGGCTGGCTTCTGTCCATTTGGCAGGACAAGTTTGAACATAGCTATTTTAACATTATTTTTTCTGATATAATTTCCGATCTTTTTTACAGATGCTTTTTTATAACAGAAACAAAAAATATTGTATGTGTTTGTTGCTAAACATATCAATACATTTTATAAATTTTCTCAGGTTCAAAAGGTTCTATTTTGCTCTTAGATACAATTGTTTCTGGTGCAAAATTTGATGTCATTCTCATTTTTTTGTGTGTATTGTAGCTCACCTGATTTTTGTCTCTGGTTACCTTTAGAAATTTTTATATTTCTTATAGTATTCTGGAATTTGTCCTGGCTAGATTTAAGAGTGAACTCTTTATACTAAGTTTTGTTTTTTTTGACAGAGCCCTCTGAGACTTTATTTTGGGGAAAAAAGCCCACTTGATTTGGCTTTTAGTGGGGGGCATGGGTAAGAGGCTGTATCCCAGGCAGTAAACTCCCCCATCCCAAGGGTGAGCTGAGGGCTGGGGCTGAGCTTCAGAAGGGTCTCCTGAGCCCTCCACTTCCCTGCACAGCTCCTTTCCCTCTGGCTGACAGGACTGAAGGAACAGGAGTAGTCCTTCACTTGGGCAGACTATCTGATGAAGCAGACACAAGCTTCCCATTGCAGGTCTCAATCTTCTTCACAAACACCATCTTGAAGGAACTGGTGCTAATGCGGCTGAAGCATCCAGGGCCCCGGCCAGAGTCCAAGCTAGCCTGGAAGCCCAGGCCAGAGTTGAAGTTCCCATAAACTGAGGACCGCCCACCTGTGTAATCACTGGTGATCTTGGTGTGGGTACTCATGTTCTGCATCCCAGACTCCAGCCAGTTCTCCTCGCCCTCCAGCAGCTTGTGGTAGGTGGTGATCGCCATATCCAGGGCACGCTTGACATTCATGAGCTCCTGGTACTCACGCAGATTACAGGAACCACAACCGGACCATGTCCTGCTTGGTGATTCTCAGAGCAGCTTCCAGCTCAGCCACGTTGGCCTGAGCATCCTTGACTGCTAGCTTGCCATGCTGCTTGGCATTGGAGATGGTGGCCTACAGGGAAGCCCTCCAGCCTTTCAGGCCATTGATCTCAGCCTGGATTCAGCTAATGTTCTGGTTAATCTCAGAAATCAACCTCTTCATGCAATGCAGGTCATCCCAATGCTTCCCAGCCAATGTCTGCAGCTCCTCATATTTCATCCGGCAAATGTTCTCAGCCTCAGCCCACTATGGTTGGCAATCTCCCCATACTGGGCCTTGACCTCTGCAATGATGCTGTCCAGGTCCAGGAAGCTGCTGTTGCCCATGGACAGCACCATGGATGTGTCAGAGATCTGGGCCTGCAGCTTACGAATCTCCTCTTCATACAGCTTCCTGCAGAATTTGATCTCATTGGTCAACCCTTCAAGGAAGGACTCCAGCTTTACCTTGTTCATGTAAGCTTCATCCGTGTCCCTTCGATGAGGACAAATTCATCCTCCATGTGCTTGCTGAGCTCATCCTTGTACTTATTCTTCAAGTCCTCCACCAGCCCTTGCATGTTGCCAAACTCCACCTCTACTCCCAGTTTCTCCTGGGCTAGCATTTCCAGCTACCGCTGAAAGTTATTGATGTAGCTCTCCAACATATTGTCCATGTCACTATAAGTTGTCTTCTGCTGCTGCTGGAGAGTCCACTTGGTCTCCAGAATCTTATTCTGCTGCTCCAGGTTCCATACCTTATCGATGAAGGAAGCAAACTTGTTGAGGCTCTTGATTTGCTCTTTCTCCTGGTTGCACAAGGCCTGGATGTTGGGGTCTGCCTCCCACTTCAGGGTGCTCAGCATATATTTTAGACTACCACATCTCTCCATAAAAACTTAGGTTCTGGTTCACTTGTATGGCTTTGATGGTCCCCATACTCCTAGCCCTGCCAAAACCCTTGGCCAGATTCATGTTATCTCCTAGGCCAACCTGGTAGCCACTGTGCATTAAGGAAATGACAGAGGAGCTGATGTTGGGCCCACTTGAGTACAAGCAGCCACTGAAGGCCCAGGGGCCAGAGGTAGGTCTTCTGGGTCACCCTTGTGGACATGGTAGAGGCTGGAGTGGAGGCAAGGAAGCCAAACCAGACAGAGATTTGAGAAGCCAAAAAACCATAACTTAGTCTTTAAGATCACTGAAGCACGATTGGTAAGTGTGGGCAACTACCTGGATTCAGAATGTGGCTATTCATTACTAGCCATACAGTCTTAAGCTAGTCAGCCTCTCTGTGCCTCAGTCTCCTCATCTGTGAGTGCAGATGACAACAGTTTCAGATTTATAACTTTGTTATAAGTGTTGGATAATTTAAGAATACATCAAGTTTGTAGAATAGTACCTAATCTATATAATTACAAAATAAGCATATTGTATTGATTTTGTCAAGGAATTATTTTTTAGTCCTGCTAATTCAGTTCATTCTCTGATGTTCTTTTTTCCTATTTCAAAAATAAAGCAATTTTTATTTGTTTTCTTTGCTCTTCATTTTGTAACAGCTAGGTCTGTTTTTAAAATATATTTTAGACTACCAAATCTCCCCATAAAAATTTAGTTGAAAGTAGTGTTATGATTGGTTTTTTAGATGTTTCTTTCTGAATTATTTGGTATCAGGATTTTTTTTCATGTTTCTGTTACTTTTGTATATCTGGTAACCTTTATTTTTGTGTCATTTTTACCAAAAAGGACATGATGTTTAACATAAGGAGTTGATATATGTTTCTTTTTTCAGTTCTACAGGTCTGTTTCCACATATAACTTCCACAAGGAAGGGTGATGAGGGGCTTTATATAAGAGGATGGCATGGGGCAGGATGCTTCCCCAAAGGTAGACTGAACACAGCACAGGCTGCCAAAGTAAGGATTTTACTGTTTGTGATATTTTCTTAAGTTTTATTACTAGGCAAAGGTGTTATCGTGTGCTTTCTAAAATCACCCTCAGAAGTTATGATTTTTTCTCTTGGGGCCTGCCTCCCACCTTTGGAGCTTCCTGTGGCATATCTGTCACTTAATTTAAAGGGTGGGTCTCAGTTTTAAATCTAGCCACAACAACTGTTGCCTGTGCTATTTATGTAGGACAAGAGGATAGGAGGAGGAACACTCAGGCTTGCCCAGAAGTTTTAATTAAAGTTCTGTAATAAATTGTCCAGACAATTTCTTCTTCTCGTCTTCTGCTCTTCAGATTTATTGACCATGAACTTAAAACTTGTCTGAGGTTGCTTGGGAAGGAAACTTTATCTCTGGTGTTTGCAGGTATTGATTGCTTTCCTGTATCATCTTCTTAATCCAAACTCAATTTTATTTTCTATATTTAAGGAACTTTCTGATCAACTGTGGTATACTTATTTTTAGCATGTTATTATTGAAACTTTATATTTTTTTAAATAAAAACTTAGTATCCAGTATAATAGGTACCAAAATATTTTAAAAGCTCACTCAAAATAAATCCACTTTAAGCAAAAAGTAAAAGCTATATGAAGAGAGAAAAAAACAAGGTTTGGAAGATTAGCTTAAAGTAAAAAATAAATTTTGTTAAGATATTTTGCACATTTTTACTTCATTGGTGCTTAACTATTTTATTTTTTAATGGTATTGTATTTTTTTGCAACACCATTTAACTCCCACTATACTTGTAACCATGCAAACCAGGCCTCAGCCTCTTGGCACCTTCAATTTACATGACTTAACAATTAACATTGAAGGAAACAAGTTTTTATTAACAGGTTTCCAACCTTGGGGAGACTGAGAGCATTCCTGCTCAGAACGCTCCTCTTCCACAAAACCCAGGACTTCCCTTGCTTCCCAAAAGGCTGCAAGCTAACACCATGCCTAGAAGTTTCCCATATCCTTATCTGTCCACCAGCTGATCATGCAGACGGATCTGTATCTTCTGGAATGTGCACTTGTGGCTTTCAGAGTCCCATCCTCTTGCAGCAGCGCTCTTCTTCAGGATCTGGGATGCACTGTTATCAGCTTCCATGTAGCAGTTCAGAAAACTGTGTGCCCTGTACACTGTCCTAGTGTTGGACCCTCGCTCCAGGACTTCTCTTTGTGGAGTCTAAGCCCCTGGTGGGCCTTGCATCTCCTGGTCCCACAAGGGCCGCAGTTCATACGGGGAACAGGGCCAGAAGCCTAAAATGTCCAAATGCCGAAAACCCAGGGGGACAGAGCTCGCACCAAGCTCTAAAGTCCTGTACCAACAGTCCCCATGGTACATACCCAAAGGTACCGAAAGAATGCCTTCTCCATACCTCCTTCAGAGAGACAGAAGTCTGCAATTCAGCATTCCTGGTCACAGTTCAGCTCCAAGCATCTCTCATGTGTCTGCACTTGACATGGTGGGTCCCTGCAGTTCTGTCATTTCTGCCACCATCTTCTCTAGGCAGACCTCCAGGCAGACAGATCTCATGGCTGACTCCTTTGCAGACCTCTTCTGACCTCATGGCTCCCTCCTGTGCATGCAGCTTTGCAGACCTCCTCTACCTTGTGTCTCCCTTCAGCCCTCCCTAATTTAAATGTTCAGCTTGGAACTTCCTGTGTGATCTCATGTCTGGCTCTTCCTACTGTGCATTACTGTCCACCATTTTTGTCAGCTCCCCAGTGTCTTTGATTTTCTTTTGACTGCCATCTTTAGTCACGGCAAGAGTTCCTAGTGATGCACAGGCATCTGGAGAGGGATCCACCTACCTGGCTATGTCACACATCACTGCATATTCTCACAGTCACAGACACAATTCACCCTGGGCAGCAGACTTCTTCCCTTGAGGAAGGCACAACTATTAAGTTTGCCTTTATTATGCAATGTGCCTTAAAATATTGTACCTCCCACTGTTCTCTTCCCCCAATCCCACCTACAGGAAAGATTGTAGGATTATTCCCCTATTATCAGGGGACCCAAGCTCTGTACCCTGTTACATATCCCTTTCTACCTGCCATCACCACACTGTTGTCCTTGCCCATGAGTGCTTTCTGCCTTTTTGCTTGATCCCTCCAGACTTTAACTTCCAATAGAAGTCATTCTGTTCTCTCTCTATGAGTCTGTCTCTATTTTGCTTATTAGTTCAGTTTGATCATTAGATTCTACTTATGAGAGATATTATATGGTATTTATCTTTCTATTACTACTTATTTCACTCAGCATAATTCCAGGTCCATCCATGCTGTTGCAAAGGGTAAACATAATAGAAAGCCCAGAAATAAACATGCACCTTTATAGTCAGTTAATATTCAACAGAGAAAGCAAACACATACAATGGGCTAAAGATAGTTTATTCAATAAATGATGTTGGGAAAATTTAAGATATGTACAGAAAAATTTAACTAGACCACCTTCTTACACCACACGCAAAAATAAATTCCAAATTGATTAAAGACTTAAATATTAGACCTGAAACCATAAAAATCCTAGAAGAAAATATAGGCAGTATAATCTCAGACATAGATTGTAGCAATATTTTTTCTGATACATCTCCACAGGCAAGGGAAACAAAAGAAAAAGAAACAAATGGGACTACATCAAACTAAAAAGTTTTTGCACAGCACAAGAGACCATCAACAAAATAAAAAGACAACACACAGAATGGGAGAATATATTGCTAATATATTTCTGATAAGGCATTAATATACAAAATTTATAAAAAAAACTTATGAATCTCAACACCAAAAAAACAATCTACTTTTTTAAAAAGTGCAAAGGACCTGAATAAATACTTCTCCAAAAAGACAAAAAGATAGCCAATAGACATAGGAATAGATGCTCAACATCACTAATGCAAATTAAAACAACAATGAGATATCACCTCACACCTGTCAGAATGGCCATCATCAATAAATCAACAAACAACAATTGCAGGAGAGGATGTTGAGAAAGGGGAATGCAAATTGATGTGGCCACTGTGGAAAACAGTTTGAAGTTACCTCTAAAATTAAAAATAGATCTGCCTTTTGACCTGGGGATCCCACTCCTGGGGATATATCTGAAGAAACCCAAAACACTAGTTTGAAAGAAGATAAGCACCCCTCTATTCAAGGCAGTGTTATTTACAATAACCGAGATACGTAAGTAGTCCAAGTGTCCATCCGTAGATGAGTGGATGGAACTATGGGACATTTACACAATGGAATGCTCCTCAGCCATGCTTAACTCTTTTAAAACTGAAATACTTTATGTTACTTTTCATTGATTCCAGCAGTTACAATACTATACTCTCTCTTCCTTTGCTTCCCTTAAATCCTCCATCTTCAAAATTTTAATTTTGTTAAAAATATGCATTGTGTTTATATTGTAGTGTGAGCCATTTGAAATATAGGATTGTGAAGGAGAAAATAGCTGACAAAATGTTGAGTCAATTGGCTACAGAACAGGTGATATGAAACGGGAAAAAACATTTGTGGTCACAGTATGAGTGGACTTCTGTAACAACAACATTATCTTTCATATGCAGCCTTGTGGGGACTTCACCAATGAATGCTCAGAAGGAGTAGCCCTAGAGATATATTCAATCAATTCAATAGAATAAAAGTGCCTTTTAAAATTTCTTAATACACCTTACTTTTTACTTTGAATTTTTTCTTAACCTTTTTTTCGTTCCTATATCATAAGTTCAGTTTTCTGGGTTCCATAAAAATCAGTGATCTCAAATAGTTACTAGGTAAATAGTTAATAATATCTAAATCTTATTGACTATTTTTCACAGTTCTTTATAATGCTATTTTGAATTAAACAAATGATGTTTTTAATATATAGATAAACTGAATATAATGGTTCCTAATTTTAATGCATTAATCATCAATGTTTATTCTATATAGTTTCTGTATATTACTTACATATGTACATATTCTTTATTGCATACTTAATTTAAACCACTCTCACTGGCAAGAAAAAACACACTAAAATATTGTTTTATTAAAAGAATCCTGAACATTTCCTCATAATCAGCTCTTTTTTAATAGGATAAGACTTGAATGATTGTCGCTTTCCTATTATCCATAATAAGACTTTCTAATTCCAGCCCACCAACAATTAACAACAGATATTTACCTTACCAGTCTGTTACCTTCTGTATACTACTTTCTTGGATATTTTCAGGAGGGGTGGGACATGACTGCATACCATGTCTTTCAGTCACAGTCTTTTTAGCTCTTCCTTAATTGAAGTATGTGTTTTCTCTACCTAAATATATTCTCTGCTTACACATTTACAAGTAAAGATCTTGATGTAGCTACTCTGTTTTCATAACCTACTTTTACACAGATAGATTTGTTATATATTTGTCCTATATATAATCTTTTTGTAACATAGACTCAACATCATGTGATAACAAAGATTGTTCTTTCATGGTGTGAAACACAGTAAAATTTTGCTGATACTTACAATATTGTAAAAATTAGTAGGTTATCTCTGTTAGCCCTAGAAGAAAACTGCCATATTACTAAAATACGTGCAAGTGATTCAAACTAAATGCTTTGACCACGTTAATAGTTTTAGTAATTATTACCAAAGACTGAGTAAAGCTAAAATAATACTTATTAAGATTCAATCTCTATTGATCTATTTAATGTTATTTCTAAGTAATTCTATATATGATAAGCATATATAAATAAGAAGTATTTTTGCTCATTTTCTATAAAGTTCTAATTTGATTTTATGTTCTTCCTTTCAGTAGAGAAGATACAACCAAAGTAATAGTCTTATTCATTAACTAGGATGAAAGAGTGATTGATTGATTGCTTAATATTTAAACTGTTCTTCCATGTGCATTGAATTAACTTCTCTGCTGATAGGTTAGCTGTCATGCATAATGCTTAGACAGCTTAAATAATAAATTATTTCATTAAAAGAACTGCAGTATCATTATTGTTATTTGTTATTCATGAAAATCATGCTAATGATTACCATGTCATATTTTAAGAAGCTTAAATGAAGTCTCTTACAATTAAGTAATAATTTTAGGACAATAAAGTAATATCTAGGACATCCTATTTGCAAAATAAAGAAATGATTTCAGAAAATGGTTCATAATGATGACTGCATATATCATTTGTGTATATATTTCAGAATTGCATGCATAATATATTGATATAAACAAACAAATATATGTATGTATGTATGTATGTATGTATGCATGCATGTATGTCTCCTGGATATGTTTATTTGATGCCATTTGTTTATGATGATTTATAAATGATAAAATTTGCATACTTTTTTCTTTCTTATTTGTAGGCTTAAATCTTACACAACAACACTTAAATGTTTTTTTATCCATCACTTGTTAGTTCAGCTATACTTAGTGATATTCACATCTGCTATCTGGACCAGCTAAAGTCACTTGAGAGTCAGTAATTGCATAGCCCTTCTCTTTTCTATTTATTATATGCTAAGAAAACTGAAGAGCCATGTTCCTCCATATTCAGATGTTCAACTCCATATTCTGTCAGAGGGAACATAAATAACACTGTTAGAGGCACTATCAGAAAAGGGCAGGATGATTCATTCAATTTTCATCATAGGAACGTTGCTTGTAAAACATTATGCTAGACACTGGGGTACAGAGGGGTAGGCAAATCGTCTCTATTCCCTAGGTCTTTATAATTTTCAGATGAAGAAAAGTGATAAAACAAACAGAAATGACAATGCAGAACAAAATAAAATTGTGTCATAATAAATTATAAATAAATTGCTGTACAGTCTAAGAAAAATTACATCCAATTGTAAGGAATAAAGAAAGGCTTTTTAAGTGAGCCTTAGAGGATATTAAGGATTAACCCTATGGGATATAAATGTAAAGGATTGATGCTATTTCAACAGGTGGAGATGAGGTGTGAAGCATTTTAATTAAAAGAAAAATATTTAGGAAAATACAAGGTATATTTAAGGAATGGCAACAGTTTCAGACTCAGAAATACATATAACACAGTATGTATTATTTGATCATTGCTTTTCACCATCTGATTATCATTATTGCCTCTAAAGAAACAAAATTCCATCTGAGAAGCAAAAGCTAGGGAAGATGGGCCAGGTTCATAATCCTTTCTCATTTCTATGAATGGCAATCCTCCTGGGGGTGGGGATATGTGAATGTAAAAGTCCTTTTTATGATGCTAGCCTTAAATGCAAGGTTCAGAATCCTGAGGTAATCAAATGAATATGGGATTTTCTGATAAAGCTTTCTTTCATGTTAAATGATAATGTGATACAGCAGTTTATCAACTCTTCTCACAAATTCTCCAAACAAATAAACAATAAATTAAATAAGTGTATTTGCCAGCTACTTTCTAGAAACATCCATGGATGTCTGCTGGATAGAGTGAGTGGAAGAATTATTGAAGGATAAAATATTTACCTGTACCACTCTAATACCACTACCTAGGAGAGGATTTTGGTACTTAAGGGAGGAGATTCAGAATTCTACTATTATTCTTATTCCTGATAAAGTAATGGTCAAAGTTAAGTGTTGATTATTTAGAGATCATTAAGGTGTTCATGTCTTAAGACTCTGTTACTTCTGCAGGGTCCAAAATTTTGGTCACATCAAAGAGGTTTCAAGTGTCTTATATTTGCTTATTGCATTCAGTCATATCCAGGATGGGTAACGGCAAAATATGGTGGCTGAAGAGACAAGGCTTACCTGCTACAACTACTATTGTAATTCTCACTGCCCACTTCCTGAAGACCCCTGGATTTTCAAGTTGGTTGATTTCAGTGACTTGCTCTGAAAGATCTAAGACAAATTTGTTTGAATAAATGTTAAATGTTACTTAAGTATAAACTAATTCCTTGTTAAGCTAATGTTCATATTACATTAGGGAGAAGAGTTCAATCAAAGAATTTATACTCATTTGAAAAATCAATAAACATATTTCTCCAATAACAAAGGGAAATATTATGTATTTTTTTAAATCCTGGTTTCCTACTTAGTAATTATTGACCACTAACTTTATTTCACACTAGTCATTTCATTTCAGCTAAGCCACTTCAACTATGTAAGGTTTGGCTTCTTTTATCAAGTGGGTAGTAAGAATTGACATTTACAATATTGTTAATATTAATGTCCTCATTTTACAGATGAGTAACACAAGCCACAGAGAGGTTAAATAACTTCCCCAACATCACATAGCTAGTAAGTGGAGGTCACAGATTCTGGCTGAGGCAGTATCTCTAGAGTACATGCTCATACCCCTATGCCAACAGGAGAAATCAGCAAGTGAAAGTTGGAAAGAGCATCATCACGATAGACAGTAGCTGAAATATTTAAAATTTCTACACTTCCAAGATTAAATTCATATAATCAAACTGTATTTATATATAGAACACCAAACCCCAATTATAGTCTATAATTTGGAGGAAAAAATAATATACAGCATGGGTCTATAACATTAAAATACATCCTTAAAATAAATCATAAAACAGAAGGATCGAAGGACAAAGATTTTGAAGATAATATTTTTCTCCTTAGCCCTCAGTTATAATTGCCTTAGGTTGGAAAAGACTAGCAAGTCATGTGGACCAACCCCAGCAACCATGGTTATACACACACCTTTTTTAAAAAATTAAGTTAATTGAGGTGATATTAGTTTGCAAAACCATACAGTTTTCAAGTGTACATCTCAATAAAACATCATCTACACACTGCATTATGTACCCATCACCTTAAACAAAATCTTTTTCTACCCCCAGTTTCCCTCCTTTTGCCAAACTTCCCTACCTCCCATCCCCTTTCCCTCTGGCTATGGGTAACTAACTATTCAGAGGTGGCATTTAAGTAGTGTTTCTTTCCTTTGGATGAGTCAGTATCTTCTGAGCAATGTGTTTGAATGTTTGTCATTGTAAAGAGAGTTAGGAAGTTGTTTTTCTTAAATTATAGCTTATGGTGCACATTTCCAGATAATTAATGTTCAGTATTATGATTTAACTATTTCTGGAAATAGCACATTTTAATGTATAACATAATCTTATCTTGAAGTCACTAAAAAAATCACATTGTTGACTTTTTTGAATAGTTTTAAGAACAATCACTTAGAAAATAAAAAATTTGGGTTTGAGAGTAAAAAAAAATTTAAACAGCATGTTTGTGATCCATTAGTATTTCTGTTCTTGATCCTACTGTTCTTACATGCCATGACCTTTTTATTTTCTATGCATCACATGCAGTATATTTAATACATTATGGCTTAATTTGAATTCATTAAATAATGCAATTAGCTGCATATGTTAATATGTTTACCTACCTTTTTCCCAAAAATGATTCTCAGAGATTTACAAATTAAAAGCAATTGAAATATCCTTGAGGAAGGTTCAGTAACCAGGCATTAGTAAACAGTATGAAGATAATAATTTCTTCATCAGTATGGGAAACCAGTTTCAAAAAGCCTGAAGAATATGAATTAAATGTTCTCAAGGAGAAATGGAAAAGGTTAAAATTCATCATTTTAACTGATAGTTTTTCTATGGGAAAGTAGGTAATGCAAAGAATACCAAATACAGTTTTAATTTTATACTCTCACCAAAAACGTTTCTAAGGGGAAAACAATTTAATTACTCCAATTCTAAACAAGCTTCTTATAATACTTATTGATATTACATTTGTTTGTTCTTCATGAGATATATTTCTGAGTTTAAAAAGCATTAAATTAAAAATGTTAGCACCTTTCTTTTTTTAATGCAGTGCAACCTGTGACTGTAATTTTAACTCCTTCATGTTTGATGTGCTAAATTTCATGCTTAGATTAGGTTTGAGACTGTGTTTCATGAATGCAATGAGTAGAATTAACTTTAATCATAACTTAAAACATCAAGATCTTTTCAAAATATGAAATTATATTAAAAATTTCTATTCTCAATTTTAAGTTTTTCTTCATTTGTTCAGTGGTAATGTAAGAGAAAGTACAAGGTCATTCAGCACTCTCCTGGTTTGATTAGAAAAAAAAGAAATTGTAGTAAAGTATGATAGCAAGAAGAGGAATTTTCTTAGGCTCCAGCTTTGGTCTGACTGGTGCCACGCCAAAGAATGTTCCAATTGTCATCAAGCTCTGACATTATTCTCTTTACTCAGAACAGAAATGAGAATAGCCCTCACCCTAAGACTAAATATCTAATTCTAGGCTATTTATAGATAACAGAAGTCAGAGAACTGTTATATTGCGTAGGCATCCTGTTGAGAGTTTGTATCTCTTGTCTTCTAGTTTCTTAATGTATAGGCCAAGAGGCCCATAAGGAGGCCCACAAAGGGTGTCTAACACAGAGGAAGGGAATAAATTCCCTGAAAATATTTACTGAAGGGGGCATAACCTTATGGGACATTAAGTTAAAAAGCTTTGGTTTTGTTTAAATAAAAGAGAACTTGTACAAGTGATTACAAAGGGAACTTGAAATACCTGGAGGAGGAGTTTAAACCTCAGGATGGACAGAAGGACTCAAGAACATAGACTTCCTTTTATATAGGGTCTATATTTACCCAAATTAAGCTCTGGGATTCTTCCATTAAGGTGAAAGAAGATATGGAGAATTGACTTTTTCAGAAGTATTTTTGTTTATATGAGTGTGAGAAAGATTTGAAGGAGTAAATTCTTGATTCTCATACCAGATTGAAAATGCCAGGGCTAAGGTTGACCAGAAAATATTCAAGGAAAGTTTTGGCTGGACAGACTATGATTAAATATACAGATACATACTCAGGAGTGGATTCCTTGGTCTGTACTTGTCAAACTTCAATGCATTTCCAATGCTTGTTTTAATCTCACGTTTTCTCTTGCCCCACTTTTTTTTTTTTTAGTTTTCTATATCTTTGTGACATCTCAACATTTAGAAGAAATGGAATCCACTTATTAAAATATCAAATGAAGCATTTAAAGCTAATATTTTTCTAATCTTATTTTTTAATCTTAAATTGTTTTCCAAATATAAGAATGATTTCAATTATTATCTAGGCCATTACAAACAAACTGGTTCATCTTGGAAACTTTTCTCTGAATATCTCATTTGTAAAATGAGAATAATCACACATCAAAATATTATAGAGAGAATTAAATGACCTGTTGCATATAAATTAGTAAATAGCTAGCAATCAATAAATGATTATTATTATTTATTGTAAAATTCTATTGTATCTCTTTGGTTTTGCATTTTATTGAATGCTGCAGCTTGTTAGAAAACCCAAGATATAAGATCAGTTTCAGTGATATACTGGGCATATTACCATAACATAGCCCATTTTTCTAGTTATCTTGGAAAATTTGGCACTGTAGCTGTCTTTGGAGCCAGTTTATTCTACTCCAGTGCTGGATAAGAGAGGAGTGAGGTTGATAATGTCTTCTCAATGCCCTTAAGCTAGTCACCACAATGAGCAATTAATTTCCACTTCTGCATATTTTCATACTGTCTCCATTGGGCATTAGATAATCTAAAATATAAACTTGAAATGTTAGCTAAGAAAAAGTATAAATAAATTAACATATAACATCTCCTCTTATAAATTTGTGTTTATAATTTTTATTTTTATGGAGATTGAAGTGGCTTCAATTATTGATACTACTTAAATGTTTTTACTGTTGTGAGAGATTATCATCTTTAAGATAATTAAGTGCAATTATATTGAACACATTTTAGCTGACTAGCTTTTATGCATGATCTAATAAAGGAAAAATTAATCACATGTTCCATTCTCAGTACTACGTATCCTTTGTTCACACAATCATTTTAAAAGTTTTGTTGTAGTCCTACCATGTCTGTGTAACTTAGTTGGTTAGCACGTGCTGCTAATGAAGCAAGGGCATGGGTGACATCTATTTTCAGGCCAATTAGTTTTACTCTGTCCACACACCA
Source organism: Trachops cirrhosus (assembly GCA_028533065.1). Taxonomy (NCBI): domain Eukaryota; kingdom Metazoa; phylum Chordata; class Mammalia; order Chiroptera; family Phyllostomidae; genus Trachops; species Trachops cirrhosus. The sequence goes on along the minus strand of CM052548.1, from coordinate 34,010,449 downwards.
TAACCCTAACCTAAGGTAAATTGTATTGAAATTGAATACCCTCTGTTACAAAGCAGAAAATGAGATACTTTTTTCCCAACTGGAAAAGCAATTTAGTGTCTATGTCTGTGCAAGTGAAATCATTACAGTCTTGCATAAACACAGCACATTATTACTTTTTTCAATTACCATTACATGTATAAGTTCTTACTTTTTTCTCACATTGTTTTGAAACAAACTAGTTTATTGATCTTTAAATTATTTTATTTAGATTAACCTTTGAATGAATACTCTGAATCACAGAGAGACAAACGGTGATTCTTATTATGGACATTCTATCTGGATTTAGAGTTATAATCTTACAAAAATAGTTTCAACTTAACTTGCATTCTCCATGGGTCTACAGACAAAATATTATTTGAACTGTCAGGTCAGTTTCTGTTTTACCATTAAGTGTGATCGATTACCTCTATTCATGTAGCAGTGGTATGAGTTAGGTTTATGATTCTCATAGGGGTGTTGAGCCTTGGAACTGCATATATACCTCTTACCATTAGTTAGCACCTGAAAATGTAGCTGAACATTTTAAAACAGCAGTAAGTCATTGCAATTAACAGCATTCAAACTGCCCATCCAAAGCAATTGGCTTGATATGCCATCTGTTATTTTTCCTATCAAAGCCTCTGGTTTGTTTGTCTAAGGCAGCCATTTAACATTTAACATGGTGTTCATTTTTAAGGTGTGTGATACACCGATGAAGACAAGCTTTTGCCTAAATTATCAACAGTTTCTATGATGCAATATAAATTTTACGTGCTCAGGGTCCTTTATAAATCAAAAGGAATCCAACCAAAACATTAATTAATGCTAAATGACTAGTCACAAAAGTCCCTAATTAAAAGATTCTAACCTTTGATTAAACCTCATCATACTTTCTTTTGGTGACAAACTGTTGTCTGAAAAAAGAATGTAATTGGTACATAGTATATTGTCTCTTTAAAATGATACCTTCAAATTATATAAAATGATTATGGTTTGTTTAAAAGTTAAAAACCATTCTTAAGTCATAGTTTGATATTGATTGTTTTTTCTCTTTTTGCCACTATAATTGGAAGTCTTGTTTTTCATTAAATAATGAATTGGCTAAAAGAAAGAAAGCCGGATTCGCTCAGGAAGATGGCGGCGTGGTAGGAGGGAGCACACGCCACCTCCCGCTTCAAAAGACAGAAAAACCTAACCATACTACAGAGGACATTGCAGCTTACATGAAAATAAGAAATCAAAATTGTAGCGGACATGGAAAGACCAGACAGTAAGGAGACTACTGCAGGATAATAACAGCCCAGTGATCAGCGTCTGGAGCAGGGAGGTTGCAGCCCCAGCCCCAGAGCTCCGGGAGCTGCCGCAGGGCTCTCAGGGTAGGGGAGCTGGGTCATCCGCTCCCTCCCTGGCCAAACAAGGACTGAGCAGTGCTGATCCGGGGGACCTGGAAGCGGGCTTTGGGGAAGATCACAGCCCAGCCAGTGGAGCCAAAGACAGCAGGTCCTTGCGTGGGCGCCCCAACCCAGAGAGAGTTATTTTTTGGGTAAATGGCTTGGTGCCTACAGCCGTGATCACGAAAAAGCATGGGCATTCTGTGGAATCTCTGGTGCCCAGGCCGGGATGTGGGGGGAGGCTCAAGTCCCCCAAAATACACAGCGTAAACACCTGTGAACCTGGAAGCGGTGGCGAGCGCGCGCACTCCGCAGTGAGCTTTCCGCGGGAGAGGAGCCTGTACAGTGGGTCCGGGGACCACCGTGTCTTGCGTGTCTTGCACCGGAGCCCCAACCCAGAGGGAGTTACTTTTTTGAGTAAAAGGCTGGGTGCCTACAGCCGTGAGCTCGGAAAAAGCGCGGGCATTCTGCGGGATCCCTGGTGCCCAGGACATAAATTCGGGGGAGGTTCCAGCCCCTCAGAATCCACAGTGTACACACCCGTGAACTTGGAAGGGGTGCACACGGGTGCACACTCCTCAGTGTGCTATCCGAAGGAATGCTGAAGTGCGCGCCTGAGGCCTGAACCCTGGTGAGAGGCGCCAGCGTACACACACGTGAAGGGACACACGCGTGCAGGAACTCCGCGGTGGGCACCAAAGGGAGTGCTTGGGAGTACACAGATTGGTGCCTGGGGCCTTGGGCCCGTGAGGCTGGACCTGGGGACAGTGCGCCAGAGGCTGACAGAGCTCTGAACAGGAAGGGGAACAAAGCCAGGGCATTCGCCCCTAAGTCTGCTGCAGCCAGCAAAACCAGGAAAACCGGTTTGGCCAGTTTGAAACCAACAAAGGTTTTTTGTTTGTTTGTTTGCTTGTTTTTCTTTTCTTTTTTCTATTTTTTGCTGGTTTTTTTTATTAAGGAACTTTTCATTTTTTAATTCTTATTATTGTTATTTCATTCAATTGCTTATGTTTCTATTTCCTTCTAGTGTTGATCCTTCTACCTTTCTTTCCAAACTTATCTCTTCATTATATCTCCTGCTTATTGCCTTCATTTCTTAAAATTTTTTTAACCTGCAAGTAATAGCATATCTGTATTGTTATTTCATTGTCCTTACACTTTTATTGAAATAGTATTTTAGTATTCCTCTTCTTTTGGTATAGTCTTCTATCATTTAATAGGTTTTCCCTGTTAGCTCATTCATA
>CM052548.1:33953482-34007293 GCA_028533065.1 Trachops cirrhosus | reverse complement strand
GGGGAAAGATATGAAGAATAAGTAGCAATGAAGGTAGATAGAAAATAGACAGGGGGAGGGCAAGAATAGTATGGGAAATGTAGAAGCTAAAGAACTTATGACACATGGACATGAACTAAAAGGGGGGAATGTGGGTGAGAGAGGGTGTACAGGGTGGAGCGGAATAAGGGTGGATAATAGGACAACTGTAATAGCATAATCAATAAAATATATTAAAAAAACCTATTGCAATAGGAGAGGAAGATTAAATTTAACTCCACTGAAACAAAAGCCAGGAGAGCTTTTTATAAAATGTAGGTGAGTTAGCACATAATTAGCAGAGGACAGCAGTGGGGAGGTTGGTCAACGTGGTTACCTGTATTTGCTAATTGTCACATATGGAGGTTAGGCTATAAACTCCCACAGAACCTGGGAGACAGGAGCCTACCTTACTAGATGATCACGTTTCAAAATGATGGCTCCCAAGTCTTTGAGGAAGATATTCTTTGGTTGTAAAAGTATATATCTTATAGGGGCAGAAAAATAATTTACAGCTGCAAGTTTTTTAAAGTAAATTCTCTAAGAAAACAGAGGTCAGAGACCAAGAGTCAGAAGAAGCCTGTCTGAACATTAGTCAAGCTGAGGGGAATGTCAAGGCCATCTTGGTTAGATGATGTTTCACCTTTTACTTAAAACCAACATTTTGTAAAGAGGTTGGGCGTGATACTAACAGCAGTTTGTCAGTTTTTCAACTCTTGACTTTGGATTCCAATGAGTCTTTCTTCATTATTAGCACATCTTAAATATCAGGATTTTGAAAATAGGACACCAGCACTAAACATGTATTATAATGACTTGTCATAAACTCTTTTAATCTTCATTACACCCCCCCAGAAGTAGACCTTTCTATTATGTTCAATATGCACTTGAGGAAATGGATGTATAGAAATATCTAAGTAATTTGTCAACATTACTCAAACATCCAACATTTGCATGAGCTGAAATGCAAACACAGGTACTAAAAGAAAGGAATGCATTTCTGGGCTCAGTTGTAAAAGTATCATTCAAATGATGGACTTAGCATAAACTATGAAAAGAATTGAGTATTTGTTTACTTCTTTTTTCTTTCTTCCTTGGAAAACAGAAAGCATAGAAGAGATTTAAATTTATGTGTAAATTTTTCCTTGGTATTAATTTCACACATTGCTTTAAGCCATGTTGTGATGTCACATACCTTTTCTTTACAAGATTATAACAGATAATGATTAAGATGGAGATGATTATGATGAAGAAAACTGAACTAATTATTACAAGTTCTAGGATAGGTGATATATATTCAATAGCTAATTTAACACTGAAATATAATCATTAGATCTTTTTTCTGATGCTGTTGATATGATTTATTTTATTAGATCAATGCCATTTACTTTTATTTTAAATCATTATAACAGTACTAATAAAAATATTTGTTTGGCATTTATTACTGGGATCATGGCTTTTACTTCTTTTAGGTTGTTAAGTATGTAAACAATACACAGACAGTGAGAAAAAAGCCTACAGTAACACAGCAAGTAAATGATGGGATCAGGATCTGAAATGGGGAAATCTGACTGTATTGTAACTTCACTCTGAAATGAAAAGTTCAGCTACTTCATCCACTATTCCAGTTTCACATTATTAATGCATTTTAAAGGAAAATAAAATAGATTCAAAAGATCAGGAATCCTTTGGTTATACTAACGGAATCACACTTCCTGAATACAGCCCTATCTCTGTCATCTAATAGCCCTGCAACCCTGCTGAAGTTATTTAATCTCTGTGATACTTAGTTTCCTCTTTGAAACATGAGAACGATGATTTCTGACATACATATTTCAGAAGGGTATTTATTACATAGTTAAAACACAATAAGAATAAAGTATTTTATAAATTTAAAGATAGCATACACGTTCTAATTAATTATATAAAAAATTTAGATGACTAGACCCAGAAGATGTTAACTGAACCAAAGATTTTCTATTGGAGAAGAAATGCTTCATTCCGGCTGTAAAGAGTAAATAAATGTACTTAAATATATATTTAAGTTAAATTAAGCAACCTGTTTTTGAGGCTTAAAATTTTCTACATTTATTTTATGTTTTTAACATTAATAAAGTTATTATTTAATTTAGTTAATTTACTCCTATACAAGCAAAACATTTAACTTAGGCTGTGTTTTCCTACTTTCAAGGTATTCAGTCTTACTGAATTAGACTACTATTTTAATAAACAAAAAATCAAGCATATAATTGAGCTTTAGAAATGCATCCCTTTATATATAAAATGCAAACTGCTCATAATCAAATTATGTTTTCATTTGTTAATTTGGCAATGAAGAAAAATAATTCATAATATCCACTAAATGGATGATATGCAGAAATAGTGAACACACTGTGGGGAGGTTCTATTTGGTCCTTCTTTATTTATATAATTTTTTTTGATAGTTTCAAAATATAATTGCAAGAATAGTGCAAAAATTACCATATATCCTTCATTCGGCAAGCTTGGTTTCTCAGTAAAATCCTGTGTCATAGAAGCTTTGACCCAGAATCACCACTGTATCCAATTCTCAACCCTTGTCATTTAATTGGGAACAGTGCTTAATTTCTCCTTGACTTCCCCAAATGTAGCATGTTTGAATATGTCAGTATTTTTTTTAGAATGCCCTTGTATCAGTTTCTTATTGCTGCTATAACAAATTATCACAAGGCAAGTGGCTGAAAGCAACACAAATTTAATTTTTTTAGTGGAAGTGAGAACCAAATGAGGCTCATGGCTTAAAATCAAATGCCAACCTTACTGTAGTTCCTCCTAATGGCTCAAAGAGAGAATCTGTTTCCTTAATGGTTTTGAACTAGAAGCCGCTCTCATTCCTTTACTTGTGGTCCCATTCCTTCCCTTTGTGCAGCGTGGAATAGGACTCCTATCACCTCAATCCCATTGAGTGTAGCCAATCTTCTCATTGCTGCCAAACTCTTGTACCCTGGCAAGGTGATCCCTGTACCAACTGAAGTCTGAAGCACAATACTGTCCACTTCATTTGAATTTGCCTAATGAGTTTTTGACAGTACAAGGAAGGAAAGAAGGGCAACAGAAGATAAAGCAAGGAAAGTGATGCTGTTTAAAGAAAAGGGAAGGTGGAGAAAAGAAGAAGAGGAATAGTTAGTCTTGCTTTGTAAGAGCAATTTGTAATTGTCTATTAATTTTTATAACTTTTACATAGAAATAATTTGAAATGTAAAGAGAAGTTGCAACAATAAGAGTACTACAAAAACACCTATAAATCCTCTACAAGACATACCTTCGGTAAACACTGCCACATTTGCTTTCTCTTTCTCTCTCATTTCCTTCTTTTCTCTATAGGGTACGTGTGTACATGCGTATGCTCTATTAAAACACTTAAATATATACACATGAATTCATTCATATGAACTAACAGTTTTTTCTTAATAATTTGAGAGTAACTTTATATATGATGACCATTTACTCCTAATTATTTTCATGTATATTTCTCAATAGCTGGGTAGCTCAGTTGGTTAGAGAGTTGTCCTGATAAGCCAAGGTTGCAGGTTCAAATCCTGGTCAGGGCATATGCAAGAATAGGTAGAACAACAACTTAATTTCTCTTTCTATCTTCCTCTCTCTCTAAAACCAATAAATAAAAACTTAAACAAAAGAATATTTCCTTGCATAATCAGTACAGTATCTGGAATCAAAAAAAGTAACATTGATACCATTTTTGTTTAATCACCTTTATCCAATAATTTCCTTTATAGAATTTTTAAAATTCAGTACAGAATTCTGTCTAAGATGGGGTACTACAATTCATTGTCATGTCACTTCAGTCTCTTTAATCTGAAATATTTCCAAGCCTTTTTTTGTCTTTTATGCCATTGACATTTATAAAGAATATATAGTTTCCCTAACTTTTTAGTAGAACATAGCTAATTGTTATGAAAATATGCATTTCTTTTGACATAGATAATTAATTTCTCATCATTTGATTTTATGTGAAAAATATTTTCACACATATATAAAAGTATGTTAATAACTGTGTCAATTTCACCACTTTAAAAATAAAACATCATGAAGGACCAATCTATGTATCTACTAAAAGTTAATAACACAGGAAGGAAGGGGAAGGGTCATCATGGAAAATGTATAAAAGACACATGGACAAAACCAAAGGGTGGAAGGATTGAGGGTGGGAGGTGGGAGGTGGGGGTGGGCGGAGTGGGGGAAAGTGGTGGTGGGAAAATGGACACAACTGTACTTGAACAACAATAAAAAAATGTGAATTAGTTATATACATGATTATGTGTCTACACCATGAAATTCTACATATTTATTCAGAAGCATAATGTTCTGTTATGGAAAAATATGCTTGATTTATGAATACTTGGAGAAAAATAAATTATATAGAAGTGTGATTAGCACTCTAATCACATTCACTCATACCCTATCTATATGATATGATATACCCTACCAATGTGGTAAGATATTGCTGCTTTTTTAAATACTATGACTAAATCACATTTTGAAAATTTATATTAATATTATTTTGTACTAAATATTATTTCATATCAAACACAAAAATGTAGAGTTCAAAGGGGGACCCCCAAAGCCTAGAATTTATTTATAAAAATAGTGTATTTATTCTTACATGTTTAAACCTCAGTCACCTTCACAGTGCTTTCCATTTAATGCAATCACTATGGAGATGTTTTTTCCACTGCTCCAGTTTTTGAACTTGTTGATTTTGATGCCTTTCAGTGCTGCTGTTTATTTTTATTTCACCATTTCCACATTGGTAAAATGCTTTCCTTTGAGGACTTTTCTCATCTGGAGAAATGAAAAAAAAGTCACTTGGGGCAAGATTGGGTGAATAGGGAGAGTGGGACACAGGGGTCATTCCATTTTTGATCAAACACTGCTGACACTCAGAGTAGTGTGGGCAGGTGCATTTATCACCCATCATGAAATGGGCTAATACCTTGAAAGAGTCTTTAAAGAAAATTCATTGAAGCCAAATGCAGCCTCTCAACAATGCCAGCTGGTACACTGATACAGTGGGTTTTCTAGAAAACTCACCTAGTGGGGGAAGCCTGTACTACAAGAGGTCTGCCTTCCAGAAAGTAATTCCACTTTTGTGGGAGTCCCCCTTCATATTATTCAAGCTCTATTTCAATAATTAAGAAAACCTCCTTTATTAAAAATATTAGACATTTAATTATTTAGCATTTTTCCAACATTATATATCCATTAGAGTTTTAGTGACATCTAAAAATATTGTTATAACCTCAATTGTTTTATACAATTTAGGATTTTTTTCATAGAAAATTTTCTTTACAAATTCAGAAAGGTGGTATCCACTAATGTTTTAAAGTATGTACAATTATTAATGAATATAACTAATAATTTTGATAATATGTTTAGTATATATTCAAATTACATGCTGAAGTTAAATGTATGTGTATCAAATGACTATATAAATGATGTGCAGAAGTTATTTTCTGAATCAATTTGTAGACATTCAGCAGAGAAATCCCATGCAGAAATGCCCTCTATATACTCAACAAGCATGTCAGTTTCCTCCCAAAATTGTAATAGGCAGCAGACTATTGCTGCTAATTGGTATATGTTTTTCTTCTAGAAGTGAAAATTCTAACCTTTTATTTGACAGCTGTTTGGGTAGAATACCATATGACATTTTGAGAACTTATGTGTGCTTTTTACAGTTGTGTTTATACTGCCACACATTCAGGAACAATAAAAGGAAAAAGTAAACAAAAGCAAAAACATGACCTAGTTAGCTGTTTTCTGATAAACATATAAATCAAAAGCAAGTTATTTTCAAACATTTAAAATATTTAAGAGATTAATAAAATAAAATATTAAAATAACATTTCTAAACATTTGGAATATTTGAGAGGAAATGATATGTAGGGTGGTCAAGAGATAGTAATTATAAATATGATTACTGTATCTTTAAAAATTGTAATTCTTAAATGCTCATTATACTTATTTTTGTCATAATTTAACTGCAAATGGAGAAATGCTACTATAATAATAGTACAACTGTGTTTTAGAGTTATCAGATTCCATGCTATATATCATCTGGTCTCTATAAATTTGGAACATTTGGAAGAAGGAACATTAAATACTTGCTTAGCACTTTTGAGATCTTCTAATAACATTTTCAACATCATCAATGACACATCCAATCCTGAACAGCCCACTCCAGCCCCACACCAAGACTGCCAAAACTTCTGGGCACAGTTAAGACTGCCAATGATCTCATGTATTTTATTATACACTATGATTATATTTAAGAGTGCTTTTTAAAAAATAAATTTATGTATTTGTGCTTTGGTTGAAAATTCTCACTAAATCTATATAAACCAATTAGGCTTGTTTAGTTCATAGGTATTTTAAACTCATTGGGATGAGTAATAAATGTATTCAATTGAACAGAAATGTAGACAACTGTAAGTTTCAATGAATTAATCTACACTTTTATAAGAAAAACAGTATCTTATTAAATGGCACTAATCTAATTGGTTCATTAAAGAAATCTATCAGATATTGGACTTTACTTGTTCAACAATATTGAAACAGCAATTTAGTATGCCTTATTTAAAGAAGTAAGGTACATAAATAAAAGTTGGAGGTACTAATAAATCTTTTCCCTTTGAAATGTCACATATGGCATACCAAGTCAAAGGGTAATTATTTCATTTACCTATGTATTAATTTCTATCTTTAGCATTGAGTGGTTTCTCAACAATGCTAAAGATAAAAAGGAATGCTAGTTATGAACTTGCACCAAGGCTGCTGCTCAGTTCTTCTTGAGGGATAAAGTATTAAGGGTGAATGTAATAATAGAAGACAAGAGAAAGTAGTTATAAATGATTGAGCATTTCTTGTGGAATTCTAGGGTTTTAGAAATTTGAGTGATCTCTATTAAAAAATTGTCTAGTGGAAAGTAGCACAAAAGTAAATATGAAAATGAATATTGCTTATATCAAAAATAGTGAAGTGATTGAAATTAAGGTATTGGTGAGGAAAAATGGGGTTATTAGTTTTTTTGTATGTTTTCTTTAGCACAAATTATTATGTGTCCATAGTGGAAAAATTTAAATTAAAGATATCAAAAATTCATTGACCACTTTATCACTGAGTCATAAATGCTTATGATATATTTTTACAAGTGCTTGATGCTTATCTCTCCACTTACCATATTTTTAGAACTATAAGATGCACCCCCCAAATTTGGGAGGAATAATGGTTGTTAATGCTGCTGTCGAGTTCTGTTTACATTGGTGAAATATTATGCTATTTATGTTATTAAATATTTTAGCACATTTTATGCTTCAATTTTTTTCCTATTTTCCTCCAAAACTTAGGCACATCTTATGGTCTGGAAAGTACAGTAACTTTTATGTATAAATGTGTATATACAGGTTTTTTAAAACTTCAACGGTTGTATACCCTGTTTTTATTAAATGTTATTTAATGTAAATTTTTAAGCATTGTTTTGCTTTTTTTAAGCATTGTTTTACTAATTTTTCCTACATTAACATTTGAATAGAATGCTAACATAGAAGTAGCTGTTCTATAATACATTTTTCCAATACCTTTGTGGTAGGCAGAATACTCTCTGCAAGAATGTCCATATCCTAATCCCTAGAATCTGCAAATATGTTGCAGTTCATTGAAAAAGTCACTTCTCAGATGTAAATAAGGTTACAGAATTTAATTTAGGGAGACTGTCTGAGTTGTTTCATTGGACCCAGTCTAGTAACATAAACCTTTTCAAAAGCAGAGAATTTCCCCAACTGGAGGCAAAAGAGATGTAGCAGAAGGAGAAAGCAGAGAGATTCAAAGTTTGAGAAGATGCCAGCTTGGCTAGCTTGAAGCTGGAGAAGGCAACTTAACAAGGAATGTAAACAGCCATAAGATGCAGAGAAAATCTCCTGGTTGACAATGAGCAAAGAAATGGGGACCTCATTCCTGCAGTCGCACTGAACTGAATTTGGCCAACAATCCTGGATCATGGACAAAAGACGATTTGGTCTTCCTTATTCACTATTATAATTCCAAAACCTGAAATGTACATCTCATTTGCTGAATGAATGAATGAATGAAATGTCTACTTCTGTAGAATTGTTTTTTATTCTCTTGAGATATGAGTCTAATTATCTTTATTTGTAGCAGCTACAAGTTCTGTATTAAATACATAATATTGTTTGGATGAGAAATTTAGAATAAGAATCTATTTAATAAAAGAAAGGAAATGCACCAAAATGAGTTCCTGAAAATAAAAAAAAAATAAATTTAGTAAAATCAGGAAAAGATCACATTCTTTAGCTAATCTTACAGAAAGAAAAGCAAAATAGGGAGAAAAAACAAGCAGAAGAGTTGAAATTGCTCATGTATTCTGGTGAAAGAGTACAAAAAGCAAAGAATGCAGAGGACTTTGAATATATGGAGTCAAGGCTTTATTAAAGACTGAAGCACCGTGCTCGCTTCGGCAGCACATATACTAAAATTGGAATGATACAGAGAAGATTAGCGTGGCCCCTGCGCAAGGATGACACGCAAATTCGTGAAACGTTCCATATTTAAAAAAAAAAAAAAAGACTGAAGCACCGCTCTTGGTTCCAGGGAGGGGTATAGAATGAGTCTGTTCAATAAATGAAGTCATGCCCTGGCCAATTGGCTCACATGATTGGAGCATTGTCCAGTATATTAAAAAGTTACATGTTCCTTCCACTGTCAGAACATTTACTAGAGGCAACCAATCTATGATTCTTTCTTACACAGATGTTTCCATCACTTTCTCTCTCTCTCTCAAACCAGTAAAAAAACCATGCATGATAATCAAAAAATAAAAATATATTTTTAAAAAATAAAGTTATGAAGGAAAATATGTATTATTAATAAAAATTTAAATTGATTCCAAAAGCTAAAGAGCATCTGAGATATTGTAGAACTGTGGCTTATTCCATAGTTTAGCTATAATGGTTTATCTACTCATCAAGCAATTAAGTGTCCATGCTGTCTTGCTTGACTTCCCATCAGCTTGCTCTCTGCAAATGTCACTAGTCCTGGAAATGGTAGGAGTCCACTCTCATGCTAATAAGAAGGGTTGGGGCTTGGGTAAGTTGTAACAAGCTGCTGCCTGCATTTTTCTCTCTGACCATAGATAGGGTGCAACCTACACAAAGCAACACTACGAAACGTAATTGGGAGTTAACACTTGACAATTTTTTTATTATCCTTGAAATTTAAAAATCAAGGAACTATTTCTGTATGGGTTTTTGCATTTGCCTGGTAGTCCATGAGCTATACTAATTAACAAACCTGGGCCTTTTTTTTTTTGAACTTCAAAACCTTTTCTTTCCTATATTTTTATGGTTACAGATTTTCCTCCTCATTTTCCCCATTCTATTTTTCATATCTTTTACAATTTCTGTCAGTTATTTATTTTTGTGCTCTCTGTTTTTAATAGATATCTTGCACCTGCCATTGTATTTATTTTTCTTTTCTTTTATTTATATCTCCATAGGCCCCTTTGCTTTGAGTTATAGAAAAATAGCTGAATTTCTCTCATGCATTTCTCTAAGTTTTCTGTAATATTCTTTCTGCTATTGACTGCATCTACTGTTGTTTTACATTTCACAGTCATGACTTTTAAAGTGTTATATTATATCTTGTTCATGGCCACCTCTTCAGGTTTGTTAGACTCACTATCTCCAAAAATATTTTTGAGCATATGAACTAAAATTTTAGAAAGACTTTCTCCTGTTTCTGCATTAATTCCACTTCACAAGCAAACATGTGCTTTGATTTCTCAGTGTGGTCCTGAAACTCTTAGCTGCAGTATCTATTTTTTAGAATGACAATTTACCCTGTTCATCTTCACAGAGAGAGATCATTGAAGATAAAGACAGTTTCCCTGAGACATTGTACAGGTTTTGATCAGCTTCAGACTACAGTAAAGCCTCTGTCATCTGGTGCAATTCCCAGAACTACTGCTAAAACAAAATATGCAACCACATTGTCCCCGCAATCCCACTCTTTGGACTTCTTTTTGCTAGGTACATGAGGTGTATGCAGAAAAAGTCCAGCCATTGTTAATGTAATGAGAATGATTTGCATGACATGATATAACCTGGCAGCCAAGGACAGTGGTCTGGAATGCACATGCATGAACAATGATGACTTCACTATACTAGTGAGTGGAGTCAGTAGACGCCATTGAGTGAGGATGTGTAGTGTGTGGTCATCGCATTCAAAATGATAAGCAAATAGAGCAGCGAGTCCGTATCATATTTTGTGTTGAGCCTGAACATTGCTCCATAGGAAGTATTTGGATGGTTCAGAAGGCTGCAGCTATGAGCAACTGGTGATTGGCAGCTTCATCATGACAACACACCCGCTCTATGTGTCATGTCTCATGCAGAATTTTTTGCCAAAACATTGGATCATCCAGGTGACTCAGCTTCCGCTACAGCCCAGATTTGGTGCCTCAAGAATTCTGGCTTTTCCCAAAAGTAAAATCACCTTTGAAAGGGAAGCGATTTCAGACCATCAATGAGATTCAGGAAAATACCACAGGACAGCTGATAGTGATTGGGAGAACTGTATAAGGTCCCAAGAGGCCTACCTTGAAGGGGACTGAGGCATCATTGTCTCATGTACAATGTTTCTTGTCTGTTGTATCTTCCTCAATAAATATCTCTATTTTTCATATTACATGGTAAGATATCTCTGGACAGATGTCTTTTTCCAGTTCTCTTACCCTTATTTCCCTGCAAGTGGCTCTGGGAAGTTAAGACTTGAGAAGTTTCCTTCAAGATAGCTCTATCTCAACTGTATCTATAAAACACTCTCAGTTATTCAAACATGTCGCTATTGCCCTTTGCACATGATGTAGATTTATTTTACTAATGGTATTGTTAATAACACTGTAGCAAGGTTTGAGGAAAAGGAGGAATAAGTGATACCTACACATATAACCAGTTTACTTTGAAACTAGGACAGGATTTTAGACTTTGATTAATCATAAACATTTTTTAATGTTTTCATGCATTTAAAACCAAGTACTTTGGCTTCCTTTTCTTAAATGTTTTCATTCTTAACCTAAACTACTTGGAATGATACACTATTCTCTCCAAAATGCTCACAGTTCTTCTAATCTCTATGGAGCACAAGGAATAGCATGTGTTTTTTCTTCTTAAATATTCCCTAAAAATGACGTAATCTTTTAAATGTATATTTTTATAAACAAATGTATCAGAAATAAGTTGCAAAACATTCAGTAGATTACTGGAAGTTTCCATAGTTCAAGAGTCTAGTTACCACTTTTAGAATATATTTATTTTATACTTGTTGAAATGGCTGAACCATAAAATAAGCATTTAAATTCTTGCCATTTTTATGCCCCTCTCTGTTTACTTTTGCCTGTTCATATCAGCAGTGCCCTTTACCTCTAACTAGACAGAATTATATGTCCATCCTTCACCAGTCGGAGTAGAAGGATCTCTGTATCTCAATGGATTTATTGCTGCTAAACCAGAATAGTAAAATGAAAAGGCTGCTCCCTGAACAATCTTTTACTTCCTGCTGGTTGTGACATGTAATAGTTACAATCAATTAAGCTTCTCACTGCAAATCAAGCTTTTGATCAAGGTACTGGAAGCTTTTTCTTTTTAAAAATATATTTTTTCAATTATTAAAATTTATCTTATCTAGTGCAGTTCATTACAACAACTCACCTCACTTCTCTTAAAAATTATTATTATAAGAGTTCCTGAGAACAACAGTAAAATAATTTATGGGAAAAATAAAAAATAATGTAAAATATTAATATTTTAAGAGCAAAGTTGATTTTATATAATTTTCAAAACAGAGTTTCTTCAATTGTTGTACACAATGAGTGTGCAAATCAATTGTGTACAATTTCTATAAGTGCTCATGAAAATATTTATAAAAATTGAATTTGTAGATTATAATCAAATTTATTACAAAGGGGTTCTGTAGTATTCAGTGTATTTTTGGAAGGATGCTGTCACAAGTGTTTAATTACTTCAGTTTTTTACATACCTTCAAAATATTGTTAATTTATATTTGTATAATTGAATTAATAATACAATAAATGTTAAATACTCTTTTATGCTTTTCTCTAATTCCTATGTCCTAGGCAAATCATTTAGAAGGGAAAAATAGATCATCCCAACTTATCTAATTATAATAGCCAATATGTTTTAGAATTCAAGCTGTGATTTTCTAAGACGAGTGGGCCAATATTTAAATAAGTACTCAAGCTTCTACTTTTTGTTTAATATTACATTTGTGGTTATCACATATCAAACATAGCACAACAACTACTTTTGTTGAGAAACAAAGATATTCAATTATTACTAGAGATGTATTTCTTCAAAGTTCTTCAATGTTTCATTAAAATATTATAAATCACTATATTCCTATTTTAGACTTGGCAATTTGTAAGTGACTATGGCCCTTTCTTTTTTGTACATTCTGCTCTCATCTTTTCTGGAAACAGTAACACTAACTCAGAAAACTGCAGAAACTCTCTAAGAATCTAAGGTTAGAAATTAGTTTTCTGTAGCTCCACAGATCATTCTGGCCAAGGTAATTTTAAAGATGATTCATTCCAGTGACTCCCTTTATTTAACATTTTTATGTGATTTCAAAAAACTTCACTTGAGTAAAAATAGAAATACTTTTATATGATGTGTACTTGTTTAGGTATGCATGGGGTGGAAAAACTAAACAAAGTTGCTTTACTTAAAACAAAAGTGTGCTATTTCCAGGGTTGCAAACAACAGCTGTTTAACATTGCTTGTTTTTCAGGAGAAACTGCTCCTAATTTTTAAAGATAAGAGGAAATAATATGCCTCGCTCACTGAAAAGAGGGGTTTACATAAGTAGAACATAATTATCCAAGTCAGACATTGTCCCTGTCACTGAGGCTTGGGAGGGTTAATGATCATGACGATAATTAAGATGCAGAGGATTCACACAGCACTTACTGCTTTCTGAATAGCTCAGTGTACTTCTCTATATTCTTTTCATTGATCTCTGTGTGGTAACGGGATGTTTAAATGACTCAGAATAATGGAAAGAAATGTGTGACCTGTTATAACCGTAAGTAATTATAAGCTTTTGGGTTTTGCCTCACCTGAAAGACAAGACCTCCAGTGACATAGTTTTTTGAAATATCATTTCAGGTCAACATAGCAAAACTGACTCTGAGGAAAGAGTGCCACCTACTGAAGCAACTTTCTGGGTTCTCTGCAAGGGCTGGTCTCTCAGCTTTAGAATTGCCCTAACAGGCTTACTATAAGAAATAATGGGATTGCTGCACCATGCATGAAATAGTTATTATTTTTGTTTCCAGATTTAGCCACTTTACTTTAATAATCCAGTAGTCACATCTATAAATTAACTATTTCATGCACAAACTTTTCACTTGTTTTAAAAAGTAGTATACAAGATTAAACAATTTTCTTATGAAGGAAATTTCCAAAACAAATGCCCGAATGCTTCTGTTTATTATCAACATAACCACAAGGGGGAGCTAGCATGTAAGGTCTTATGGGGCAGGAGAGTTGAGGTTTCATAATTAATTGAAAACTTTTATTTCTAGCTAAGTCAGAAGAAGATATAAATATGTCATTTGGAGCTTATGAAGCTTAAAATTGTTTTTCTCATTATGAGTAATAATCCAACTCTTTAATATATGCTAATATATTTATCATTTGATATAATGTAACATTTTTTTGCTCTGAAAATTTCTGTTTCTATATGTTCTAAGTGCTCTACACACAACTATACACAATTTATTTAAATAACACCAAATAACCTTCAACTGTAAAACTTAAATGTGCAAATCTTAAATTAACTTTTAAATTTGTCTCAATGCTTTAAAATAAATGTCTTAAAATATAAATATATGTCAGTGTTCTAAAGTTGATCATTGGCAACTAGTGTATAGATATTTCTTTCTGACTTACATACTCAGAAATATATGTAAAATACATACACACCAGTTAATAATTTAGTTCATTAATGTGTGAATTTCAGAATAAAAGAACTTGCCTGTTTTTGTTGGGTTAATACTGTAATTTTATTTTTGAATGTTCATTGGGAATGCACAACCCATTCATGAGAGGAGAGCACATATATATGTATATATTACCATATTGTAACATAACATACACATAAATATAGAAGAAAATTAAAATATATCATTCCTTGACAAATATTTCTCTAATAGCAAGAATTAATAGTTTTAATAAAAATTAGCAAGCTAAAGTACAACTAAAATAGTGTTTATTTTATGCTTTTGAACATAGAATATACTTTCTATTTTGTTGTTATGTAGGAGAGATTGAGTTATCCAAATTTTAAAATTATAAACATTTCCCCTGAAGATTAAAATGATAGTCAATTTGTGTTGGTTCAGTAGAATTCATATTTATCATAAAGGAGAAAAATATGTTTTAGTAATTGTCTTATTAATAATGTGAATTTGCCACTTGTTAAAAGGGAAACTTTTATTTTAAATCAGCAAGTAGTGGCCAGTAGCTGTGTGTTGGAGGTGAGCCACAAATATCTCTAAAAAACAGTGGAAACTAGGAAAACTAGCTGTGAATGAAAAACTACCATTCACTTGAGGATTTAAATTATATGGATAATTATTATATCTAAACAGTTAGCTACTAAGTTTATCTTTAAAAATTCTGTGTTAACAAAAAAAATGAAATCAGGTAGTGAAGAAATGGTAAAAACAATGGAGAAGAAAATAATAAAGAATATTCCATTCATATAAACAGTGGCTGCATTGAAAATAGTATCAAAAATATCCTAAGAACTGTATTTTATTGAACTCAAGAAAATGGCAAGCAGGGCAAATTTTAGAAGAATACTATAACTGCTGCCATTGTAGTTCTACACATAAACTCTCTAAACTATGACTATGACTAATAAATATGAAGTTTAAATAATCTCAGAAACTAAAGTAAATAACTTCAATAACATAAAATTTTATTTAGAAGTCATCTTTAAGAGCATTCCTTCATAACATTGGTTCAATTACTGACTTAATGTAGCAGCATTAATCAGTTTTTATCAGTCTATAAAAATATATGATAATACTTCTGTTTGAAACTATTCCAGTATATCAATTTATTTTAAAACTCAGTATAATATCTTATTAATTAAAAATTGTTGTTTATGTCTTTCCAAGTAAAGTTTGTCAATGAGTAGGCATACTTATATATATTTATAAAATCACACAAGATCTTTGTTTATTCAATGTTATGTGTAAATAAAAAAGAAATAATGTAACTTTGGTTTAAGTTTGAAATTATCATTTATAATTATAAATCACGATTATAAACCTGTGTATTCTTTTTTTTTAAGATTTTTTATTTATTTATCTTTTAGAGGGGAAGGGAAGGAGAGAGGGAGAGAAATATCAATGTATGGTTGCTTCCTGTGCATTCCCTGCTGGGAACTGGCTTGCAACCCAGGCATGTGCCCTGGCTGGGAATCGAACCGCGATCTCTTGTTTCACAGGCCCGCGCTTAATCCACTAAGCTACGCCAGCCAGGGCTAAACCTGTGTATTCTTGAAAAATGTGAGACTATAGGTATTATTAGTTATAAATAATACCACATGCCTCTACATTCCTTAACTAGATCTCATATGTTCATAGCCAACCTACTACTGTACAAAAACCAATAGGATTTTTGAATTGTTTGACCATATTTATATCATTTCTGTTTTGAAAAAATGAGCTCAATATTTCAAGCATAGTCTTAAAAAACCCTCAATAACTACATTGTAAACAGAAAAATATATCTGTTGAAAAAAGACAGAACTTATGAGATGGTTAAAAATTAGGAATTATTATATTTTAAAAAATATTGTGTGTGGTTAAAAGGCAGACAATTAGAAGTACCAGCTGACTCTTTTTCCTTTAAAAATACAATAAGGATGAGACATAATGACAAAAATAAATTATTTTGGGTACATGTTAGTATTTAACAACAGAACCCAATTCTACAAATTATATAACATATAAATGTTATTTAATATAGTTCTAGTTGGCTCCCTTTGGTAGAAGCCTGTGGTATGCACCATAGGCATGGTAGTTCTCTTTCCATACACTAGAGGGAAGTGTCACACAATTACTTTGGAGGGGTTGGGCAAATTGGTGTCTGGGAGGATACATTTTCTATCACTGGTCAGAGACACCTTGTCTTTCCCCTTATTTGCATAAGAGCACATCTAATTAGGGTAAATCAATAAACCATACTACCTTTTCCTTGGAATTTTTTTATTCTCTTGTTTTTGCCTTATCATGAACTTCAAGTAAGCCTAATTTATGATTTTCCTTAAATTATTATGCAATGAAAAAACCATAGATTTATCATATTAAAATAGTAATGATTAATAAATAAGTACACAATCACTAGTCTTTATTTAACTTAGCTGTGGTTTTGAAAGCCTCAAAGCCTTACCTTCCAAAGTATAGATGCTGGGACAGAAGTACCAACTCCAAAGAGATGTAAATATCAGATTTCATGAGGCAGCATGGTGAAGCCCCCATTGAGCACA
This sequence comes from Trachops cirrhosus, assembly GCA_028533065.1. Lineage (NCBI taxonomy): Eukaryota > Metazoa > Chordata > Mammalia > Chiroptera > Phyllostomidae > Trachops > Trachops cirrhosus. The sequence goes on along the minus strand of CM052548.1, from coordinate 33,990,619 downwards.
AAACAATCCAGATTTCTAAAAAGCTCTAGCTTCCTTACTTAGCAAAGGTATATGCATGCCAAACTACTTGTTAGAGAAAGTGCAAAGCCATTTTAGGATTTGAAGTTCTGGTTGTTAAGAGGCCCTCCTTAAATTTTTCAACTGTTAAAGGTATTCTCTTAAGGGAGTGATGGATTTTGCATCCAGATCTGACTGCAAATTTAGACCATAGATTGTATCATTGAATCCCTGGAAAATAAATAACTTTTAAACACCTGAATGTTTAAGCAATTATCCCAACAATAATCATCAGAACTTTCTTGTAATTGGTCTGGATTTGATTTTCTTTGAATCTTGAATGATTCATGTTACAGACTTGTATATTAGTCATTCACAATTTATAAATGGCAACTTAACTTTACTATTTATGAATTGAGATCAATACTCTAACAATCAAAACACTCACCTTTTCTATTTCAATGCTTCAGCTTCTTTTTTCATTCTTAACTCTTTCCAAGAATGGCTGGATCACGAGCAAAAGCAGTCCTCACTTGTGCATGTTTGTTACAATAATTTGGGAAGAAAGAATCTCTGGGATTAGGTACTGAAGTTGAAGAAGTCAATGAATCAGGAGTCTCTCTCCCTCTCTCTGCCTCTCTCTTTCTCCTCTCCCCACAAACCCTTACCCACAACATCTCCCCACCCTCCCCTCAACCTCGAGTGTGTGTATGGTGTGCGTGTGGTAGTGGTGGCGGTGGTGTTATTTACAAAACATGAATCTTAACAGATCCCCCATTGATCTGCCTTCATATTCATAGTTCAGCTTCTATGCATAAGGCTTTGACAAATGTGGTTATCAACATTTACTTGGTCTGAAGAAGATAACATTCAGATTGCTCCATGGAACTTATAATAACAAGCTTGAGGTGAACAACATACCTACTGCGTGAGGGTGGGTGCGTGTGCAATTTACGTTGAATCTGGACTAAGAACCCTAAATATTATTAGCCAGATTTGAGTTTTAACAAGCTACAAAGCTGGAATTGACAGGGAGCATTTCTCCTTAAAGGAGAGGCACTTTTCCTCTGGGGAGACACGGTCTCTGGGCTTCTCTTTCACTGGCCTTCTACTTTTCTTCTGAAACACTTTCATAATCAAGTGACTTTCCTTGCATGGGTGCCTCGGGACTGCTGCTTTTTCTCTGAGGATAAAAAAAGTTACATATTGATTGCTGTTGCACCTATTGTATTTGCACCAGCGCGGGCAGAAGCTGGCGCGCACGAGTGCCCTCGAATTCACACACTCACTGAAATACACATCACACTCCCTCACCCCGTCCCAATACACCCTCACATACACACACAAGCACGCACACACATCCCTCTGCACCTCCTTCGGACTGGAAGACCCGCAGCGGAGATCCAAGCTTCCCTTGGTATGTGTGTGTGTGTGTGTGTGTGTGTGTGTGTGTGTGTGTGTGTGTGTGACCAAAAACCCGCCAGGAAAATCGCAGCTACCCTATTCTGCAAGCAGGCTTCGATTCCGGTTCCTGTGTACATCGGACAAAATTAAATCGCGGTCGAACTTTTTTTTCCCCTTTAATTCTCTGTTTTCCAGTGGATGACGGTTAGGACCTCCCTCCCCCAGTAGTCTAATACTCAGGACACCCGACGGCGAGGCCCTGGGAGCAGCAACAACAGCGGAGCCCAAGGGCTCACTCGGCCCCGCCGGTCTCCCATCTAACTGATCTAATCAATGACTGAAGCGCTGGGGTTCCTGGCTCCACCTCCACCAGTCTCCACTCTGCCTTCCATTGGGCGCGGACAGAGGAGGCCAGGCTTTGCTCCTCGCGCTGATTGGCTGGCAGGGAATCAGTATCAATGTTTAAGCCGCGGCGTGAGCTGAATAGAGTCAGTCAGCAAGAGGCGCTGGGGAGAGAGCAGGGGCTGCAAGCTCGGCGGCTGCGGCAGCGGCGGAGGGCGGCTGCGGGGAAGCTACTCCAACTGTTGAATTTTCGCCTTTCTTTTCCTTCGATGCTTTGCATACGGAGATGGATGTATTTGCTTTGAAATCCTCACGTCCTTCGCAGGCTGTGAGCTGATTCTGGCAGACACCAGATTGAAAGAGACCACCCGTGACAGAAAAGGAGGAAAGAAAAACACCCTCCACAACGGACTGCTCAATTAACTATGCACACCGGGGCTGGACTTTGTGAATAAAGAACCTTGGGCGGAAAATCGTGACTATGGTGCGGGGCTAAGCTGTGAACACTCCCTGGAATCCTGATTTCCCGCCTCCCCAAAGACTCTGAAAGATTTTGGGGTTCCTCACGCTTAACAAAAAGGAAAGGGTTTATTTTTTTTCAAAAATAAATAAATAAATACACCTAGCAAAACAGACGCCTTATTTTTTTCCGAGCCTTGGACCCCGGCAGAGAGAGGTAGAGTAAAAGTGCTGCTGGATTCAGCTTCACCTTTCTCCTTTCCTCCCTCCCTTTCTCTCGCTTTTTTCCTTTTTCTCCAAAACAAAAATCTGGCTTTCCTTTCTATGGAATGAGTCAGAGAAAGCGTTAGGAAGAAGCCGCAACTAATGTCTGTGAAGGGAGGACCGTGAGGAGAGAGTGAATACGATTCGTTCTGCCTCTGACTCATCCGGCAGATCGGAGCACCTGCATTTCTGGATGTGTCATTCCCGTAGGTCTAGGCGCCTGGAGAACCCGAAATATGTGTAGACAAACCTGTGCCTAACATCCGCTGGGAGGCAGCTCCCCGCGGTGGGCGCCCCTGGCTGGACCCGCGCGGCCGCAGCTCCTCACCCCCTGCCCTCCCGAGTCGTCCAAAGACTGTGATAGCCAGACTGCAGAATGCATCACGCCAAACCTTGAGGTGTTTCTTTTTCTTTTTCTTTTTTTTATTCCAATCCCCGTTTACTATTTAAAAGAAAAAAATTGAAGGGAAAAAATCTCACTTTATTCTCTTCAAATATTCAACACTTTTATTCCTCGCCAAGGTTTTCCTTTCTAGATGAAGAGGACTGGGAGACAGGGCCATTGGAAGGAGATGCTGAATGGGAAGAAAAGAGAGGCACTTGACAGCCCAGCCCTGTGAATGCAGAGACTGTTTCCCTTCTAGCGAGAGACAGGGAGAGTGTGTGTGCGAGGACTGGGAGGTGGCTCCCCCTTCCTTTTTATTCCGCCTCCCCCACCCCCTTCAAATCTGCACATTCAACCATGAGTTGCCTGTTGATTTCCTTTCGCCGGAGAAGCAAAGCAAGCTGGAATTAAACTGCAGAGAGAGAAGTCCTTGCTTGCGGGGAGAAAATGGGATGGTAGCGGCGGCTAGTGGCTTCGCGCACAGAAATAAGAGTGTGTGCTCTCCCAACAGAGGCTGAGATACCTCGGTACATGCCCCCCCTCCCGATAGACTCACACCGCATACGCCGATCAGGCTGTGGCTTTCTTGACTTCAGGGGAGAGCCTTTTCGGAAAACGAGAGGGAGGAGCTTGGTGGAGGAAGGAAACTACAAATCGGGACACTAGTTCTTTGAGCTGCATTTCCTCCCCTCCCTGTGGCTGCTCGGAACGAAGAGAGAGAGAGGGAGAGAGAGCGAGCGAGGGAGAGCGAGAGAGAGAGAGGCGCTTTGGCTGGGAGATTTAGTCCGCCGCCGCCGCCGCCTCAGCCAGAAATGCAAGATTAAATCTCTAAATGCAGCGAAACACTGCCTGAAAACAGACCAGCCCGAGAAGCAAGCAGAAAGACATTTCACAGAGCTCCGGGGAAGCTTCAAAATATATCTGACTCTCTCTTCGCTGCTCCCCATCCCCATCAATTTCATCACTGGAGGCGGCCAGAAACAAGTAAGGATTTCACTTTCCGATCTGCCTGGAGACACACCTCCCTGCTCCCTCCCCCACCCACTGTGAAGTGTATTCCCGAGGCTACAGGAGGGAGTGGATTTGCAGCGCCCTAGCGGGAGCGAGATATCCTACGGATTCTATCCTCATTATCACCAGTCTAGATTTACTTCTTATCAACAGCCTCGTCGCTCAAGTTTGAGTCGCCCCAAGTTCGGCGGGCAGAGACAAAGCCCCAGGCTTGCCCCCCGCCGCAGGGAGCCTCCGCCTTGCTCCGTGCCCCTGCAGCTCCGCAGCACTGCTGCTTCTCGCCCAGTGCGGATGCTGTAGATCAACAGGTTCGGGAACTTAGCGAATAAGGAGAGACTGCCGGGTGCCGCAACCCGGTAGCGGAGGGAGGAAGGACCCGACTTGTGGCTCGCATCGCCCCCGCAAGGTGCACGGGGGCTCCAGGCTGGCGCGCACCCATTCTCTCGCCCCTCCAGTCCAGCTGCTCCTGCTCTCACCCCACGGGTCTGGGATGTACCTTTCCATCTGTTGCTGTTTCCTGCTCTGGGCCCCTGCCCTGACGCTCAAAAACCTCAACTACTCCGTGCCTGAGGAGCAGGGGGCCGGCACGGTGATCGGCAACATCGGCAAGGATGCTCGACTGCAGCCTGGGCTTCCGCCCGCGGAGCGCGGCGGTGGCGGGCGAAGCAAGTCCGGTAGCTACCGGGTGCTGGAGAACTCAGCGCCACACCTGCTGGACGTGGACGCCGACAGCGGGCTCCTCTACACCAAGCAGCGCATCGACCGTGAGTCCCTGTGCCGCCACACCGCCAAGTGCCAGCTGTCCCTCGAGGTATTCGCCAATGACAAGGAGATCTGCATGATCAAGGTGGAGATTCAGGACATCAACGACAATTCACCCTCCTTCCCTTCGGACCAGATTGAGATGGACATCTCAGAGAACGCAGCCCCTGGCACCCGATTCCCCCTCACCAGTGCTCACGATCCAGACGCGGGTGAGAATGGGCTCCGCACCTATCTGCTCACGCGCGACGACCACGGTCTTTTCGCGCTGGACGTCAAGTCCCGCGGCGACGGCACCAAGTTCCCAGAACTGGTTATCCAGAAGGCACTGGACCGCGAGCAGCAGAACCACCACACACTCGTGCTGACCGCCCTGGATGGCGGTGAGCCGCCGCGCTCTGCCACTGTGCAAATCAACGTGAAGGTGATTGACTCCAATGACAATAGCCCAGTCTTTGAGGCTCCCTCCTACCTGGTGGAGGTGCCCGAGAACTCCCCGCTGGGCACCGTGGTCATTGATTTGAATGCCACTGACGCCGACGAGGGTCCCAACGGCGAAGTGCTGTACTCCTTCAGCAGCTATGTGCCCGACCGGGTGCGGGAGCTGTTCTCCATCGACCCCAAGACTGGCCTGATCCGCGTCAAAGGCAATCTGGACTACGAGGAAAATGGGATGCTGGAGATCGACGTTCAGGCCCGAGATCTGGGGCCCAATCCCATCCCAGCCCACTGCAAAGTCACTGTCAAACTCATCGACCGCAACGACAATGCGCCGTCCATCGGGTTTGTCTCTGTGCGCCAGGGGGCGCTGAGCGAGGCCGCCCCGCCAGGCACTGTCATTGCCCTGGTGCGGGTCACTGACCGAGACTCGGGCAAGAACGGACAACTGCAGTGCCGGGTCCTGGGAGGAGGTGGGACAGCCGGCAGCGGGTCCCTGGGCGGGTCGGGAGGTTCTGTGCCCTTCAAGCTTGAGGAGAACTATGACAACTTCTACACGGTGGTGACTGACCGCCCTCTGGACAGGGAGACTCAAGACGAGTACAACGTGACAATTGTGGCGCGGGACGGGGGATCCCCTCCACTCAACTCCACGAAGTCGTTTTCCGTCAAGATTCTGGATGAGAACGACAACCCGCCTCGTTTCACCAAGGGACTCTACGTGCTGCAGGTGCACGAGAATAACATCCCAGGAGAGTACCTGGGCTCGGTGCTCGCCCAGGACCCCGACTTGGGCCAAAACGGGACAGTGTCCTATTCCATCCTGCCCTCGCACATTGGCGACGTGTCCATCTACACCTATGTGTCTGTGAACCCCACCAACGGGGCCATCTACGCCCTGCGTTCCTTTAACTACGAGCAGACCAAGGCTTTTGAGTTCAAGGTGCTTGCTAAGGACTCCGGGGCGCCCGCACACTTGGAGAGCAACGCCACTGTGAGGGTGACAGTACTAGATGTGAATGACAACGCGCCGGTGATCGTGCTGCCCACGCTGCAGAACGACACCGCTGAGCTGCAGGTACCGCGAAACGCCGGCCTGGGCTACCTGGTGAGCACTGTGCGCGCCCTTGATAGTGACTTTGGTGAGAGCGGGCGCCTCACCTACGAAATCGTAGACGGTAACGACGACCACCTGTTTGAAATCGATCCTTCCAGCGGCGAGATCCGCACGCTGCATCCCTTCTGGGAGGACGTGACTCCTGTGGTGGAGCTGGTAGTGAAGGTGACTGACCACGGCAAACCTACCCTGTCCGCAGTGGCCAAACTCATCATCCGCTCGGTGAGCGGCTCCTTGCCCGAGGGGGTTCCCCGGGTGAACGGCGAGCAGCACCACTGGGACATGTCACTGCCGCTCATCGTGACTCTGAGCACTATCTCTATCATCCTCCTAGCGGCCATGATCACCATCGCGGTCAAGTGCAAGCGAGAGAACAAGGAGATCCGCACTTACAACTGCCGCATTGCCGAGTACAGCCACCCACAACTGGGCGGGGGCAAGGGCAAGAAGAAGAAGATCAACAAAAACGATATCATGCTGGTGCAGAGCGAGGTGGAGGAGAGGAACGCCATGAACGTCATGAACGTGGTGAGCAGCCCCTCCCTGGCCACCTCCCCCATGTACTTTGACTACCAGACCCGTCTGCCCCTCAGCTCACCCCGGTCGGAGGTGATGTATCTTAAACCAGCCTCCAACAACCTGACTGTTCCTCAGGGGCACGCGGGCTGCCACACCAGCTTCACCGGACAAGGGACTAATGCGAGCGAGACCCCTGCCACTCGGATGTCCATAATTCAGGTAGGAGACTTTTAGCATAACTGGGACTTCACTTTATTGCTGTTTGGGGAGCTGTCCTGAAACCTTTGGTACAGGACAAGCCACATTGCCAGCAGCAGTGAGAGGGGATTTTTTTTTTTATGAAAATGGTTTACAATTTTGCTACTGCGTGTACATTATACTTAACCTCTCCCATGTAAAGTCTAAAATCTACAAGATGTAAATGTCTTACTTTTGTTGCATTTTTAAAGTTTATTTTTATAGGTTTAAAAATGTTAGTAGTGTTCAGTATTCATAGTTTATTTTACTTTATTTTTTTTTGATGGTCTACATTTTTCTATGTGAAAGGAATCCCAGAGAACTTAATACACTTTTAGGGTGAATTTAATTCCATTAAAAATGTGATGCCAAATGAAAGAAATGTGTACCCAAATATTATGAAGCTACTTAAAGTACAACATCACATCCAGCCAGAATTCGAGTCTGGATCAATTTGAGCTAAGTTTTCACACACCCCCAAGTCAGTTTTATATTTAAAAAATGTTTTAAAGGGCATGAATTTTATTTATTCTTTAGCTGAAACTGCAGCATAATGCATTGAGTTGTTTAACCTTTGGAAATGTGAAATATGCTTTGAAGCTCTTTAAAAAGTTTGAATACTTGTAGACTCTGGGTAATGATGAGCAATTATCTATTACAACTTTACATTTATTTTGTCTTGAATTTTTCCTGATCTGTTTTTGGGTGTCCTTGAGGAATGAAGAAAGTTCACAAGAGAGTCACAGACTCATTTTGGGCTGTTGAACACAGAAAGGAAAGTTGCACTTAAGGCACTTGTGCCAAAAAGAATTCAGGATGCATTTAGTTTGCATACTGTGAATTTTCTGGGTATCTCAGTGATATTTGATATGTATTAGATAGCATCATTCATAGTTATTGACATATGGAAAAAACTGACCCAGCAGGGACATAGATTCGAACAACAGCAGGTGACTGGGCTGTGCCTAGTCACTGCCAAGTCTCTTTTATCCACTGTTGAGTTGTGTCACAGATAAACTTAATTCTTGCTTATTATAAATGTGTGTTACTGCAAATTACTCTGGAAGCACAGTGCTTGAAATTCAAAATTGAGTTTTACTAGAAGTGACACTTTGAGAGGACGATTAATTTGGAGCAAATGAAAATAATTTGTTCATTATTTTATGCTTTGAAAGGCAAATACCTTTTAATGACATTTGACTAAAGAGTGTCTTTATTATTAAAACAGATTTAAAGTTTTACAACCTTAAACTTTCTGAGATAAGTGTAACAATTACTAAAACTTAGCACAACGTATTTTCTTACAATAATATGATATCCTTGTAAAACAGACTCTTGTACTTGCTGCTACTGAATACTAAAATATAAATCACAGTAACATTAAATTATACTTTTTACAGTGTTTACTGTATACCAGTAATCATGATTTTTTGACATTTATATAATACTGAACAAGAAATTACTCTCTTAAAAAATTGTGGTTTCTATGAAAGTCTTTCTGTGATTGTGTAAAACTGGTATTTATGGTAATCTCTTCACAGGGAGATATGTTAAATATATATGCATAGATCTTTACAGTTATTTTACAAATACACATATGTTACACACCTTTTTTATTTTTACCATTGACAAATACAATGATATCACAGAGGGTTATACCTAATTTTCTACTTCAAGTTTTATCAGTTGAATTATTAGAGTCCATGTAAAAATGAAGTTGGTGCTGTTGAATTCTCAGCAAACCTGATTCCTTGGTCATATTAGTGAGGAACAGTCTTGGATGGAACTATCCAGAAGGTTTTGAGGGATGGAGTGCCCATAATGTATTCATATCATACTGTTCTTGCAGCTGGTCATTTCTTGATGTATGGATAGATGATGATGATGATGATGATGATGATGATGATAGTGGCAATCACTCTCAGTAAAACTTGAGCTAAAGCAAAACACACATACACATACACACAACCACATACACAAAAAGAGAGGGAGAGAGTTTAAACAGAAAACAAAAGGACAAGATTCCTTGTCATCCTTTTTCTTCTAGAGTCTTAATTTTTACCATAAAAACACAGACAAAATTGTTTTCACTTCATTTTTTTTCCAAACAGGCTCAATTTCCCACCCCATATTGCTCTTGCTCTGGCCTGGAAATATCCTCAATATAAATTGTTAAAACATCATCTATTTCTTTTTTCTGTTGAGCTTTTGCAATCCTAGAAGGGGTGTTTTGTAAATTACTAATACTTTAATTTTCTTTTAAATGTATCATATTTTTTCTCAATACCTATTATAGAGAACAGAGTAAATTGACTACAGTGACCATTTTCCTTTCTTTTTTTAAACTAGTGTGCTACAAATCATTTGTGCTGAAGTGATATGTTTAAGTTAAAGTGTTCAGGTAGTCCCTAATCTTGTTTCCAGTGCATTTATTAGTGGGTGTATTTAACACAGCCTGCTGAGGAAACACAATATTCACCTTATGTGTATTTCTGAAGGAAGAATTTTAATCCAGCACAGTGCACTTGGACTAGCAGGTACTAGATCTGGTTTGTTTTATTTTCCAGCATCTTGTGCACTGTTTGAAAATGTACAGTGTATTTCTATTGATCAAATGAAAAGTGTCATAATTGCTTGAGATACACTATTAGAGAGCAGTGACACAAAACTTAGAAGTTCAGGATCTATAAGACTCCTGTTACAGCTCAAATTAAGATTTGTCTGTGTCAAAAAATTTTGGGGGTGTTGCAGGGCCCCAAATTTTAAGGTTACAATCCATAGATTCTTGGACATAATGGTATTTTTATTAACTATGGATGCAGAACAATTATGTAAGCTAGGGTAGAAAGTGGTTTGTGGGAAGAGATTTTATTTCAGGTTTTTAAGAGATTTTATTTCAAGTTTCTCAGCTGAAGTAATGACAGTTTATGAAGTCCTAAAATAATGAACTAGTATTAAAATATCTTCAATAGTGTGGCTCAGAATAAAAGTTCATTGTAATTAAACATTTTATGCATTTTAAAGATATAATATTTTTAAAAATAGGACTACAGATTTTGTGGTAGGTAAGAAAAATAGATTGTTATACAAATTTACAAAAGCACTTTTCATAGGAGCAATTTCCATATGCATTATTTCATATGCTAATATGAGAATCTAAAATCAAGTAAAGATCATCATTAATTGTCACAAGTAACTAACTGCTAGTCCTGGCTTATCAAGAATTATTTAGGTTTCAGAGAAAGTTCTCAACAGGTGTTTTCAACCAGGGGTTCACTGAGAAGAGAGGGAAGGCTGGGGCTTCTTACTAGTGGGAGTATTTCTAGTTTTGTTTGAACATCTGCATTTTCAGATTTTTTGGTAGTACTACTACAAGTCATTTTAATATACTTTCAGAGAAGAAAATGTATTGAGGAAGCAGAATAAGATCTACTAAAAGAAATTTTTAAAGGATTACATTCTTATAGTTTTTACAGTATAATTTTTGAAAGATTCATGTTAAGGTTGACTTTAGATTCTTTATGTTAGAAGAGAAAATTCTTTTGATATACATGCATGGTGTTCTCAATAAAAGAGAATTAAATACATGGTAAATGTATAAAATAAAATTGAGACATGGAACGCTAAAGTATTATAATATAGACAATAAGCTCAGTGATTTAGGATGAAAAGGTGAAAAAAATTGTACCTTTACTAGGAACATATTCATCATATGCCTTTATTCCCATGTCTCTAATCTCTAAGAGAATCTTAAAAATAGGAACTTGAATGAGTTCTCTAGATCATGATTTTCAAAACATCCACTCCAGCATGTTAGCAATTTCAGTAACAAACACAAAGTGTATGAACATTTTTTCTTCATTTATAATTTTGAGGATATTTTCTGCAATGTTATTCTAAAATAGCACCATTTGATTAGTTACATGCAATCATTTCCATAAATTTCATATACATGTCTATTTTTAGGGGTTATGTTTGAGTAAAAAGGAAATGTTTCTTACTACATGCCTACAAAACCGCCTTGTACACTTGTCCTTAAAAAAAATAAAGACCGGATTAATTCCCACTTTAATTTAATGTGAGTACATAATAGTATAACTTATTTTCTGTCTTACTGCCTATTAAAAGTAGTACAAATAAAGTACAAATGAAGTTACTTAAAGAGATGATCAGCCATTAAGGTGTTCTGACTTTCTTTACAGAAGAATTTAAAATGCAAATTATTATTTATCATCATTCTTAATACATTATTACTTTTACTCTTAGCTTTGTGTTTGTCCATGAAAATGTGGGCTTCACATTTCACATTTCTGTTCATTTCTCAATTATACAATAATGAAAACACAAAATTGTACTTTTTAATTATATGAATTAGAAACCTGAAAATCTTATTTTTAATATTAGTTAATATAGCTACTAATAAGGTAATAATGTCTTCATTCATTAGTTTTTAGTTTTTAGTAAAATTTTCAAAATACCAGCTAGGTAATACTTATCATTCTTACACTGAGATGATAATTTATCACTCATTTATAAATGTAAAAGTAAAAAATTTTAAATTTAACTTGGGTTCTATAAGTTTCCTTGAGTTCTATGAGTGAATTTCACAATTTTACTTACATTCCTGAGTTCTATAATTTCATTACCTATTATTTACAAGTCTACATGGAGGTTTTGGAATGTTACTCTATGTATATTCATGTTATTTAAGGCTTTGTGTAATTATGAAAAATTCAAGGTCATGGAAATGCATACCTTACAATTCCTACTTGACTGCTTAAATATATTTTTTGGTCAAGGAAAAATTTGTATGTTTAAAATATTTCCTGTTGCCTGTGACTATATTGACCAAACAATGCAAAAAAAAAGTCACATTTTCAGGAAACTTTTCTTTATAAAGTTGATGTTATAATATGCATTGTTGATCTTTTTACAATGCATAAACATAGGTTTAAATAAATTAAATAAATTATGAGGTCAAAGTTAATTACTCTCAAAATAATTCCAAATATCATCTCTATTAAAGAACTAAGAAATATATATATTTTAACACAAAAACTCTAAAAAACCTCCAGATAGTTATTAAATACAATTTAGAAATATAATATTTATACTTTCTCATGTTTCACTACCATTGTCAGGTTTTAACTGTTAGTGCTGCTTATGTAATATTATGCAATAGAAATATATCTATAAAAGTTGTAAATTAAGAAAATATTTTGTTTTTACATTTAATACATGCTTACATGCATTTATCAGAATGAAGGTTGACTCTGCCTATAATTATGGAAATGTGAACAATAAAACTTATTGGCAAACTTAAAGTATGTATATACATATATATGTACATATTTTCAGTTTAATAGATGAAAATACGTAAGTACAAATATTAGCCCATTTTTATTTTTATTACTTAAAAGGCAGTTCTCTTTTTAAGGGTGAACTCAAACCTTTATTTGTTTCTTGAAAATATGTTAAAACTTGTTGATTTTAATGATTTAAAGCTTCATACAGTTTGAAGTTCCTTAGAGTAGATTCGGTCATTCTAGAGAAGAAATTAAGAAACAGCTATCCTTCAATGAAATTTATGCACATTGAGAGAAACAAAACCTCATGCAAGATTCTTTTGGAGGATGGTAGGATGGCTGGAAGCACTGTGAGAATATATGCTGTAAGTCTGATGATCTGATGATGAAACAACAGGAGAAAGATGAAGCCACTAGAATTGGTCTCATGCCTGTTAGGAAGTGAAACTTAACTCCCTTATGCTGAGTAGTCTTGCAATACACTCAATAGTGGGTAAATTCTTACAAATGCACCTGCTAATTATGATATTAGTCATTGCTCCAGAATATATTCACCTCAGTGGTACCTCTGTTTAATAAATCCCACAGTGCATTATCTTAAAGTCATATTTTAGTCAAGTCATTAAGGAAGGATTATTTTTAGTATTGAATTCCTTCAACCAGTAACTGTGTATTTGTTATAGAATAGCATAAAGTTCATTTTGCTTATCAATTTGAAGATATTGTGATTTCTTCCACCTATCTACAAAACACTTTTAAAATTCATCAGACCAACACTAATCTGTTGTCAACCTATTTTAGTAAAGGAGATGCTGACAAGCATTTCCTTCAATGGCCACACAGTATTTTACAGTTAGTCATAGCTTTCACCACCAGCTTTGACAGTGATATATTGCTATCCTTTGGACTCCTGAAGTAAATTATCTATAATAGAGAAGTCCTTAATGATATCAACATTTTCTGCAGTGACTAAGCAGAAGCTTGCTAGTGCATCATTGCCACTGAGAATATAATTTCGATATTTGTAAGGTAGGTGGAAAAAAAAGAGAACAGAATACACATGCAAATTGTGGCCGTGTGGGTGGTATCTTTCACTTTTATGCACCAGGTTCTTCCACTGATAGAATGTCTGATAGAATGTAAAATTGCTTTCAGACAGTGTTTGAGAGAATCTATTGATATACATGTGACATACTTCTGTTTGTTCTGGTCCTAGAGACATTCTGATTACTGATGTTTGTAGGCTGTGCCCTGGATCTATTCCAGGCAGTTTTATTGTAGTGAAATGGCTCTCACAGTTCATTGAGCATCTAGCATAACTGTGCTGAATATGATTGGCACATTTGCATATATTTATTAAAAATAAGGCATTTAAACAAGATAATTATGGGAAAACGAATCATAACAATAAAAGACAATTTAAGTTAACAAGCTTTGTGATCAAAGGATAAATACAGGTTGGAAATGAGACTTTCAATGTAACTAATCTACATAAATAGACTGTTCTGGTTAGAGAAATGGAATATATTAAAATAATTTAATGGTATTAGATATGCATTTTATATCAATCATTTTGAAATACTTAAACACCTGAGTTATTTTCTTTATGTTTCTATTTAATAATATAGTCTTGAACCATATTTACATTGGATGAAAAGTGAGCAAGTTAAAGATAAGTGTAATTTTGTAAGCTTCTATTTGCTTCTGGAATATACCCTGACTGAGTAATATTTATTATTTTTTAAACTTGTAATGTTTTTGAATGATTTTTAATTAGTGGAACACATTAAAGAGACCACTTAAAGGACAATTTCTTGTTTACTCTCTTTATCAGCTAAAAGCAGCCTTTGTAGAATTTGAAAGCAAGAGCATTAAAACTCTATTTCAAGTTTTTAAAGCAATACATTCATAATTGTTTTGTAGACATATACTACTTTTAAGAGAACTAGGTCCATGTTTGTAAATTATATTAATACATAATGTAGATAATTGCTTCATAGGCAGAAAGTTTCTAATACTATTTAATATCATACATATTTTTAAATAGATTTAATTTACAATGCGACTAAATTATTTTTTTCCCAACAACTTGGTGCTTTAGATATCTTTTCTTAAGTTTCTTTTAGTGATAACATTTTAAAAATGTAACAAGCATTAGTCATCGATTGATATAATTCTTTACAGTGTGTCTACCTGACTCCTTAATAATCACTGCCGAATAATGAATGACAAGATTATACTTTTACCTGGAATTTTCATGTCCTCCAATTCAATAAAACTCAAAAGAAAATTTCCATATATATCCTAAATTCCAAATGTTCACTTTTATAAAGCAGAAATGCAACAGGTATTTTATTGCAGGCAGAAACTGTCAGGGGCTCCAAATATCTTTCTTATTTTTATAACATAGTTTTAGACTTTCAATGTCTTGGATAAATTCTGAAATCTTTATTTGCACTGTGAACATGTGCATCCCTTTTAAAAGCTAAAACTATAGTTTTTATCCTTAAGATATAATCTTCCTTTTTAATTGACAGACTCCAATATTGATATCATTGCTGAAAGCTGCTCCTTTTATTTTTTATACAGCATGCTTTATCAGAGTACACTGAAATTACTTTATGACTGAATGGTTGATAATTTTTTGTTTGTTATTTCACCAGAGCAATTGCATTTGCAGAACAGATATTTAACAATTCACCTATGATTACCATGAAGGATTATTTAAGTACAGTGTAAAGTGGCTGATATATGCTTTTACCGATGTCTCCATTTCAGTAGATGAGATGAGAGTAAAAAATTAGAATGTTTGAAAAATAATATGCTCAAGATCTTAGAAAGATTGCCATGAAAAATGTTACTTAATATTTTGGAAAAAAATGAATTAGCTTTGAAAAGGATTATTTTCAAGCTCAAACCTGGTAATTGCTTAATGACACATATTTATAAAAATATTGTCATAGCTTTCTGAACAATCTTAAAAATAATTTGCTTTGATTTTATAGTTTTGTCAGCAAATAACTTCCCAGAATATTGTCCAAATATTTCTGAATTGTAATTGGTATTTCACTGGGCACAAAATTCTTGCTTTTAATTTTGCTTTTTCAATTTTGCAACTATTTTAAAAGAATTTATCCAACATCAACTTATTGAATTAAGAATGTGAATAAGAGGAGTTGTAAATCATGCATAATAAAAGAGAAATTAATGATGTATCTTCATTATCATTATCATTAAGATAGAATTAAAGATTGCATAAAACTTGCTTTCACATCAAGGTAAGATGATTACTTTATCATTATTATTATTTTAATTTTTGCATCACTTTGTGTTACATTAATGAATTGGATTTTTTTCTTTTTGTTTTAAACCAGTGCCTAGTGTCTTATTTTAGTTTTGGTTCACTAACTCAGAATTTCCTGATTTAAAAAGTGTGGTGATACACATTAACTCTTACTTGAAATGGTTTGTAATTTTATAAACAATGAAAATATGTTGGTGTTAATGCATGAAGCTAATTGTAATATAAAGAGAATTATTAAGAACATATATACATATATGTATATATGTATAAATGTGTAAAATAACAGACATTTTAACAAAACAAATAGGTTGAAAAAAGAAAGTTGATAACCTTTCAGGTTTAGTATTGGATACTAAATACATGGATAGTAGTAATTGTTAGCTACATTTCCAGGTTCTGACCTTCTAGGAAAGCTGCTATTTATTCTTAGATGATAATAAGGCAAGAAATAAAAGAACTGTTGTATTAAACAAATCACACTCACAGGAATTTGTAAGGGTTATTGGCAAAAAAAAGCCTGTTCTATGGTGTGGCTGTAATATAAGATGTGCCAATACCAGTGAATGAAGCAATATGCCTAATTGAAGAGAAACTAAAAGACAAGAAATACATTTCAGGAAACTTTCTTTTTTCTCATTTTGAGCAATAGATTTTCACAATTTTTTTTATAATCAAGACAATTACATAGTAATTTAGGTTAGAATGCATGCCCAGTTCCCCATCTCAAAACCCAATTTGTTACCACCTGTGGCTATTTCTATTAAAAAAAAGAAACATAATTACTATGAGTCTCAGCAGTCTTCGCGTAAATTTTTGCAATTACAATACCTCCCTTGGGCAGATGTGTGAAAATGGCAGATTAATTCCTGCCAGGATCTTTCTGTTCCTTCTGCATTTTTAGATTTGGGGGCACCTGCTTATTAGAGTGACTCTGTTTGCTGTGGTTAAAGGTTATGTCAGTGTTTCCATAGTAAATCCTTAGAAATAAAGATCCACATGTCGGCTATTACAATTTGCCTTAGGCAAAAAGTTGACACATAATGCCTTAGAAAAGGAGTGGATAACGTTTTCCACCATGCTCCTCTATTGTCTGGTTAAGTTTGAAGTAAATTATAGGAAGACCATTTGGCAGTGTTGAGAAAGGAGAACTCAAACTGGCAGGTAAACAGAAAAGCACAGTTCTTTGAACTTAAAAGTAATAACTAATCAGCAGAAATCAATAAATGTATTTTCATTCTATGCTTGATTCTAAAGCTACTTAATGGATAAGAATTTTAAAGACCCATAATAAATATATTGTGACTGGATAACAGGTGATTTAACGTGCTACCAACTTCCATTTATTCCTTCTGTGGGTTGTGGTGTATAAGCTTTATTCTTAATAAAGGTCTAATTGATCTACACACAAAATAATGAATGTAATTGAGTTTGAACAGTTTTAAATCTCTGGATCAGTGTTGTAACTATTGGTAAAGTTAATTTGTCACAAAGCAGTTACAAAGCAGTAGTAGAACACTTGTGGACAGGGTCACATTCATCTTGTCACTGTAGTCGACAAAACATATCGTGGCTTCTAATACATAGTAGGCACTTTAAAAATATGAATTCTCTATAATTTCCTATGACTACTGATCAAATATGTGCCAGAGCTTAGACTTCAAACTTAGAAATTACTAAATCAAAGGTCTGAGGTATTATAAACATAAAAATGCTGAAATAATTACATGCTTGTAAATAATTTATTTGAAGGTGACATATTTTGTCAGAGAATTGTTATTCATAGTTGTTACCATTTAAATAACTAAAATGAAAATTTCCATAGAATTCTATTGATCATGTTACAAGTTCATGAAAAAAACATGTGATAAAGGTTCATAATTATGAGAATCAACTTTCACAGAATTTGTTATATATATACATATACACATATATGTGTATATGTATAAATATGTAAATGTATATAGAGTATATCAAGATAACATAGCATTGATAAGGGCATATCTTTTGTCTCTTGTCCTATTCCTTGCTATGCTTTATAAATTGCTGAAACTATGTAATTCAGATTTTATGGCTGTTAAGGTTTTAAGGATCACATAGCTCTAGTTAGTTATTAAAAAAACTATGTGATCCTCTTTAAATATTTGTTTAAGATTCTTATACTTATGAAGACTTTTTATTACTTATGTGCTTATTTTCTACAAATTTTAATGGAACGAAATACATATAAATCATAAATGATCACTTTGGGATTATATTTATTTATATTTGTTAACATGTAGTTTTATGATATAATCATTTGCCATCTGATAATGAGAGAAGAAAATCAACATGGATAATTATCACATGTATGTAATAATAATACTCCAACTTACAAACTTCTCAAAAGTTTAGAATCTGTCTTGTGTAGGTGGCATGAAATTGTCAGGCATGTATTGAGGAAACACAAAGTAAGCATTCATATAAACAGTACATTACCTATTTTAGTATTATTATTTAAAATGCATCTACTACCTGCAGAATTGTTCAATCCATAATCATTAATTCAATTAATAAAAGTGAAATAATTGTAAATCCTTAATTAAAAGAATTTACTACTTTTAAGCTATTCTGGGACTTAATTACTATATATCTGAATTTTTTATTTTAATTGCAAAATTTATGACAAATAATAAGAGGGGTTGATAGAATAAAGGCTTCAAGCCAAATAAGCTTTCAAATTATATTAAAATTTAATTTTCCCCACTTGCCAGAGTAGCTGGGATACAAAATGAAGGAAAATATAATAGAAAGGAACATATAAATATAAATTTAAGAATTTAGGGTTCATTGTAAATTAACATTAAAAAACAAGAGACTTTCTAAAAGATTAAACTAATAGTGTTAATTATTTTATAAGATTAGCCCATAAATAGTAAGTTGTCAATGGGGAAACTTATATCCACACTTATCTAAACATTGTGGTTTAAGTCCATCTGTGAATTCACCCTAGAATATTTGCCATTTTGGGAAAGAAGACATATCAGCACTGGGTTCTCCTCCCTCCAGGTGGAATGCCTGGCCAGGTCTTGGTTTCATGTCACTACTAAAGGCCTACAGACTGGGAGTAGATATTCTCTTCAGACAGCCATAATCTGTCTGAATTTTACTCATTTCTCTGAATGTGATTTTTTTGAACTATTGTACATGTTTTCTCTTGAAGCAACAATTTTCTCTTGAAGCAACAATTTTTATGTCATGGCACACAAACTAATTGCTAAAATCCGGTGGCACACCAAAAATATTTTTTTGCCTATCTGACAAAAAATAAGTAAAATTTTGATTGATTTACAAAGAAATAATAATAGTAATTACCAACTCTTTTGTTCCAAAGTGGCTTTTTAAAAAATCAGGTCCTATACTTTTACATAAGGATTTCTGGTACTAGGAATTAAACAACCAGATGCAACCTTATAATGGGACATGACCAGTAAGATGCAAATCTATTATATGACATAGGATATATTTATGTTTCAGGACAGGCTATTGTCATGTTGGCAGTTGTCATATTTTTATTTGACAATCTAAAAGAAAAAGGTCAGTGCCACTGACTAAATAGTCAGGTATTGCATTTTTTAAAAATTCTTGTGGCACAACAATTGAAAATCGCTGTTTTGAAGAAAACAGCTTAGACATCTATTGGAAATGTGACTTCCTAACAGTGTTGCTAAAAATGTTAAAATTGTAAATATACCAGTTTTTCATGAATTTATGTTAGTCCTCACACAAAATCATATAATCTAAAGCATGTAACATTTGTTTAAAAACTTCAAAAAATTATTAAAATATTTGAAAAGTGTCATAAAACACATAATTTGAATGAAGCAAATGGAAAGGAATTATTATGTTGTATACTGACCTATTCTAATGCTCTCCTTTTATCCTTGCCATCTGGTCTCTTTTCTGTGATATTTATTTAGAAAATATTGTTTACAGGGATACCTTAAGAACCTTGTATATTTACATCTAAAGTAAACATTTTAAAAATTAGATGTATATGTTGATGCATGGTGTTGTTACCACCAGATTGATAATTAACCTATATGTACATTCAGACCTGATATTTTTATACTAATAATACACAGTGGAGCTACTTAGGGCTGGGTTAGATTTGAGATGGGCTGGATGGAATGGTATTATGTTTAGCAATATTTAAATGCAAGAAATAATTTTTATTAAAATAAAAACTGCTTGGATTTCCTTTTATCTAAAATTGAATATATATATATTTTAATAAGTAAGTGTTGGTTTTTATTTTGTAAAAAAAACTTAAAAATAAACCTCTCCATGTGGTGTCCTCTTTTTATTCTTTGGGCAAGAGTGTGCTCTATTGAGATACAGTAGAGATAACATCCTCTATCTACCACTCCTAAAAATAGACTGTTTTTTTCCTTCTTAATAAATCTTCTTTATATTTTATGCCTATATAGGTCAGATAAATAAACTAACATATCCGTTTATAACATAAGTAAAAGAAATTTATAAACTTAGTCAACAAATTCCTTAAAATTACTTCCATCTGCAATTTCCCATTGTGCCTCAGGGAACTTGAGCCCCCCTTTGTTTCTCATTACTTTACTGGAGTAATCAAATCTCGAATGACACATATTCTATTTGTACTGATATTGTAGTTTGGGTTTTGTTTGGTGGAAATGTGCAATGGTGATGGAAAAGCACTAAGGGTGGGAGAAAGAAAGGAGCTCTGGTTCTTCCCAGGTAACATGATATAAATAATTGGAAAATGGAGATATCATTTTGGTTGGTTAATTGTAATAAACTTATTATGTTGTTAGAGCATTAAGATAGAATCAACATGTTGGGAAACAGATAAAAGGTGCATGAGAACATTTAAAATTCAATCATCAGATTTCATTGCACCCATCTTCTCCCAGGAAATATAATTGGAAATTTGATTCATTGACCTTTAGCTGCCATTTTGGACCACAGTTTCAAAATGTATGTTTTCAAGTTAGATAGTTGAAGTTAATCTAATGAGAGCCATATTCAGTACAATTTTAACCTGATTACCTTTTGAACAATATTTGAAAAAATGAAATCAGGCTTAATGGGCTGTTGTATATTTGACAAAGAATCCGTGTAGTTATTTACCCTAGATCTGGTTAAAGTAAGTAATGTTCAACTTCATTAAGGTTTCCATTAAGTAGAAGGACTGCTTAACTTTTTGCGATTATTTTATGCACTGACTGCTGCTTCACATTAATTATTTTCTGGGTCCATATCACACTACCTTCTACTTATAATACCCAATTGCATTAAAATTATATACCATGACACAGCAAAAAAGCAGTATTTGATATTTCAGGTGTTTATCCTAGTTTCAAAAATTTTCACTCCCTCCAGTATGATACCACAGAACCTTTTAAGAATATTTCTTATATCTTCATTCAGAAAGGTGATATACGATAAAATTACATACCTAAAAGGAAGTACATTATGTAAATTGACATGATTTCTTGTCAGCATCTGTGCATTGCTCTGCTCACTGAAGTTCATGTAACTTGGAAAAGAGTCATGATTAGACAGGTGTTTCTTCAGCCTGTGAGATCAAATTTCTGAAATATTTATGTAAGTGACAAGCCAGATGTACACGGCTTAACCTTATAATCCTATTTCACAGCTTTTCCAAATACTTGGAAACTTGTTAAGTATGAAGCTGATTATTTTGGCAGCATATCTTCATTAATAGGATTCAGAGCTTCCTTATTTACAAGCCAGCACTGTTAATGTAATCTAGTATATTAAATCAACAGGGAAACTGAAAAGGTAGAATCCATCTAAGGCCTAATTGACAAGAAGAGTTTTTTTCTAAAGCCTTTTAATGTGTTTTTTATTAACTTCATAATAGTAAAACCACATAGCACAGGTGAATGATGTAAATGTTTGGATACTATACTACTACTATTTTGATATGAAATACTTATTTATCAGATTCTCCATACTTTTACATATTCTTGATATAATCCACATCAGTCCATGTATCTACACTTTACAGATATCCCCTTAGTATCATCTCAATTTAAAAGGCTTACTGTCATTTGACATGTAAAATTATTTTAAATTCACTCATCTCCTTTTTAATGAATAGAGGTAATGCAAAATGATATAATAATGTGTCATGATTTTCATTTTCCTTATTTATTGGTTCTGCAATGATAGAATGCTTATTGTTATGTTTTCAGCGTGAGCTATTTATATGCTGTGCTACTAGATGCACCATTTCATATTTGTGATGTTCTGTCTTCTCAAGAAAAAAGGTACCAGAATCCTTAAATCTGAATTAGATATAAAGAAGAGTTTTATACATTGTCATTTTTATATTAAATGTGTAGTTTTTATGAACTATCTGATTCTGCTTGAATAAACTCATGTCCTTTCACAGAGAGGAAAAAACCTATTTTTTTCAACTATATATGACAGCTTGGTTCTCTGTTTTGAAAAGAAGGAAGGAGAAAGCAGGCTATCAGTGAACAGAACAATTCTGCTTTTCATTTCTTTTGGAAGGAATTTATCTATTTTGAGTTTTACATTCATACAGGAATGAGTGTAATGCTACAATAAAAGACATACTATTTTTATAAAAATATAGAATTAGGTAATTTATAAAGAAAATTTCTTCAAGAACAATTGAGGTATAAATGTATGAGATTTTTAAACCTTGAATTTTTTTTGTTCCATGATAGATACTCTAAAGATGAAGTTATTCCACTGAGACTGTGCCTCTAGACCTGTGCTATTGAGATTCAGGCACTGCTAGTCTAGTGCCTTTTGGATTTCAACCACTCCATCAATGAACTGAGAATTTGTAGTCAGCCTCTGGGGATGGATTGGCTACATTTTACTGCAGGGCCAGATACTCCTTTCCTGTTTGATTTTTAGCAAGTCAGTAGTTTGCCTAGAAGAGACTTTACTCTTGGGAAAAATAACAACTAGTATAAAATCCTGATACTCAAAAATCCAAGCTTTTGCATTAAAAGAATTTCAAGGGTTTTTTTTATTATATATGTCTATAAGATTCTTTCTTTTTTGTGTTTTTTTTTTTTTAATTTAATGATTAGGTATTTCCCCTATTTTAAAGAGGAATTCTTAAAGTGCAAAAATTCTAAAAACCCATACCTAAAACAGTACCTGGTATGTAATATGAACTCATTACATACTTGTAAACTTAAAATAGAAAATGTTGCACTTAAAGGTGATAATTGCTTATAATTTAATAGTCAGAGGTAACTATTGCTAACCTTTTCTATTGTTTATATCCATAGCTTCTCTAATCGAAAGATTTCAGACTTGAACTGATTTTTGGCTATTTTAAATCTTGATTTATTTTACTTATTGTTAATATTAACATTTTTTACTGAAGAAATATTAATACATTTAATTTGAGATGCTGTTCCAACCAGTCCCTGCTAGAATTAGTAGCACTTAATATATACAACAAAATGTCATTCTCAAATATGTTATACAGAACATGTCTGGATGCAAGAGTTTTGAATAAAGAATTGTGAACTCATATATTCTCCATCCCCTTGTATGTATATGTGTGCTTCCACATACACACACTAGGTTTTGTTTTTTTTTACAAAGAATGATTTGTGCTAAACATATTAAGCTGCTTTATGCTTAAAGTTATATCACTATATCATAAACATTTTTTCACACCAATGCTGTAATTTCATATTATATTAACAATGGTGGAATTCTGGGTCAAGTAATAGATATGTTATAATTCATTTAATCAAATTACTCTCTGATTGACAGGTTCTTTACTCGAAAGTCTATACCCACAATCCTTGTTTTTTTAAAAAACTAGCCTTTGAGTCCAGAGTAAGTTGCTTAAGTCTTTTTTTTTCTGTTTTCTTAGCAGGTATAATATTTGCTACTCATAAGGCTGTCATAAGAATTAAAGTTGATATATTATTATGCATGCAAAGAATGGGATGAATACTATATGCTGAATAAATATTAACACATATTATCATTATTGTTAACAGCAAAATGCATAAAACACTCTGGAGCAGTCAAACTTTAGGGCACAGATACACAAACATATTCTCTGTGAAAATGATATTTCATTTGGCATAAACATTAGTAATTATATAAGAATATAATGCTATTCCAGAGTATTATGATTATAAAACAGTAATTTTACTGGAATGCTAATTTATATTATTGAAATTTTTTATTTTGACTTCTTTGAACCAGTATTGGTCATTTTTGTTTTAATCTTAGACATTTTTTTTTAAAGGGGTGAATTTTTGATCTGGAAACAGTGGTTTCCAGATATTGTAAACTTTTTAAATTACCAAAGGAAACTCTGAAGTGGAAAGATGTTAAGAAGTATTCCTTAAGAACCATGCTTTTCAAGCAAGGAGACCTTGAGAATTTTCTACAAGATAACTGTTGTAGGACAATGAATACTAGAAAGTTACAGACATATGATAGCATCTTATTTCCTTTACATTTATTTTTATGTGATAAGATTGTATCACAGAATGTTATCTGGGGATTTATAGCTATTTAGGAATAGGAATAGGGAACTAATGTCATCTAACTCTAGTTTAGACATTTTGCTTCTACATCAGTTGGGATATCATGCTGGACATGCATTTCTATTGTGGTATTTATGGAGTATGAGAATACCTCATTGCATGAATAATTGTTGCTATGAAGTACTGCAGTGTAATGGTTTCTACACTGTAGACCCATTCAGGACAGAATTCTTTAAGGTCTCTGCATATTAAGCATCAAAAACTCTGTGGGGACCCCTGTACAACACATTTCTACAAGATCTTTCAATTGGGAAACCAGTAGTTCTTTGAAGAGGTTCTATAGCTTGATTCTATATAGTAAAACTACTTCCAAATTTTGGAGACTTGCAGAAGCAAACAGGATTCTCAGATTTGATCATAAAACTAGATTTGATTCTTTTACTCTAACCAAAATTATCCAGTAGACCTCACTTTTTTCTGTTTGTGTTTAATCTAATTAAGAAATGAACAGTTTAAGGAACAAAGACATTCAAAGGGTTATGACCTGGTATTAGAACTCTGTAGGGAGCATTGATTAGCAATTATAATGAAAAAAATAAATCTGTAAAATACATCAGACAGTGATAAATAGAATAGAGTAGAAAGCAAATTACAACATACATGAAAGCAAGGTGAATCACATAGTACTTGCAGGTTTTTTTATTTGAAAAATAAGAAGCACAAGATTTTGAGTCAAAAGGAACTTGTTCACATTATTTACTCACATTGAGATCTCCAGCTAGTCTTTCATGAATTTCACTGGCCTTAGTTTTTCCATCCATAAAATAGAAATAATTATGATGGCCCCAGCTGCTGAGGTGAAAGGAAATAATATTTTTGGAAGAGCTGAAATATAGTGACAAGGTCACCCTGTGCAATATCTAAGGAAGATCAGGTGACGAAGTACCAGGAACTGAAGAGTTTTTTCCTCTGTGAAAAACTGGGTTACTTTTGTTCTAAATAGACTCTGAAGGAAGGTGTAATGTACTTCAGGAAGCTTCATGTGTCTAAATGCATTTTGTTTTCACGTGTTCCCATGATGGTACTGTTTCCACAGTTTTAAGTAGTTTGGAATTGAATAAAAACATGCTACAAATCACCAAACACCAAAATCCGCTGAAAAAATATGAACAGTTTTTCAATCAGGCACTGTTCAAATGCATATTCTGTGAAGGAAATCTGTTCCCTACAGAGGATGAAAGTGACTCATGTTTTTTTCTAAATGATGGCCTAATTAAGCATAATGTATATATTAAAATGATTCATTAGTATTTTATCTATAGCAGTGAATACAGTAAAAATTTTAATTAAATATACAGTTAAGAACTGAGATATAATCTTCCTAAGCCAGGAGTTTGCACTTTTTCTAGCAAGGTGCACATAGTAACTATTATGTATTAGGGTTTGTGGCCCATATTATCTTTGTCACAACTACTCATAATGCTATTGAAGCATGGAAGCATAAACAACATGTAAATGAAAGCACATGGCTGAGTTGCAATAAAACTTTATTTTCAGAAACAGATAGTGAGTAACAGACCCGAGTTCTCCAACCACTTTTGTAATGCATTACTAAATCTTAACAATATCTATTTTTTCTGTTTATGTTATTGTAAAACTGTAGCATTGAGATTGTAAACATTTTCTAATAAAATCAAAGTG
Source organism: Trachops cirrhosus (assembly GCA_028533065.1). Taxonomy (NCBI): domain Eukaryota; kingdom Metazoa; phylum Chordata; class Mammalia; order Chiroptera; family Phyllostomidae; genus Trachops; species Trachops cirrhosus. The sequence goes on along the minus strand of CM052548.1, from coordinate 33,964,830 downwards.
ATTGATATGTCAAAACTAGGAAGGGAAGAAAACAGACCTATTGTCTTATGAAGTGATTGTCTAGGTAAAACTGATTCTTTTATAAGAAGAGAAAAGTTCTTAGAATTAAACTCGTCAAGCAAAGGAAGAGCTGGGGATACTGAAATTAGGTATTAAGTGACAGTATGATAATGACTTAAAATATATTTCATTTCATTTTGTGCTAATGTTTAATTAAAAATATGTTAACATTAGTAAAGACACTTTAGCTTTATTTTAATTTCAGGTATGAACACCAACCTAAAATAGGCCATTTTCATTGAATCATACATTTTAAATGTGATACTTACTCTTATATTTCAAAGAGAAAATGATAAATATTCTGGTAATCTAATACTCATAGATTTGATTAATAATTACTTTTTTCCTTAAATGTAGGAATACATTTCTTTGGAATTGGTCATTTCTGAGAGTATCTTCGAAATTCCTTGCACATTTTCTCCTAATTTTTCATAATTGTACTCTCAAATTACTGTTTTGTTTCAAATCAGAAATTCAAATTCCAAAGGTGAATTATATTGAACATTAAAATTTTTACATAATTTTTTAAAAAGGACTAGTAAATTATCTTAAAACCCATGCAAAATATCAGGGACTTCAAAATTCCCCCAAAGTATTTCCTAATTATTGTAGACTGTATTGGTTGTTTAGCTGGTTGGCTAAAATGTTGCTCATAATTATAAAGACTTAAAAATTGTCTGTGCCTATCAAGAGTTAGAAGAAGAAAATAATCAGAAAGGTATAGCATCATTCAATTTCACATTGAATTCCTTCTGTTTTGTTTCTGCTATAAGGAATTGGTATGCACCTATTGTACAGGTGATGGCTTGATGCCCAATCAGACAAGAAACTGACCTTATTGATCAGTTTTAATTTCATTTGTAAAATGTAACCCATTATATAATAATAAACTTTATCTTCCAATCAACAATTTAATATTTTGAAGAGAAGACTGGTGAATTGTGTTTAACAAATCATTGCATTCATAAAGTTTTTAGTTTTAGTGTACCATAAAAAATACTGACAAAATGGATAACACATACAGGTTGGTTCACCTTTTAAATTAGTTATTTGAGAATGTTACATAATAATTAACATAACCCAATAAATTTCTTTTGCACATTGAGAGGTAAGTGTTTGTTCTGAAGTGCCTATTTTGACAATTTATTTGACTGTAATGATGGTAAGTGATCATACAGTTAGGCCTACTCCATGCATTAGGATATTTGATGAAGTGAATATTATTACCTCTTTATGTTACTGACCAAAGGAAATATCAAGTTATTGGAGTCATATATGATATTTTAATCTGTCTGGAAAAATTCCATCCATTGTTATTATAACAAGAACTGTTTGTGTGACACTAATGTAGCTTGGCAGCCCAAGAGAGTAAACAGTAATGTGCCTGGATGAAAGTGATGACTTCAGTGTACTAGTCAGTGGGGGCAGTAAATGTTGTTGAGTGAGCATGTGTACTGTGTGGCTATCACATTCAAAGTGACTGAGCAAGTAGAGCAATGAATCTGCATCGAATTTTGTGTTAAGCTTGAGCATTTTTTGATGGAAACTATTTGGATCATTTAGAAGGCTGCAGCTATGGGCAACTGGAAATTGGTAGCTCCGTCACTACAACACACCTTCTTATGCATCACGTTCTTGTGCATTGTCTTTTGGTGAAACATCAAATCACCCAGGTAACTCAGTCCTCCTACAGCTCAAATTTGGCCCCCTGCAACTTCTGGATTTTCCCAAAACTCAAATCACCTTTGAAAGGGATGAGATTTCAGACTATTGATGAGATTCAGGAAAATATGATGAGGGAGCTGTGGCAATTGGAAGAACTGTGTGAGGTCCCAAAGTGCCTACTTTGAAGGGGACTGAGGCATCAATGTCTTATGTACAACATTTCTTGTATCTTGTATTTTCTTCATTAGATGTCTCTATTTTTCATATTACATTGCTGGATACTTATGGGGCTAGATTATGATTTTTCTCTATTTCTCAGAGAAGCTGCACAGCAACTAATGGGTCTATCAGTCTTTGGCAGATATTATTGTTCTACAATGAAGCAGGCATATCATGGGCAACTCCATAAAAGTCTGTTAGCTGGAGTTTGTTTTAAAAACTGTAGACAGTAACACTACTGTGTCTACTAATGGTATGAGAAGAATAAATAATAAATATCAATAGTACTGTTTTGAAGATCCTAACATAGGACAGCATCTTCCAAATTTCTTAGCACACAAGGGACACAAGGACACAATTTACATATATTTAGATTCAGTGCAGTATAGTTTCAAAGCACATCTATATAAGCTAAATAAATTAGAGCAAAAAACTGCTTGGGATTTAAATATTCAATTTTTAAGAATTTTCTAATTAACAAGTTCCAGGAATTAAAAAAAGACTTAAAAACATATCTTACAGAAGGCTCAGCATTCATCCTGAGAATAAGAAAATAATTTGTCACCAAGTTGTCTTCCTCCATCTTCTCTCTCACTTTTCATATGTCAAGAATTCTAGAAGTTCAGACCTATAGTGAATTTTTATCATCTACTTATAATCTTTAATTTTTTAGTCTTGGAGATTACAGAGAATTCAGTTTTAGGTATTTCCTCCAGTTGAAAAATCCTTTAATATTCTTCATGGAGATATTAAAGGACACAATAGGAGGAAAGGTCTAAGATGAAAAGTCTGGCTGAGAGAAGGTAAAAAACCAGCTGATGAAAGAGTTCCAAACTCCTCCACCACACTCCCACCACTGGAAGAAAAAGAGAAGACTGATTATTGGACAGGGTTAAGATGGAGAGGTTGACCTCGCTGAAGAGAATGAATTAATCAGAGAATTTGAAATTACCAACCAGGATATACATTTGAATATTTATCAGAAGACATCAGCTCATGGTATAATGCCCTGCCATTGCCAATGCGAAAGCACATTTAGTATTTAGTGGCACTGCTGTGGCTTCTGCACTCCAAGTTTCAGCAAAAGTACAGAGAATGTGCAGCATTCTCTATTTTGTGTGATTTATAGATAAGACATAGCATCCATCTTACCTTTTATGTTAATTTTCTTGTTTTCAAAGATGATTTTCTTTAATTCATCAATTACATAATTTAATTCTGGCACAGAAATTATTATTTAAGTTAGTGTCATTTATAAAAAAGTTCAAATTTGTAAGAGATTTTAATAGACATCTAGATCATGCAAATGGCATATATATATATATATATATATAAATACACACATATATATATGAAAACAGGCTCAACAGAGAAATGCAATCATCAGAGAAATGGAAATTAAAGCCACAATGAGATATCACCTGACACCTGTCAGAATGGCTATCATCTATAAACTAGCAACAAGTGTTGGTGAGAATGTAGAGAAAAGGGAACCCTATTACACTGTTTTTGGGAATGTAGATTGGTGCAGCCATTGAGGAAAATATTATAGAGTTTCCTCAAATAATTAAAAATGACACATGGACAAAAGCTAAGAGGGTTAGAAATGGGAGGATGGAGGGGAGGGATGGGTGGGTGGGCTGGAATGGGAATAAAGGATAGAAACTGTATTGAATAATGACTAAAATAAAAAAAAAAGAAAAAAAATGAAAGTGCCTTGTGACCCAGCAATTCCACTTGTGGGAATATATTCAAAGAAAACCAAAACATTAATTCAAAAGAATATATACAGCCCTATGTTTATTGCAGTGTTATTTACAATACCCACAATTTGGAGGCAGCCCAAGTGCCCATCAGTAGATGAGTGGACAAAAAAGCTGTTGTACATTTACACAATGGAATACTACTCAGCAGTAAAGAGAAGGAAAACTTACCTTTTGTAAAAGCATGGATGGACCTTACATGCATTATGCTTAGTGAAATAAGGTAGTTAGAGAAAGACCAATACCATATTTCACCTACATGTGAAATCTAATACACAAAATAACCTAACAAACAAAATAGAAACACAATAATAGATACAGAGAACAGATTGGTAGCTGTCAGAGGGGAGAGGGTTTTGAGGGCTGGGTGGAAAAAGTGAAGGAATTAAGCCAAAAAAAAAAAAGATACACAACAGTATTGTGATTGCCAGAGGGAAGCAGGGAAGGGAAGAGGTAGAAGAGGTCAAGGGGAGAATAAATGGTGATGGTAAGAGACTTGAATTTGTGTGATGAGCACACAAATCAATACGCAGATGATGTGTTACAGAGTTGTACACTTGAAACCTGTATGGTTTTTTAAACCAATGGCACCCCAATAAATACAATAAAAAATATAAATGGAAAACACGAGCCCTGGCTGAGTGGCTCAGTTGGTTGGAGTGTCATTTCATATGCCAAAAAGTTGCAGGTTCAATTCTGGGTTAGGGCACATTGCCAGGATGCAAGATACCCAGTGGGGGCAAGTTCGGGAGGCAACTGATCAATGTTTCTCTCTCACATTGATGTCTCTCTCTCCCTCTCTCTTCAAAAACATATCCTCAGGTAATGATTAAAAATAAAATAACAACACTGTTTATAAATAGAAAGGAAAGAAACATTTAAGTCATTCTAATTGAGCAGTAGACAAAGTTCTTGCTTAAAAATATGGCATTGTTGTCCTTCCATTTTACATTTAAAATGATTCTTGTTTTTGATAAATGTGGTATGAATTTTTCATGCTTTTTTTATTGTGTCTTTAGTAACAAAACACAAACATCGACCACACTATACTTCTATAAAATGTATTATTTTGAAAATCAGTGATAAATACAGTTATTGCCATACCTCATGCACTTTTAAAATTCCAAATCCATAGGTGCTGTCAGATAACTTTATAAGTGGTGGCTTAAAATACTGTTGCCTACTTCAGCAATGTAGAAAGAACCACACCATATATTCTGTTGAAGGCAAAGCTATCAGAAGCAATGTCAGTATGAAAAGGCTTACAGTGAATTATTCACCTCTTAATACTCCCTTGTGTTTAGTCTGCTACAAAAAGAACGCTTGTTATCAATGTGAAGTGCAGTGCCTCTGAATTAAGGGAAAAGTTCAACTTTAGTTTCATTTTCAACCCAATAGCAATGATATATGCAATCACTTGGTGTTCCTAATTCAGAGGAATTTTCAAAATTTAATTCCCCTCTACCTCTGGATTAGGAAAACACTGATTATCTAAGTATAGCTGAACATAAAATGATATGACTTAAAGCCATAACCACACATTTAACCCCAAATTAGTTTGTGAGAGGTAAGTTGCTCTCTTAATGATGATGTCAGAGTCAAATGAATACTTTAATTTTTTTCTTAAAATTCTTATTCTAGATCAATATCTCTAGAATTAAAACTTTCTTTTTTCAACCTTTGGGAGATCCTTTTGTATTTGGCATGCCTGTTTTTACTGTTTAGCAGTGTACTGCAAATTCATAAAGATAATATTGAGACATACTGTATAAAGCTTATACATATAAACAGATAAAATAGATTTAGTATTATATATAATATTGAGGAAAATATTTCTAAAACCTGGTGACAAATGCTGCATTTTTTCTTTCTGTGTTTAATCTGCTGTCAATTCTATTGATTTTTTTTAAATATCAGAAGTTCCATTTGGGTCATTTTATCTTTTCTACTGTTCTCCTTCAGTCCTGACTTAAGATGACATAAGACAGGTTCTTAAGGCTCAAAATTTAAGGAGGCATTTGTTCTCAGGAACATAGTTTTACATTCCATATTTTTAACATTTCTAACAGATTTTTTAAATGCTTATTGGTTATTTCCATCATCTTTTTCATTCTTGGGTCTGTTTTTATTGATGGGTTATCTCTGAGGTGAGGGTTATGTTTTCCTGGTTTGTTATATGCCTTGTAATTCCTGATTGTATAATATGTCAGATACTGTTAATTTTACATTATTAAATGCTGGATTTTAAAATATTGCTTATGATCCAAGCTAAATAAATGTATGCTGTGAAATAGATGTATCCATATGGCTTCTGTCCCAAAGATGTCCTCTTATGTGAAGAAACTGATACAGAAAGGCAAATGGATGTCAAGAATGCCAGCAGTTTATAAGCTACTGCCTCCTAGGTTTTCACACCAATAATTCTGAAAATGCCAAAACTTTTCTCTCCATGTGAAATTTCCTGACTATCCCATAACTCTATTATGGGAAATATAAGATAATACTGGCAAGATAACACTAAGGTGTTGTGTATATATTTATCACACAGAGATTGCACAGATCAAAGTTTGAATCTAGCAACATTTACTTATATAGTATTTGTGATGGTGGAAACTAACCATAAAATCTAGCTTCCTAATGCTTACATTATTCTCTCTTCCTTTTGCAGGAATACATTTGGAGACTAGTATTCTGATAGTTTTTCATAGAAATTCATTTGAAACTATTGAAAATTATGCTATCTTTATTTTTCTCATTCCACAATTGTCATATTTTCAAGAAATCCAATATTGTTTTAAAATTTACCGGGCTTTTCGTCCAGTTATCATGATTTTGCAATCATTAGTGTGCTACATATAGGGCTTTAAGAACATTATAAACTTATACCAGGGGTGGTATTACACAACTAAGAAGTTGTCCTGTATTATCTCATGTAAAATATAAACCTACACATTCTTAGATAGTATTATCCTAATTTTACCTCAAAGTTGTAAAATTATTTTGACAATATTTTGTAAACACTTTGGCAAATCTTAATACTAATCATTTCATATTAACTGTCTTTAGAGACTTTATAAAGATGTTATTCACTTGCAGATGCAGACTCAGTTTTATAAGGCATTTCACAATTTAAAAACTCACCATTTTTCAGGATGGCTCCCAGTTCTTCATGATATAGCCACATTTGTTTCTTGCACTGAAATACAAGCTACTCCTTTGCAAAAAAAATGCTTTCTGAAATCTTTATTTAAAATATTTACTTTGTGGTTGGGTAAATGGGAACTGCACACAAGAAAAACATCCTTGAAATAAATGAAAATTGACCTAAATAATTCATATTTAAGGTGCCTGTCTTACAGGGCTCTTACTTGGGCTTGCTACTGCAGCTAAGTAGATCTTTATATCTTTAATCCATTTGTAGTCTGCCCAAATGAAAATGGGATTTCTAGATGGGTTTTAAAAGTTGGCTTACTATAACTTTAAAAGACACTGTTCAGAAACACTTCTTATTGAGAATATTTAATGAGTTCAGTAAAATGAACCTTATGTATTTTTATTCACGTATGGCACCATGCAACCACCATCACAATCAGATTGCGAAACAGTTCTATCTGCCAAAAAGCTCCCTCTGTAAGTCAAGATTAACCCCTTGAAATCACTAATCTGTTCTGTTTTAGTAGTTTGTTCTGCTTTTTTTTTTTTTTTGAGAAGTCTTATAAGTAGAATCTTACAGCATGCAATTTTTGAGATTGGCTTTTTTCACTCAATATTATTCTTTTGGGATTCATCTAAGTTGTTTAATAATTCATTTTTTTTGCTAAATAGTTCTCCATTGTATGTATGTATCACAGTCTCTTCACCTGTTAGAAGATATCTGGGCTGATTCTAGTTTTGACAAAGAGATTTTCTGTAAATATTACTGTGCAAATTTTTGTTTGAACATAATTTTCATTTCTTCAAGGTAAATACAAAATTGTTGGGCTAATTTGGGTCTTTTTAGTTTTTAAAATAAAATATATTTTTAAGGTGCCCCTTAAAATAGGTTAGTGTAACTCCTTCAACTTTTTTCTTTTTAAAAATTATTTTGGTTATTACAGTTCCTTTACTTTTCCATATATACTTTAAGTCCTCGTTGGTATCTACAGAAAATTGTGCTGGGAATTTGAATGGAATTATGCTGCATGTGTAGATTACTTGAGGAGCATTGACATCTATACCATGTTGTGTCTTTGATGATAAACATGATATATCCCTCCATTATGTAGACTTTTTAATTTATTTAATCAGATTTTATAATGTTCAGCATACAGATTTTATACTTGTTTTTTTGTAAGTACTTATTTGCTAAGTATTTGATCTTCATGGAACTATTACAAATGCATTGCTTTTGAAATTTTGATCCCGACTAGCTTATAGCTAGAATACAGAAATATAATTGATTTTTGTTTGAGACCTTGAATATGGCAACTTTGCTTAACTTAGTTATTAGTTGTAAGAAATTTTCTTTTCTTTGATTCCTTCATATTTTCCATTTACATAATATTATCTGTAGATACAGTAACATTGTGTGTAAATTTTTTCTTCACTTCTAATGTGTATGTCCTCTATTTTTTAGTACTTTTAGTACAAAGACTTTTGTACTTTTAGTACAATGATTAATAGAAGGTGTAAAATTTTTCAGTCTTTCACTAGTATTACATTAGTCATACCTTTTTTTTTTTGGTAGATGCCCTTTATACAATTGAGAAAGTTTATACAATTTAGTACAAAGTACTTTTGGTACAAAGATTTTTAGTACTTTTAGTACAAGACTTTTAGTATAATAATTAATAGACATGGTGAAACTTCTTAGTCTTTCACTAGTATTACATTAGTTGTACACTTCTTTTTGGTAGATGCCCTTTATGCAATTGAAAAAGTTTTATTCTAACTTTCTGAGAATTTTATCATTAATAAATGTTGAATTTGTCAAATGTTAGATATGTATCTAAAATGTCCAAGTGTAATATATTAATAGTTTAAAAACACTATTTTGACTCCTTTTACCATCCATTTTCACAACTTCTTTAGGTGCATGTGAGTGACTATATCAAATTAATCCACTTCCACAAATGAAGAGCCTTCCCAATGTTAGCCAGCTTGACTCAGTTTCAGTAGTTCCTCCCTTTCCACTTTCTCACAGACACTCATTTTTAAAATCATGATGTGTTTTTATATTTCTAAAAGGATCAGCAAATTATAGATGACCCTTGACTATGAACTACTGCTGATAAAAATTCTGATTTGGAATATAATTTATCAATTTACTGAGTACTGTTAGGAAAAAGCACAAAGGCAAATAATTAAAGAAACCATTCATATCTAACTTGTGGGTTTACTTGGAAACTTTTTTATTTCTTTGTGTTATCAAAGAAAATAAGCAACAGGCAAAGTCAAAATAGGAGAGCATACTCTGTTCTATAAGTTCAAATCTTTTCTATTGTGAGCAAATAATCACTTACAAAAAAACTCAAACTTCTGTCCTTTTATTCCTGACTTTGAAATAGGGTAAACATGTATCTAAAGCATCTACTTCAGATCTATTCTGTAATTACCCAATTCAAGGTACATATTTTATAATAAGTTATTTGTTTTTAAAAATAATGTTGATACTCTGCTGAATATGAAGGGGAAATATTTTAGAGATTAGTTTGTGTGGAAGAAGATAAAGTTTTCAGGAGTTATAAATATTCACATTCAGTTACTCTGCTGACACTTAAAAAGCTACAAGTGTGTGACCTTAAATTTGTTTTTTCCTTAGACTTAAAAGATAATTTATAAATGTACTAGGTAGAACACAGGTGTTAGAGTACAATGTTGAAAAATATCTGAAAGCTGTTTTACTTCTAAATGATGTTATATATTGATGCACATGGCTATTTTTCTCTATTTTCCATTTTTCTATGCAAATACTGTTATTTTATATTGAGATTATTTTAAATGAGTTGTCTGACACCCCTGGAGCCTGAATAATAAAAATGTTATTTTCTCTAATAAAGCCAGTGTGGTGTTTTTTGAGAGTGTATTAGTTATATGTTTGTTAAGGCCAAATGGCTATTTCCTTATGATAATTATAAATACACACACAACCTCTCACATTACTACCTATTCATTTATTTTTACTGTTGATACTGTCACAGATGTCCCCCACCCCCCACCCCACTGGCCTTTACCAGATAGTTGTGTGTGTCCACGGGCTATGCATATATGCATATACAGTCCCAAAGGCTAATCTCTTCTAGTCCTTCCCAGTCCCCTGTCCTGTGGGGCATGCAGATGTGCTCTACGTATCTGTTTCTAGCTATTTTAATGGATGAATGCTGGCATTATTAGTAAACTTCTGATACTTTACTACCAATTAAGGTATAAACTTTTAAAATTGTACTTTGTGAAATTCTACAATAATAAACCCATTTATTTTTTTTTGGTTTTAACTCCCTCTCATTCTTTCTTCTTTATATATATATATTTTTTGTTTGTTTTTCCCTTTTTGTTCTTCCTCTATTTTTTCTTGCCTTTCTCACTGCTGTTATTTTTCTTCTCTTTCTTTTCCTTCAAAATCACTTCTTTTCTGACTTTCTATGTTTTTTGTGTTTTCATCAAAAGAGTATTTGGTACCAATACCATTTCCCAGTGTTCATGAGACACTGACACATACATGAAAACATACATACACACATACTTTTCACCTGCATATATTTAAAAAGAGCTTTTCACTCAATGAGAAAGTGTACTTTATTTTTTAGTTTAAGTATCTTATTTTATTAAAAGTCCTTGGAATTTTAATAAATTGAAAACATTTTTAGATACTATCCTGATTAGCACAGGGAAAGAAAAGTTTCCTCAATGTTTCTCTCTGTGTCAGACTGAGTATAGATCTACTTCTTAAGAGGCTTTACATAATTAAATCCATTAAAATCACAAGATTACTTATTATAATAGCACTTATATATTCTAACTAGAGGTTCCACTTTTGGGTTACATTTTACTCTCTCCTAAATACCCAGGATTCTCTTTTTCTGAAATGTAAGACATTCATCTTTAGCTTTTAACTCACATCAGCATTAAGCTGGATACATATTTTTGACCAATTCAAAAGATGAACTAGTTTTTGTTAAATTAAAATGTGGAGTTTCTAAGTAATTATAATTGTAAATATTGGAAAAACAGTTTTACAAACATTTTTGCCCTTGGTGGTGGTTTTCATTGTTATTTTTATTAGATCTTTACGTTATCCTTAAAACTGATAGTTTGTCATTAAAAAAATAAGGTACTTCACAGAATGTAGACAAAAGTAAAACATGTTAATGAAAAATGTCTGCCACCAACTAGTAGTGAAAGCAGATTAGGTGTGAGAAACAAAACTACTTTCTTTACCCTTACCTTTACTTTTATTTTTTTTAAATTTTTTATTTTAGTTTATTCAGTACAGTTTCTATCCTTTATTCCCATTCCAGCCCACCCACCCATTCCTCCCCTCCTCCCTCCCCTTTCCAACACCCCTAGTTTTGTCTATGTGTCCTCTATATTTGTTCCTGTAAACCCTTCCCTTCTCCCCTGAAATTCCCTCCCCTCTCCCCTCTGGTCACTGACAACTCTATT
>CM052548.1:33841075-33952982 GCA_028533065.1 Trachops cirrhosus | reverse complement strand
AATTTTTTATTTTAGTTTATTCAGTACAGTTTCTATCCTTTATTCCCATTCCAGCCCACCCACCCATTCCTCCCCTCCTCCCTCCCCTTTCCAACACCCCTAGTTTTGTCTATGTGTCCTCTATATTTGTTCCTGTAAACCCTTCCCTTCTCCCCTGAAATTCCCTCCCCTCTCCCCTCTGGTCACTGACAACTCTATTTCAGTGTCTTTTGTTATATTTTACTTGTTTCTTTGTTTTGTTGTTTAGGTTCCTGTTAAAGGTGAGATCATATTTTGATAAAATTCATTTGAACAACAAAAGATTTTGAAAGAAAATATTTGTGTTTTTTTTCTGTCTCCAAACTTTTAAGACGTTGAAACTTAATGCTTTAAGCTATTGCTCTTAACACCTTTCTTGCTTTTTCCCAGTAATAGTTTAAAAAGCCAAGTAATTTAAATTATTACATGGGAAGAAAAAAAAGAGTACTGTTAGTTTAAATTAACCTTATTTATACGGAAAACACATATTGCACTATATTAAGCCTTACCTTGGGCCCTCTGCTTCATGAATTGTATGCTCCTGTGCCACTGATACTTGCATGCTGGATGATCTTGTAGGAACCCATAGCTGCTTCAGAGCATAATGGTGTGATACGAAGTGATGCAGAAAACAGGAGAACCTTTGTCCTGGAGTCAGCTGCAAGAAGAAGTAACGCATATGAATGTACAGTATAGGGAGATTTATGAAAGATCTAGTCTCTTTCTCCCAAAAGACTCTGTTCCATGATACAAGGAGAATTCAGTTCTTTTTGGCAGATCTCCATGTCAGTTTGGAAGCAGTAAAAACAACCACGAAAACAAGCCTGGTCTCTCAATGTCTTTACTCTCCATGTTTTAAGTAACATTTTATTTCTTGCTTTTTCTTTTACTTTGTTTTAATAACCAGGAAATAACACCTCTTTTCCCTGTCTTGTTTGCATTCAATTTCTATAGTAAGGATGTAAATGAGAATGAATTATATGTGCCATGCTTATGTATTTTTTAAATTTTATTGAATTTTTGGGGTGACATTGGTTAATAAAATTATATAGGTTTTAGGTGTAAAATTCTTTAATACATCATGTGTATGGTATCATGTGTTCCCCCCATATATTGTTCTACTTCCCCCAGCTTCCTTCCTCTCTGGTAATTTGAAAGAAAAGGCCTGAATCTCTTCAATGAGAAGTGGATGACTTTAAAATGATATTACATCAAGGGAGGCATAGATTCCTAGCAAATTATGTAATTATGTTAAAAATGGGTATTATTAAATAATTCATACTTTTAATATGGAGAAATTAGGTCATTTTTCTACTCCTCCCACAAATATTCAATCTCAGTATCTAAATAATGAAATAACACAGTGCTATCCATTCTGGTGCTAACTGAGAATGCCAGTTATGACAGGCTCATTGTTTACTTTAACAGGTAATTTGTGGACCGGAATCATTTAATTGTTCTGAGTACATAATTACATGTCAGCAATTTCCAATTTAATTAAAATGTACAAATCTGAAGATTAAAGGGAATTTTTGAATTATTAATCATTTTTCCACTAGGAAATCTTGTTGCTCTGCAGGAGATTTGTCCAGTGTACAACTATACGTATTTTTTTCCTTCTCTTTCACAGACAGACAATTTTCCCGCAGAGCCCAATTACATGGGCAGCAGGCAGCAGTTTGTTCAAAGGTAAGGCCTATTAAATAACTTTCTCAGCTTCCCCATTTGCATTCATGTCAAAATTGCTTTGCAAGAGACAACACTTCAGATTCCAACTCGTAGAGACAACACTTTCTCTTCTTTTTCTTTGTATGTATTTCAGTAGCTCCACGTTTAAGGACCCAGAAAGAGCCAGCCTGAGAGACAGTGGGCACGGGGACAGTGATCAGGCTGACAGTGACCAAGACACTAACAAAGGCTCCTGCTGTGACATGTCTGTTAGGGAGGCACTCAAGATGAAAACTACTTCAACTAAAAGCCAACCACTTGAACAAGGTGAGTAAGGCCTTCCAATGCTTACCAAGTGTAAAGCTTAAGCAATCATTGTAAACCTGTTAGTAGTAGAGTTACGATTTAGTGAGGTAGAATGGACCATTAATATTGTATCAGAAGAAACAGCAAATCCCAAGTTTGTCCCAGACAGAAAACAACTATTCAAGGTCCTCAGTAACAACAGAATAAGAAAGACCATGGATGATACTCTTTAATCTTCTTAAAGCGACTTTGATTAAAGTCACTAGGTTTGTTATCTTTGTGAATGCTTAATGTGTGCAATCTAGCTAATGCACATATTAGCTAGATATGCACATTTTAATATACTAGTTTATAGGATTAAAATTGTACATTCAACACTTTTAAGTGAAATGAAAACTTGATTAGAATGCTCTAGCTCTTAGCATGTTGGTATTTTTTAGTGTGTATTTTAGTTTTTAAGTAGCTTTTAATAGTAAAATAACAGCTAAACCAGAGTTTTGACTTTTAATTTTTGATTTACATTAAAGTCTTCAAGGATATCAAATAAGCATAACTTTTTACTCAGATAAAGATAAAAAGTAATACTTCTTTATAAGTATATATATTCTAAAGGTCTACCTTCAATTTATTCATTTGATATGCCTTTTTATTAATTTGAATGCTTGTATTGTTTCAAACACAATGGAATATTTGCTAATGATTTACACAAAGAGAATTAAACTACTTTTATGTGTAGAAATTAGACTATGTATAGTTCTTTTTTCATCTCCAGTTATAATAAAAAGAATTGTTTTATAAACTGTATTTCAGAATTACAGATGTATATTAGTTAATATTAGTTTTCAAAATAGTCACATTATTTAAATATTTGATATTTATCATTTCAGTTTTCTAATGAGAAACTAGATTTCTACTATGTGGGTAGAGCTGCTAAATCATCAATTGGTGATTGATAGAAAGTAAATTTTTGTCTATAATGCACTCTATCTTATCACATATACCTAGTGCAGGGGTCCCAAGACTCCAGGCTGATGGAAGACAGGTACTGGTCCATGGCCTGTCAGGAACTGGGCCACACAGCAAGAGGTGAGCAGTGGGCGAGGTCGCTGGCATTAGCCTGAGCCCAAGCTCTGCCTCCTTCCCCGACCCACTGGTGTCAAAAAGGTTGGGGACTGCTGCCTTAGCAGGTGGAGGATATAATCCTTATTAACTTTTCTAATCATGTTGAAATTTTAATACACAAACATATATTCAATACAGAAATATATATATATATATATATATATATATATATATATATATATATTTGTGCACTGAATATAATTGTGCTGGATTTACCTTAAACTTGACCTCCCCAAAGCCTTCCTTTCTAAGTAGTAAGTGCCAAATAGATAACTTTTTTCTGACTTTTTACCACCACAATTTTGTTTGTAACAATTCCATATTGGTTTTTAAATTATTTTTAACAAAAGTTATTTAAATACTTCCCTAATACTTATAGTTCCTGTATATGTAATGGTTAAAGTAACTTCAATGGTCTTGATGGGTTATGACTATGAAGGATTATATGAGTCTTTTAGAAACATTTTAAATAATGGTTTGTTAAATCTTAACATGTGAATGCACAGTATAAGATGGACCTATCTATGTGTATAATGAAGGAATTAAACAGATCATTTTGATCCTATTTGTAAAGCTGCATAAAGTAGAGTTTGCATAACTTCATGAGAAACTTTGTTAATCAAAACCAAAAATGAGTACACTGCTGCTCACATTAATACTTTAACTCCTTTTCATCCATTAACTGAACAGTGTATTTAATGGACATGAAAAAGAGCACTATAGAAAAAGAAAGTCATCTTATTTATGTTTGAAAATATAATTTATACTGAAATCTGATAAAATGTTTTGAAATCAAAAAGTAATATTTTAAAAAGGTTGCCATTGTTCTTAAAAGAAAATATATTTGGCATATATTTTATTTAATAATATACATAAATATTGCTAGTCTAAGAATACCAGTAGAAAGGTCTCCTGTAAAATAGTTTCCACACATCCTTATTAATAAATATGGGGCAATTATTATGAATCAGAAAGCCACACTTAGATAATCTATGAATAGGAATCTGACTCTTTAAAAGAAGAATTTGGAGGATTAGCTAACGTTATTTTATTGAAAAATTAATTTGATTCATTAATGCACTTATTTAGTAAGTAGCTATTAAATGCTTTCAATATATAAAAGAACAAAAGTAGATTTCATATTAGGGAAGGTAACTAAGACCTAAACAAAAAGAAACCCATTTATCAGTTTTTTTCTCAATGCCAAAGTGGGGAAGGACTGAGGGTGGGAGGTGGGGTGGTGGGGCAGGGGAAAGTGGTGCTGAGAAAAAGGAGACAACTGTATTTGAAGAACAATTAAAAAACGGCAAAAAAAATTTGAATCAGTATTTTAACAACTTTCAATAAATCAGCATATTGTATTTTACACTTTAATATTAGTTTAGTTGGCTTGTGTTTTTATTTAAATAATCTCAAGATAAATAATGTTCTATTTCTAAATTAAAATATTTCTTTAACTTAGAATTTAAAATAAATTCAAAAATCTTCACATTTTCAGTGGAACTTTTTATGCTAGTTATGGTTTACTTGTGCATATGACTAAGCCTTTTTGAGCTTTTATTTTATTAGATCAAATATTAGGTTTTTCTTCTTTTGTGCAGTTAATTTTTTTATTTGTTCTGTTCTTGATATTTATTTCTGCTACCATCAGTTTAATCCTCTCGAATATACAGCACAAGTATGTGTTGCCCATTACTTTAGTAAAAAAATATTTAAAAGGGTTCAGTAGTTAATTGAAGGTGTGATGTATTGCACATGAGCTGAACATAGCGTTAAGGATTATATGTTAACAAATCCTCTGATAGAAAGAGGTTATTTTAGTTTTTCTTAGTGTGATTAAGAAAACTCTCAAAGAATGTACTTATTTTCTTTCTATTTCACTGCATTTTTGTGCCTTTTTTCAATTAGATTTTTCTCTATACTCCCTTCAGCAAGTGTTATAGGTAGGTAGGTAGTTGGGTAAAACAATCCAAATGTTTTCAAATTTGTATGCTACCATAGTAGGACATTACATAGTTAGAAATATGAATATTTATATTTCTATCTAATATGCATTGTTTGTCAGAAAATGACAGAGAATTGAGCAGTATATATATGATCTTTTCTGAATTTGTATTTTAGAAGAAGAAAAAACAATTTATACCAAGAACTAAAAAATATATGTAATGTTATTTCTTTACAGAAGCATCACATACAGTGTTATAAAGAATAAACAAACATTTTTAGGTTAATTTACTTCTTATGTCTTAGGATATTTTTCTATCTTTGACTTCTAGCCACTTCAAGTCTTTGATTTTCTAGCCACTAAAAGCTTCTAAATTATTTTGATTTCTAGCAATAACTATTTTTTCTTTCAAAAAAATTAATGAGCTTTCCCTAAAAGTCAGTAGTTCCTATTTATTCCCAAATGAAAAATGTTCCATTTATGTAAATGCTGCCTGGTGATTTCTCTGAGCTCCTATTGATACCAAGTGGTAGTTCTCAGTTTTCCAGGGATAATCAATCTTTTTGATATCTTTATAATTGAATGAAACCAAGCTCTTGAAGCCTGAATTTAGTGGAATATCATTGTACATTATGACTGTTGACAACCCATGCCAGGGATTGCAGTGAAAAAGTCACCATCATTATCTAACTCCTGCGTTCTGTAGGCAGTTATCAGTCCCTTCTCCTATGATGGGTGTCCAGGACTTTATTGATCTTCAGGTATTGCTCCATTCAATTTCTTTTTTTTGTCATTTTATTTAATTGCTATATAATTTCCTTCCTCCCCTGTTTAATTCTGTGCCTCCCCTGTTCTCTCTTTAATGTTAGAAAATTTCACTTCTTAAATTTCATTCCAGGTTCCAAATTTCCAAAATGGAATCCCTGATTTCTAATAAAAATAAAATCAATAGAAAGTTGAGAATAATAGAAGTTCCAAATGAGCCAGGTTTGTTCCAATGAATTTCGATTTTAAAACTAAATTACATTCTTAAGGGTTGCCTTCCGTCTTCGCAGAGGACAATCTAGAAAACTATAAAAATTAAAGCTAATGGAATTTTTTTCTTTTAAGTCAGTGTTTAAATTTCACTTATGCATTTTACATTCAAAAGATGATTAGATTAGTTTAAATGACTGCAGTATTTATTGTATAATTTCAGAGTTCGAAAAGATTCTGAGTCCCACTCCTCTAAATTTCCCTGAGGCTCTTGTTCACTGCAGTAAGAGGAGAACCATGTATTGAGGGTTGGGGAGGAACTATTTGGACAGAGGATTAAGACACTGAACAAAAACTTGACCTACTTTTCAATTTCCCCTAGAAGTGACTTAGGATAGTACTTGCCTATTCTAAAGCTTTTGCTCTGTCTTCTGCTCTCCATCATGGTTACTGTAGTTCTGACCCTTTCAATCAAGCAGTGTCTTTCTCTAGAACTTCTCATAACAGGCAACAGCAAATTCGCCTCTACATAAGGAAAAGCATGAAGGTAGTGAGGATGTCCACCCTCTCAGCAACAGCCATCTGGCAACCTCTGAAAATAATTTTTAAAAGAAATGTTGCTATAAATATATTAATAGTAAATATGTCTTAGGAAGGAAATGGAAAATTATTGCCATATATGAGGGTGGGAAGGAGCTGTTCAATATTTAATTTCAGAAAGATCACTTATGAATTTTAAAAGGCACTAATGCTTTATGATTCACATATGTGGCATTTATAAGATTATATTATTTGCCAAGATTTTCTATTATTTTCAAGTCCTATAAGTTTTTCTGGGGCTGAATTTATCTAAAAGCACTTTAATGTCAATTTTTTTTACCTACTGTTCTATCTTTTAGGGCTTTCAGAATTCATTTGATTTTCCATTTTACTGGATAAAATGGTCCACAAACTGTGAGCAGCTTCAGTTAATTTTTGCTTACCAAACATTGCAACTGTCCCATAGTTCAACTAACTTTAAAAGTTTCAATGACATCTCTTTTTCTCCTGTGCAAACATCTGCTTCTAGAAGCCAGCAGCTGGTATCATGAAAATAGAGATTTTATCACCCTCACATTTGTTGCTCATCGTAAAACCTTCCTAACAAGTGTTGCATGATTTACTATAGACTCATGTAATTTTGAGATTTCTCTCGCTTTTAGTAAGCACAGCAATAATTTTTGCTAAAATATTCCAATTAGGAAATGATGGGACAGTTTTCCCAAAACTTTTGAAACCCATTTTGTCTCATTCTTGGGGACAGGGGACC
Source organism: Trachops cirrhosus (assembly GCA_028533065.1). Classification (NCBI taxonomy): domain Eukaryota; kingdom Metazoa; phylum Chordata; class Mammalia; order Chiroptera; family Phyllostomidae; genus Trachops; species Trachops cirrhosus. Next base: position 33,945,639 of record CM052548.1, on the reverse strand, counting down.
TTCCCTAGACTTGCATTATCATAATCTCTCAAATACTTCACATGATCAGAAGATTCTCCTTTTTGTGTGTTTTTATAATGACCATGTATATGTGTATATATATTTCATTATATAAATTAAATGCTACTATATTAATATTATGTACACTTTATGAAACTAGGAGTATGTTTGCAAACTATGAAAATCTAGTTTTCATAGTTTTCATGATTATTAGCTAATTTGTCCATCAAGAAATCAAAGAAAATTATGTTTCTCCCAGAAATTTTCCATTATTTTAGTTTAATAGCATATTCTAATATTATAGGTTCTCTGTTCTTTTGGAAACCATATTACAAAACATTAGGGTAAAAAGAAATTTTGAAGTATAAATCCTCTATTTTATAGGTAACAAAGCTAACAGATTAAGTGACTTCAATGGAGTCTTTAAATTGGTGGTTGAGGTAATATAGGCACTTCAGGTTTTCATCACATTTTACTTTCTTATTAGTTGGAGGCTGTCAGCAGCAATGCTTAACTTGGTTCTTTCATATATTTTAAATGAATATTTAATATGGCCACATACTTCATATATATTGAATAAAAGCTCCCATAGGTCAGTAAAATATAGCATTTCAAGTGCAGACATTGACACTGTTGTATTGTTTGTCACCAAGCACAGGTGTATATATATGTATACACCTGTGTATACATATGTATACATATGTATACATATATGTATATATACATACACATATGTATATATATACATACATATACATATTTCTTCTTCAATCTCGGCACAATACCTACAATTCTCCTATCTGCAGGTCCCTGATAATTTCTTAGTGCATTAAAGAATGGTGGTTCTAGGAGAGCTTTTCATGAGTTCATTTATTCAATCACTGATTTTTTAAATAAACAACTAGTCCAGGGATAAAAAGATGAGATAAGGTGCTGACTGGTTCCTCAAGGAGCTCACACTGTATTCAAAGAATTGGACATATAAGCGATGAGGTTGGTCCAGTGAAAGATATGTCTCAAATATTAATGGTATCGTGAGAATGAATACTCAGACCAGAAATGGGGAAATTGAAGGAAATTCCTGTAAAGGAGACACGAGCTGACCCTCTAGAAAATGTTTAGATCATTTGGCAGAGTAAAGTTGGGAATGGGAGGATGACAGAGCACTCTCAGAAACAGAGATGCGATAAGCACTATATGGCAAGTTACTACAGATGAATAGGGATGTGTGAGGCCAGGATTGGTGGGTGTGAGACTGACAAGGGTATGAGAAACCCAGTGATGGACTGACTGAGAGGGAGCCATTGGATGTTCAGGAAGTAACAGTTCAAAGTTTCATTTTAAAGAGGTGATTTTTATGCCAATCCCTGGGGAGACAGAGATACAATTAGGAAGCTGAAGAAGTAACCCAGGACAAGACAAAAAGAGGCCCAGAGTAGTCAAGAGGAAATAAGAATGGAACCAAGTGAAGGATTGAAAATTTCCTTTAATATATATATATGCTATTATTTTTATGATTTTAATAAGTTGCTTAGTATGTATTTAAAATTGATTTTTGGGGTAAGGGATTCTAAAGGAAATCATTTGATATCCAAATGAATGGATCATCACTTGAATTATTTAATGCCTTTAAATTTTCATGCCCTACATATATACCACATATATTTAATTAACATATGTGTTTGAACTTTTAGCATTTTCTGTAAATGACTAATGCTTATCTGCATACTGGATTGGATTACTAAAAAAAGCTACCATCCAAATAAACTAAGAGAAACAAAAAACAAAACAAAACAAAAAAAATTCAGTTAACCAGATCTTTGAGAGAACTTCCAGAAAGCAGTAAAGTAGTTTAAAATTGTGTGATAATGACTCAGAATTATGACTTGGGTAACTGAGTTCAGTTTATGAAAGGGGTGAAGACAGGGTGAGGTCACCAAGGGGGGCCATTTGGGAAGAAAAAAAGTGTAAATGAGTATCATAAGAGACAGCTGGAAATTATGCTTTGGCAGTCGAAGGAAAAGTCAGGAAGTAGATGAATATCTGTCATAAACATACATATCTATTATTTCATACTTATAATTGTTAAACCATAAGAAATAATAACTTGCAATATATCAATCCAAACATTTTAACATATTCAAATTAACTCTTCCTGTACATTTCAATTTCATAACTCATATGAACTTATATTTTGATGTGTAGGCCTATAATTCTTAGAACCAAAAGTTTTCCAGAGTTAAGAATTTTTTCAAATTATACAAAAGTGATGTGATGCCTGTGCCACATATTTTGTAATATTCATACTGGGATTTGTGGCAGTAGTCAGTCAAACATATTGATGATTTTGTAGTGAAAAACTAAATATTCATACTAAATGGAATAAAGGAAAATATAACGAGCCCATGTCAGTTCAAGTCAATTTTCATTAACAAATGGGTAACAAAATAATTGCCAGATCTGAATTGTTTGGGATTTCAAAGTATGAACAAGGAATTGTAGACTGGTACTTAATTTGCATGTTGGGGCTTTGCTCATTTAAATTCTTGACAATCAGTTGTACTGATGATGATTCAACTAGCAACATAATGAAAAATATATCTAACACAAAGAGAAGTTATTTTATACAGTTTCCTATCAGATTAGAAATGTGCAGCTGGCCTCTTGCCTAAGACCAAATATAGAAAAAATTGTCTATTATCCCTTTAATAATTTTAATATGATAAATATTTAGTTTGGGAATCCAAAGTAATTTGAGAACATTTAAATATTTTAATCAGTTCATAAGATAATTTTGAGTAGTACTTTTAGGATTTTCAGACTGATAACAAATGCACTGCTGCATCTGATACTAGTTATATTTTTGAAACAAAATACATATTTCATAGAGATTGATTTGTCTGACCTGGGTTTTTATTTTTTTTTGAGGTTTTGAAAATTCATATTGAGGGATGAAATTGTATTATTTTTTGTCTTGAGTCATTTCCTGCCTAATTTTAATTACTGTTTACTAAATAATACCATTAATGTAGACATCTGATCTTTGACCCCTACAAGCTAACATTTTTTAGGGTATTTCAGAGAAGACGACAATAAAACTTTAGAAAAATTTAAGACATGTGGAATGACTTTATGCTATATGTGACGATTACTCTACATTATAAGAAAACAATAGACAATAGAGTGAATCTTAAATAAATATATCTGATAATTTTTTTAACTCATGGAGTTATATTGGGACTCTTGGTCAGGGGCAGGTCTCGATACCATTAATTAATATGTAAATAAGTTCATTCAATAAGTATTGTTTCAGAACTCATGTAGATGACACTCTGCCTTAAAGGTATTTATCTTTGAGGGTATCACTTCTCTGTCCATCTAGCTGTAATTACATTCATTTAATACTAGATGTATAAGTAAAATTAATTCTGTCAAAGAAATAAATAAGACATTACTTCACAAATTAAATGTGCTTTTAAATAGGGTTTTGAAAGTAGAATAGGGCTATATAATAGTGTGAATTGAGTATGTGAAGCTGGGATAAGTAGCATGATCAAAGCGTTAGAGATGAGGCAAGTCAGAATATAATCCAGGAAAGGCAAATAAATAGAAATATAATTTTTGCAATATTGGTGTAGATTTAAAATAGAAAGTGGACCAAATGAATGGTTTAGGGTCAGATTAGGAAAGACCTTTAATGACATACTAAGGAGTTTGGATATGATCCTATAGGCAATTAAAAATGTTATTTTATGCCCTGGCTGGTGTGGCTCGGTGGTTTGAGCACTGGCCTATGAACCAAAGTATTGCCAGTTCGATTCCTAGTCAGGGCACATGCCTGGATTGTGGGCCAGGTCCCCAGTAGGGGGCATGCAAGAGGCAACCACACATTGATGTTTCTCTCCCCCTCTCTCTCTATTCCCCTCTGTCTAAAAATAAATAAATACAGTCTTTAAAAAAATAAAAATGTTATTGTAATTGGAGTTATTTCCTCAGAGTTTTGTTCTAAAATGAGCAATTAATAATAGATCAAAAGAGTCCAACAAGCAAATGGATCATTCATTAAGTTTCAAAAAGGCAGACGCATGTTTAATACTTTCTAATTTTTGTGTATCATAATATTATGTAATTTAATAGCTCTGCCTAATAGTTTTTACTAAAATTATTCTGAATAATAAATATAATTCAAAAGAATAATTACTCTATTCAAAGTACTTTCTACTTATATTTGTCAATAATGATCACTGTTGATTTTTTCTTTCATTTTTATTTTATGACAGAGCTGTCAACTCCACCTTAAATATAAATCCTAATGAAATTCTTGAAAGATTACAAATATATGACAAACTGTGTACTTATTCAATCAGATTACAAAAGATCAACTAATAGTAATAGGGAATTAAAAAGAAAATAGCATTTAGTAAACATCTATTATAAGTCAATCACTGAACCAAGCACTTTTAAACAAATTTGTCCTCATGGCAAGCTGATGAGATGGCTGTTTCTTCCATTAATAGATGAAAAACCTATGCATCAGAGAACCGAAGTAACTTGCCCATGAGTGGTGCCCTTAGCAGTGCAGCAATTTTCTGTATGGTGCTATGTCTGTGCTCTTTCCACCCTAGTGACTTTTGCTTATTTACGGTCTTAAACAGAGAATCTGCAAGACAGTTATACCAGTATTTCTAAGTTTAAAAATAGGATATCTCACTGTTTAAAGTAGAGTTGAATCTGATTCTTTATACCTAAGTGTACAGAGTTATGAAGGGTTTTTCAGAACCGCATCTAGTCATCTGATTAGTTGTTATTATTATTATTTTGACTTGCTCTGAAGCAGCAGCTAGTACTGAGACTATTGTTTTTTGGTCTTTATATAGACTAGTTGCCTTTATACGGAATAACTTCTCTTCCTTCCTACAGATTTTTCAGTTAATCTTATCTTGTCTTATTAAAAATGAAGATAAAACACAAAACTCTCCATGTTAACACATTGATAGCATTTGGAAAATACTTAATTTTCATATACTTGAAAAGTCACCCCATCTAGCTTATTAATAAAAATAGGTTATAGCAAGACAATTTTAGTTATATTTTCTATTCCCCCAATCATTGTCTCTTAAGTTTGACAGATAATACTTTTGTTTCTTAAACAACATATAAATTAATTTTGTTTTTTAAAATACTGTATGTATTAAGCTCTGGCATTAGCATTACTTTTACTTATTTTTATTTTTTACTTTATCACTGACACTATTACAGATGTCCCCATTTCCCCCACTTTGTCCACCTCCACCTAGCCCACTTTTAGACTATGACAGACCACTCAGAAATATTTAAGTCAGATACACCATTTTAATTTAATTTGCAACACAGTGTGGTCTATAATGTATTTCCCAATTCTTCAGGTATTGATCAAATTTTTTGCACGATAAAAATGGTGAAAAACTTGAGTAAATTCCACTTATTTTATTTCTCCACCTCAAACCTGTCAGCATTTTCTCTCCACTCTCCCGAACCCTCCCCACCCTGCTCCTTTCAGTAAATGGTGTCAACATCTACCTAGTCACTCCAGTTATAAACATAGGAACCCCTCTTTTTCTTTTTCTTCCTCATCCAAGCATGTGCCATTAAATGCAGTTGTTACTGTAAGCCAATTCTACTTGACATTTCTTTAGTTCACTTACCTCCAGTGTATACACCTACCCTAGACACTTCCTCTCTTTCTCATCACAATACATTCCCAGGTAGGTGGTCACCTGCTTCTTTTGTTGTCTTGTTTGCAATAAAAATTGAACCATTTTTCCCCATTTAAAACCACAGAGTACTTGAAAAAATGTCCGGACTTCTAACCATGGCCTGCCTATACACCTTCCTCTTGTGTCCCCCTCCTATTAGCTCACTACACACCAGCTGTGGAAGTCTTCTTTCAGTTCGTTCTTTTCTTTTTCAAGAAGTTTCCAGTGCTGAGACCTGTTTTGTACTAACTTGCTTCTCTCAGTAGTCTACACACTGCATGTGCAAAGGAGATACTTCTTTTATTTTCCAATGGATCCTCAATGTTTAATTAAAACAATTGTTTATTATAGATTAAAACTACAGATTAATGAGAAAATATTAGAGAACTTGAAGTTACTGAGTAAATGTTAAAGGATCTTGATCTGGTAAAGAACATGGGATTGCATTAACCTATAGGGAAACCAGCTCTGTTAAAGTTAAAAACAGATCCAACAAACATTTAATAACTTCAGAGTGCTGAAGTATGCACATTTACTTAAATTATCTCATTTACACACATAATTTTGAATAATTTTACAAGGTAGGCACTGCCATTGTTATTTGGAATAGAGAAAAATAGCAATCTAAGGTCTTCAAGCTTCTATGTAACTGATTGAAAATTTTAGCCTGGGGTAGCTGATGTTACTAATTTCATGGATGTTTTCATTGTTTCACAGTGGCAATGTTTACATGAGAAACAATAAGCATTCAAATAGTCATATATTTGGTGACTACATTTGGAGAATGAAGACATTAATAACTTGATAAAAAGTCATCAATTTTTTAATAATAAAAATTTCTATCAAGTCTCAATGATATTGCGGGGGTCTTGAATAGTATTGGCTGGTTAAAGTGAAGTGCAGAGTAAACACCTGGTGCAATAGGAGTGGGTGAAAGGAAAAGGGACAATGCAAAAAGTGAGTATAGCCTCTTTGAAATATGTGACATCTACACTTGAAATATGTGACTGCAGACACTCAGAATATACTATAATATTGAGGGAAAGATGAACAAATTTGTGCTACCTTTTGAGTGTCTATTACAAATACTGGACAATAAAGTATATACAAAATTTAAGGCAAGTGGATAAACTGACACGTTCAGGAAGATAGCAAAGCAATTTGCTATTATGAAACACAAGACAAATGAGTAAAATGAAAGCATCTTGCAGTTAAGTGCAATACAGAACCTTAGATACAACAGGTGGAGATCCCACAGGGCTGAGAAGTGGTCTTTCGTGTCACTGGACTCAGAAGCCATGTGCACAACAAAAATTATTAGGTTTGAATACTCAGAAAGTAGTGTTTGCGTATTTGTGAACTACCAATATGCTTTGCCATATGTATACTTATTCTAAAAACTATCAAATTAAGTAAGTTCATCTAAAGTGGTAGAGTTTTGGTGAAAATGAAAATTTTGTCAAAATAGATAATGTAGAACATTAACTAAAATAATAGCAGAAAAGTACTCATATATTAAATAGTTTCTAAGTTTCTAAAAATAAATGTTTACCTATAATGTGAGACCCCTTTAAATTTATAATTTCAGAAGAATATACGTTTAAAATAATAAAGATTAAAGAACAAACTCCCTAGAAGCTAAAATTTTCCAGATTATTTTCTTGTATTTTACTGAGGATGGCATTGCTGTTTTGGGTCCCTCTTTTCTTCTATGAAATACTGAGATAAAAAAGGAAACTAAGCTACATAAAACTCTAGAGCTTAGAAAATACATCAATGGGACTTGTTTTTATGAGTTGTAACTGACTTTTATATTTTGATTACTAAGCTTATTTTCTCCTTTATATCCACACATATATGCATGAAAACATACATGAGTTTTTGTAAACCTAAATTTATCTTCAAATGTTACATGACAAAAGCTCTTTTATTTTTTACATTACACTTAATTTATATGCACCAGGATGTCATTAACTTCTCAAATGTATTGTGATTGTGCCAGAAAATTATACCAGTTTACTAGAGACTTGTTCTTAAAATTACAGAATATATAAATAATATGTAATAATGAATTTCACACAGATTTATTAGCATGAGTATTCAAAACCCATTAATAACCTAAATATTTCTGTGTTCACATTACAGTATTTTATTAACCATCATTTAAAAATTTTTGAATGTTCAAAAGAATGAAAGAAACAAATTTTTATTATTTAATTATTTTTTAAAAGATTTTATGTATTTATTTTTAGAGAGGGGAAAGGAGGGAGAAAGAGAGGTAGAGAAACATCAGTGTATGGTTGCCTCTTATGTGCCCTCATTTGGGGACCTGACCAGTAACCCAGACATGTGCCCAGACTGGGAATTGAACTGGTGACACTTTGTTCTGCAGGCTATATCACTCAGTTCACTGAGCCACACCAGCCAGGATAGAAACAGATTTTTAAAAAAGCCATAAGGGAAGTGATTCTTTTTCTTTTTAGGTTATGAATAATATGATTTTATTGATAAAAGTTATGTATTATGCCTAATTAGTTTTGGGAACTATGGTGTTATGAATATAAATATGCACATTTATTTCAACATATTTATTATTTAATATATCAGTTTATTTGAACACTCTGGATACATTTGTTGATACCACCAATTTCTCAGTGATATGTTATTTTCTTTAGATGTTCCAGTTTTCCCGTAATGCCGGTGCAATACTCAAATTCATTTTAATAATATGGCAGTCATTACTTCTATCTGGGAGGTCCTATCTGCATCATTAATTGCTTTAAAAAGAAGTCAGATTTCTATTTTGCTTTGATTCAAAGACATGAAATTCAAACAGAGTCAGTAATGTGTTTCCATATAAATCCTTATTAAAATCTTCAAAGATGGATAGATATGTTAGATAGTAATTAGTATGTTATCTATAATTTGTTTCTAATATATTTGAGGGAGAATAAAAGCAAATTTGTACCCTTAGTGCTACAAGTATCCTTTTATAATTATGTTTATGCTTTTAATGTGAAATATCAATTAAACATATTGGACAAGGTAAAATATCTGTTCAGTAATAATTATACTGATATATAATGCATTATTGATGTTTCAAGGTGGTATACAAATATAGTTTGCATTAAATGATTCATCGTTTATCTGTGCAAGACACTCCATAAGGCAGTAAGGGATGAAATTATGCAGGAAACAGACCTAAGTTCTGATCTCTTGTAAGTTTACCCCAGTTGAGGTTTGTGTTGTTCAGAGTTCTTAGGTCAATGTCTAACTTTATTTTTTAATTGAATTATGATTAAGTATAACATTATATTAGTTTCAGATGTACAACATAATGATTTGATATTTGTGTGTATTGCAAAATGAATGACACAATAAAGTCTATTTATGATTCATTACCATAGAAAGTTACAAAAATATAATTTGACTTTTCGTTAGTGAAGCCTACCTGAACACCAGACTTTAAATCTCCCATGTGACAATCAATGAATACATGAATAAAATTTAAAAATTGGACCAGGTAAAATTTTACCTTGTTTGCAGATGTTGAAGTCATGGATGGAATTTTTATCCCTACTTAGTTAAAAATATTAAGGAATGAATGATATTTTACATGGAATCCTGAACAAAGAACATAAGATACAAACTAAAGAAATATGAAAAAAACCCTGGACTTTAGTTAATAGTATATCAATATTTGCCCATTAATTGTGACAAATATACTCGATGATCATGAGATATTAACAACAGAGCCAACTGGGTGTAAGATACATGGGCTGCTCTGTAGTATCTTCTCAATTTCTCTGTAAATAAAAAAAAACTATTTAAAATTTTTTAAGTTTATTTAAAAATTATTAACTACCTTTTGTGATAGCTTGGATGGATCTGCAGAGCATTATGCTAAGTGAAATAACCCAAGCAGTGAAAGACAAATACCATATGATCTCATCTACAAGTGGAATCTAATCAACAAAACAAATAAGCAAACAAAATATAACCAGAGACAGTGAAATTAAGAACAAACTGAAAGTGACCAGAGGGGGGGTTGGAGGGGATAATGGGGGAAAGGGGGAAGCGTTGTTAAGGGATGTGTATAAAAGACACATGGACAAAGTCAAAGGGGTGTAGGACCGTCGGTGGGAGGTGGAGGTGGCTGATGTGCGTGGGAGGGGTGGGGGAAAATGGAGATAACTGTACTTGAATAACAATTTAAAAAATTGTTAACTTCAGCAGAAAATGAACTGAGAAAACCAAATTGTACACAACCTAAGATATTAACCTAAGAATTTAAGAATTTTTAATGATTGGTAGGAAGCCATTAAAAATGTGTGGACAGGAGCATAACATAATTAATGCAGCCATTTGAGGAAACTTTTTCTATGATTGTACAGATAAATTATAGGAAGGGAAAGCTAGCATCAAGGGACCAATCTGATTCAATAAACTTCCATATAAAGTGATAAAGACCAGAGTTCATGTGGTGGTTAGTGTGAATAGAAACTTAATGGTTTAACACTATAAATAACTAATAATTTTGGCAGTTTACTGGATATGAAGTCTATTGGAGAAACAAAGTCTGGATGATTTAGAAAAGAGATTTACAATGTAATAAACTGGATGAAACAACAGTTTCTTGTGGTATTAAATTAGGGTAAAAGAAGATATGTTTGTGTTTCCAAGGTGAAATGAAATATTAATACTATCCTTCAGAAATGTCCCATGGTTAAATAATTTGAAACCTCTTGACCAGTGAATAAGAAATGCTTGGGATTTTTGAGCCTAGAATGTCACTATTGTCTCTTTTGCAATCTTTTTTCTTATGATTACTGTTCTTATTTAAAATATAATCTTTTTTTCAAAGCACATTGTGAGGCATATCCTCTTAAAATAGGAGTAAAATAGGAAAATTTCCAGTTGCCAGACTATCACTTAATCAATAATCTTTAATATATATTCAGAATATTATTTAATGGTGATAATAGACATCTTAAAATGGCACATTGTACAATCCATGAAATTTTAGGTGCTAACTTCTATTTTATTCTATTTACATTTCTATTTTTGATTATTAAAAATAATTTTATGTCCTGTATTTTCAAGTGAAAATAAATTACTTCTATAACTTCAGGAAGGATAAATGGTTGGATTATCAAATTTGAAAGTGACCCACAAAATGTCAGTAATGACTTGAGAGAGAAAGAGAGCTGAATCTTACTCCCCTTGTGAGGTACAGCTCCATTGGTGTGGTTCTAGTAGTGACTCAATAGTAATACCAGTTATATAACCTCCTGGGTCTTAAATGCCTTGTGTATGAGCAGAAAGACCAAACTACATTAGCTCCAATATTCCTTACCACCTTAATCATGCTCTATGTGTGTATATACATATATGTGTATACATACATATGTGTAGACTGAAGTTTTCCCATTGTAAGACTGATTTTGAAGTCTCTACTCAAATTCTATCAGTTATTTTTTCAGTAAAAAATTTGATTAATTCTACATAGGTAATACCAAAATCTAAGAATTCATTAGAGACAAAATTCATTTGTATTATTTCAAAATTGCAGCAATCTTTCTGTTACTGTTGGTAAGAATGATGATGATATGTTAATAATTAAAATGACTTCTGAGAAATATGGTTCATTTACTTTATATTTTAAATAAGTATTTACACTAAGCCACCTATATTGCAGAAAGTGTAGACAGGAGTCTTCATGGAGAATATGACATTCGAGTTAACATATGAAGGTAGTGAGAAAGTATAGCCAGAGAGCTAGCTATCTGTGGAACTGAGTTCTGAGTAGATTCTTTCTCAGAGTACAATCCTTGCTTTTCTGCCATATGAAATAAAAAGCACAAAATCCAGCCTGGCTGGAGCAGAGGGGGTGAGTTTGAGAGAGAAGGCGTCTGATCAAAAGGAGAGAAGGTGGTATATGGTGTAAGGCCATATACCAGGTTCTGGTCATTATCTTACTAAAGATGCTTGTTGTGAAAGAATCATCTAGGATTCTCACACAGTATAACACCAAACCTTGTGGGAATTATATATTATAATTGAACTGGCACAGAGATAACCTTTGTAAACATGTTTGAATTTTTCTCGATTGTTGTCTTGAAGGTATTTGTGTGTGGATATATCATAATTGGGTTCATCGTAAATAAAAAATGTGTGCATTTCCATAACACTTATTTTATTTTAAGCAAGTTTCTGATCTCTAAATTTCTTCACGAGCATTCGTCTTATCCAACTCAATATTCAAACTAGGTATTGGGCAATTCTTTATTGAAGCATGTTTCTATTTTGGAAAACTTATATATAATATACATGTAGGCACATTTTATAATTATTTTTATAAATTATTGGCTATTCTAATTACTCTTAAAAGTAATGTACTATTAAAGATGACTTATAGTAATATCTCTTATTATTTATTTAAGAAGTGATCCTTGGAGTAAAAATATTGTTTCAACAGAATAAAAAAATGTTTTTAAAAGCTCTTATTAAAAACCAAAACCCCACAAGAATTTAAAACAAAATTAACAGGCTTATAGTAAATTCCTCAAATTTTTGCATGCACAATCAGTGAATGTACAGAGGAAGTATTCTTAAAAATAAAATATAATTAGTTTTCCATATTTTATATCTAATTAGGTTTTAGAAATCATGTATAAAAATTATTTTTATCTTTAGAGCAGCACCCAAACCATATTCATGCTGGGTTTTTTATTACATTGTTGGCATTATTTGGGCAAAACTGTTTCACAAATTAGTTTTAGGAATTACTATGTTTAATGTAATAGAGTTTAGGGAATTGTGTTTAAAGTTCTTTATCAAATCAGAAAGTAAAGAGATCATTTAATGAAGTAAGAGAGTTCAGTTTTAGATTCAGCAGTTTAGAAAACCTAAAATTATTATCATAATATTCACAAAGGAATATACCATGTTTTATCAAATTATGCAGCTGAAACTGAATCAAAAAGGTGAAAATGAGCAAAATCATGAATTTTTAGTGGATGAAATAGTCTATTTAGTATGTAGCTATAATCAGAAAATATGTTGTCTGATTTCACTGAAAATTCTCATGGATGGAAGAAAATAATTCCATGCATGCGCCATAATACAAATCCTTCATAGTATCATTTATGTGATGATATATAGTGTACAAATTGTTTAGTCTGTATCTGTGCCACATACAGTTTCAAAATAATCTAACCACACAGCATGTCCACTAATGACATTACTCTAGCTATATTGCATGCCCTTCACTTGACAGTATAACTATATAACCTTTGAAAACGGTATCCCTTGTGATTTTTAAATGCAGCATCAACATTTTGGCAGAATCATTTTGCAGGCATTTAAGTTACAAGCATTTATCTTAAAAATTATGTTTTCTGAAAAATGTCTGCAATACCCTTTTATTTTCATTTGCCCTTGCTTATTGAAAGTACAATAATTAATAATTATTTGGTGACTATTTATCAATTAATTAATCAAAAGCATTTCCAAAGTTGAATAATATAAATAAATTATATAGAAAATTTTCATTATTTTAGCCAATATTCTATTAAATGAAAATATATTTATAGAAAGAATATGAAACAAAGTTTGTGGAATTTGAAATGAGCTTCATTGATTCTTTAACTCATAACCATTTTAATAGCACTTAGTGACAGCATATAATTTATTATCTAAAGCAACTTATTTTTTAGGGAGAAAACACTTCCAATACTTTTTCTGGGACAAATTTTCTGGACATATTTAAACTTATAGTCAGCATACTATAGGGATTTTTTAAATAATCAAATAAACAATGTCTTTTCAAGAAAACCAAAATATGCATGTAAGTATGATAGAGAGCTAAGAAGTGAGAAATAAAATTAATATTGTTCTTCTGGGCCCCTCCCTAATTAATTTTTTAATGTTGCAGCTCAAACACTTACATTTTAATTTTGAAAAAGACAAACTATTTTTCTTAATTATATAGTATGTGTACACATCAGTTAAGTGTTTAATTGCTTAACAGATATATTTAAACATCTCTTGTGTCTTTAGAAGTAGAAATGGGTTGCTGGAAATGAAATCCATGAGAAAGAAAATTATTTAAAATTTAATTCATATGTAAAACAGCCTTACTAGAATAATTTAAGTTGCTGCCAAAGTGAAAGTATATGGCTTTTTACATGTTTTCCTTTGTCTAAAACAATGCACTTATTAATACTATATCAATTAATAAAGGTCATTTGTTTTTCAATTACTGGAAAACCTGTACTTGAATGCATATCAGACTGTCTTTCTATTTTGAATGTATACTAGAGCTTACTAAATTTTAATAGAAGTAAACCAATTTAAGGTGACTTATGGTTTAAGAAATGCCAGTGAGAACAAGAAGTTAAAATACTTATGAAATTCAGAAAGATAATATCAACTTGACAATGTTTTATGGTGCAGACTAATGAAATTTTCTCCTACCATTTTTTTTCATTCTCTATTTTCTGGAATCCAGACATTGATATTTAGTATTTTCATGCTTTGAACAATAGTTCTATGTTTATTTCTAAATTAACTGCAATTTTATGGATAAATAAATGATTCTTAATTTCTTATCCATACCCAGGAAGCATACTGACAGTTTTCATTTTTATATATTAATTAAATGTTACTTTAACTAGTTGTTTCTTGGTTATCAACAGTTAATTACATGTAAATTAATTTACATTTAATTTTTACTTTTTATAATGAGGTTAACAAAGCAGATATTAAGCAATCTTATATTGAAATAAGACAATGCTAGGTGAACTAATACAATCAGAACAAAAGGGAAAAACAGAGACCATATTTAACATTCACTTATTCAAGGTTGTTTATTTTCTTTCTCTTTTGTCTTTAGTCTTTTTTCCATGCTGTTTTTTTCAAAGGAAGAATAAAACTGCTTATTTAATTTTTCCAGCTCAGCTTATAAAAGTAAATATAATTTTTAAAATGTCCATTTTAATTAAAATCAAATATATAAACATATATAAATGTAGTATCTATATGACACAATGTTTTATTTATATTTATTTGAACTTCTTTTATAATCAAATTTTTAAATGTCCATTTATCTTATAAATACAATTTTAAGAACTTTAAGTATTTCTTCAATTAAAGAAATAAAGACATTAGAATTTCTCAGTTTTTCATAGCTGAAAAGATATCCATGACCCAGCTTGGCTTGGGGGTAATAATTCCTGTCTTCTCAAGTGATATGCCAGTTGTTGGTGTTTCCATTTGAAGATTTTCTCACAATTTTCAAATACCAAGAAAGCAGTAGTAAAACTAAAGCAGTAAGTAGTAAGGTGAACAGCTGAAGTAGTAAAGGTAACACTTGAATGCAGATCAATAGTTTTTTAATTTCAGTGTGATAGTTCATTGTGCATTGAAAGAGTATTTGAAGGAAAAATAAAAAAAAGAAACCTGATGTTTGCCTACTTTTATAGGTATATCAGGGAGTTAGGACACAAAATACATTTTCTCAAATAATACTCAAGTTTGAGATTCATATCTACTAACATTTTTACATCATTCTTTAATATTTTATTTCTTTGAGTTTTAGCATATTTATTAGAGGAATTGCAGATAGTTAGGTCAGAGTGGAGGTGTATCCTATATATTTTATTTGGAAATGGTAAATGATATCAAATTACTTAAAATTAATTGGATCTTATTTTTCATGTATTGTGGTGAGGGATACGGTAATTAAACATTGCTTTATATTTTAATGTTAAGTTATACAGAAGTATCTTTTATAAGAAGACAAAATATTGCATAGCACTTCTCTCCAGACTAATAGTTTTCTTAATTATATGAGGCTTTTTACATTATCCTCTCATATTTTATGATCTTATTGTCTTTGGAGGGTGCACATACTGTCAGAAAAAAACTAATACAGTTTTATAAATCCTTGATTTAAGAAGAAAAATCTAACAAACTGTTAAGTGTTTACAGTTTTATATCTTACATTCTTTAATAACAATTTAAGCCATGTCTTCAGAGACCAATTAAAGTCTAAATAATTTGTAAAAATACTTCCAATTTATAAATTGTAGAAACATAAATTTTAGAGATCATATTACAACATTTAGAGAAGTATTTTTTTTCGAAGCAGTCTGCATAAAGCATGGCATACCACATAATTGATAGCAACACCTCATATGTTTCACAGCCAAGTTTTATATTTTCTTTCTGGATCAAGTTAGAGGCAAAATGAAATCCATCCTAATTTGACATGGAAAAAGTTGATTCTTGACTGAGTTATGAAGATGTGAAAGCTAGAAGTAGGTAAACCCATCTGCGTTTATGCTCTTTTTTCTCACATTGTTTTTAAAAATGCCTGATGGAGAGGGATTATCTCTGCAGTAGTTTTGGGGGCAAAATGCAGTAGCTACATTATAATAGCTACCATTTTATCTGTAAAATTATGTCGGCAATGCCTTGCATACTTATCATGAAGAGCAATTTTTAAAATCCAGTAATAAATATGAAAATGATTCAGTGAAAATGTTCAGTCTTTCGCAGGAATTTTCCTGTGAAAAGTGTGCATATAGTATTAGGGAAAAAACATTAGGAAGACTTGATTAGCTAATTCAGAAGTGAGAAGTAAAATCTTACCTTCAAAATGAAGTTTGAGTTGAATTATTATTTAATAAATATACTTGATACTAGTTTCATTCTCTAAAATAAATTATATCCTGAAGTGAAGTCTCCCTTGAGACCAGCATTTGATTATTTTAAAATTTGTAACCTTTTGCTTTGTTTAGTTTTGCTGAAAAAAATTTTTGTAGTGTAGCGTGGTATATTTGTTCCATTTTCATAGTCTTATTCTTTTCCCCAGCCCTCAGAGAGATTCTATGTAGGCCACTGCCAGATGCATCAGTCTATAGTATATTAATCAAGTTTCTGAATCGGGATGGCAACTCCTGCGTGTCCAAGGAGCTGGGTCAGGATGTTTCTATAATTCCCTGGTGAGGAGTAGAAAGATATTGGCCTTTTGTGCTATATAGATTTTAGTGTTTTGTATTTTATTAACTGCTTGATTGCTGCTCAGTGTACCTGCTAAGTAGGACACACTTTTGTTCCAGAAAGTGAATGTCTTATTGTTCAATTTAATATAATTTTGAGAAAATTTCCCACAGCCTACAAGAAGTGAAACCAACTGTTTTTCTTTATTAAATATTAAAATCAGGTGTTTGGAGAAGAGGAGAAAGTTGAGTTGCATTTTCTTTATCATAGGCTATCTGCCATGAAACAATGTCTCCAAGTATATTGAAAATTTATATGTTAAAAATTATTTTTCAAACAGGAGGGACACGAACATTTAGTTTGCTCATAAGTAATTTTCTTTTATTCAGCAATATCTTAGTGCCTTGGTTTTGAGATGCTGCCAGAAACAAGGCTTTCATATAAAAACATACAAGATAAATTTGTGATTACAAATTAGAAAAGAAGGAAGAAGGAAGGAGGGAGAGAGAGAAAGGAAGGGGAACAGTTTCTAAAGGTAAATTATGTTTTCAGGGAAAATTTTATTTACTCATTTATTTTAATGAAAACCAACTCATTTATTTTTATGTTTTTAAAAATTTTATACATTTTTAAATTATAATCTTCTCCTAACCCCCAAACCTAAGCTTTTTTGAAGTGAAGTTAATTTTGAATAGAAAAATTAGGCCAAATTTAAGTCTCATGGGCTGGAATGGTTGAAAACCTATCTGCAATTTACTGTGTTTCTACTTTGTGTCCAACTTGACATTTATGATCAATGTCCTCAAAGATTAAATAAAAACCCTGTAATATAATATTATTCCTATATTATGCAAAAATAGATTATTGCTCAGCAATTATTCTTATATTTTAAGTCTGACCAAGGTGCTTTTTTTCCATGTATAAAGAATAAAGCAGAAAATTGGGTTCTGGTTTATTTTTACCACTTCTCACTTTACCCCTGGATTTTAGGATCCTCTTGAAATCCAGTACTGCTAACAATTTACATGTAAATCTCATATTCTTTAGGAATGAAGTTCAAGTGTATTGATATATGTGAACAAAGTGTATTTATATAACTCTATACATCTATGATATTATCAAGATATAATAATTCTATACATATATGATATTATTATAGAAGTTATAAGAACAAGAAATAGGAATAGATGGTTGATCTTTTTATATACTTTAACTATTATTTTGACTTTTAAGACCAGTTACTTTTAATTTTCAACCGATGACATTTTACAGAAATACTACCCTGAGTATAATACAAATATAATATTGAGTATGATATAAAATTATTTAAATTTTTAGTGGTAAACAGCCAAATATTTCTTATTTTATAAATTTTCAAAATGTGGAAATATAATTTTATATAAGCTAATAATATTTAGCTTTAACATTTTAGGAAACAAAACCACATTAAATGAATAGAAAAACTTATTAAAAGATAATATCAGTAGGAAATGTCAGTGGTAGTTCAAATAGATTATTTTAACAAAGAAAAATAAGGAATCTGCAGGTTTTCAAACAAACAATTGAGGAAAATAATTGGACTGCTTTTAAAGGCTTTAAGATTAATTCTCTGCAATCTATCTTTAAATATATTCAGTAAATTATATTTGCTATATCAATGCATTAATAGTGTGATTAAAATTTATTTTTATCATTTATACTGGATAAGGGAAATTAGGTTTTTTTTATTCAAACTCATTATGAGAATTACACATTTTGAATATTAACATTAAAGATTAAAAAATAATTAAAATTAAAATTCACAAAGAGGAAAAATAACTTTTGCTTCCTGTTTAAGTTTTTATCTCTGTTGAGCATAGAAAAAAGAAGTCAAATATGAAGGTTGGCAGTGATTTCATCTACTTAAATTCCTTCCACATCTACTGTTGATTGACACTCAACAAAATGATAATTGCCCACTTAATTTGTTTTAAATAATTCTCAATTTTTTTGGATTTTTGAAGTAGACCTGAAGAAATCATTAGGAAATACTTCCATCAAGTGGAATCATTTGTTGAGTTTAATTTTCCTTTTTTGCCTTTTATTCTTTATTTATTTATGTAAGCAT
Organism: Trachops cirrhosus; assembly: GCA_028533065.1. Taxonomy (NCBI): domain Eukaryota; kingdom Metazoa; phylum Chordata; class Mammalia; order Chiroptera; family Phyllostomidae; genus Trachops; species Trachops cirrhosus. The sequence continues at coordinate 33,926,790 of CM052548.1, read as the reverse complement.
TTATTTACTGTTGAAAGTTAACTTTTTTAGAGACACCACTTGCTTTTTATGGTAGGGGTTTTTATATAAAAAATCTTCTATTCATTTCAGCACCTGCTTAAATTCTCTTATGCCCCTCTCTCCACTGAACTGCTTGTGCTTGTTTCCATTAACTGAAAACTCTGTGAATTCAGGCTAGCTTTTTACTCTTTTTAACCCTTCATGGCTATGCAGAGCAGTTCTTACTTACTCATAAATTAAAGTGATTTTTATGCATATTAGCCATGTTGTATAACAGTGATTTAGTAAATTTCTGCATTTCATGCTAGAAATCTATGACTTTCTTTCTTGTCTGAATAGATACCAGTTTTTTAAACCATCTTTTTAGATTTATGTTAATGTGTTTTACATCTACTATACACAACTCATAGAAAAAAAGAACACAGAAGTCTTGCCAATTAAGCAAAATAGGGAAAATTATGTTAAGAAGCCAACAGTTTCTCATAGCCAACATGAATACCTTTGTTTTAATGTTATGTGCTATTAGTTTTTATTATGCCACATTTCTACCAACAGTGAGCTACGAACTACCTGTTACCAAACTGTACTGCTTGGATAAGAATGACTGTCGCTACATACTCTGTAGATAGCATACAAAGTCAAACATTCTTAAACTTTTTATTTTAAAGATCATAGAATACTATCAATAATACAAAACACACAAGTTATATGTTTAGTATCTTCATCCTACTGCTCAAAACAAAAATGATTTCTTTTTAAGGCCAAAAAGCAAGTTTGAAAGGAGGTCAGAAACAAAACAGAACAAAAATTCCAAGTGTAATGCACTTCATATTAAATGAATTTATATAATTTTTACTACATGGCATCAAATAAATCATAATTCTGCTTCAAATTTCCACTGTTCTTTCTAATATGTTAAAATATAGTTTAACATTCCAGATACTCTTCAGTGTTTTCCATGGATAACCAAGTCATAGCAATGGAATGTCTGAAGTAAATGACAATGAGCATCCGTAATCTTGATAAAATAGTAAAATGTATATTTCTCTGTAACAGAGTACAAAGAGATTTCAAGAACTGACCCTGTATTTTGCAGTATCGTAGGCCTATAAAATGCTTTGAATTGATTGAATTTATTGCATTTCTGTTTATAAGTGTAGAAAATATATAGAGGGATAAATATAGAAAGAGGAAGTGCTTTGTTTTATTTAGTTTTTTTAAATAACATAAGGTCCTTTATTTAAATGCCTGTTTTAAGTACCATTACTGGGAGATAATAATGGGAAGAAATTTCTCTCAACCTGATAGAGAAATTGAGACTGCAGAGCATATACATGCATACAGTCATAATACTGAAAGAAAATCAGGGCTCAGATAGTGGTCTTCCATGGTTTATAAAGATCATACTGCATTTTTCTAATTTTCCTGAGAGACACAGGTGGATAATATAATTTGGGCAATTTTTCCTGCTCATGTGACAAAAAATGCCAAAAAATAGCATATTGTGTTTTTCACAATTTAAATTAATAAGTTGGATCATCATCTAGTAAAATAAATTTACTTATTAGTATTTTACAGAAATCATTGAATAATGTGACCCCTTCAAAAAACATTCCAATGTATTATCTCTTATTCTGAATCTGAGTCAGCTTTTATTCAGGTCACAGAGATGAAACAATGCAGACCATGGCTCTGCAGAACGGCCTCTAACACGCCAAAGCTGGCTTTCAGGGCTGGAGAACTCAAGTGCGTGGTCCCCTTCACATTCACAGTAGGTAGTGTATATTTATAAGGAAAAAAAAGTGATCTTAGCACCTTGATGGAAAATCAGAAAAAACCTGTTAATCATTTCATGTGGAAAATCAGAACATACCAGTTAATCATTTATGTCAACAGTTTAAAGGAACAAAATTAGAAAAGCCTTGACATCTTTTTTTCTCCCACTCACATTCAGTTCTATGTAAACAGAGCTCCATTTTGACAACTGTTTAGCTCAAGGCACAGATTTGAAGTATTAGAGATAATGGCAGATTTATTAGATTAACTTTTGCTGGGATCCTTTAGCATCCTACGTAATTACTAGCCATGTTAATCTGAATGGTTTGGGCTTGCAATATTATAATGTGTGCATTCCCTTGTAGGTATTTATGTTGTGTCAAAAGAGGTATTAGAAGACATATTTAGTTATGTTTCATTGATTTGTGTTATTAAAACATGTATATGTGTGAGAGAGAGAAATAATTCATATCTCTGGTTTTTCATCCCCAAATTAAAAAGAGGGTGAAAGTTCTTTTCTATTAATTTTCTGAATATTAAACAAGCTATTCTCTTAGCTATCTAATTTTAATTATTGATTTGCCATTCTTTGATTACTCAAGTGAGCACCACCAGAATCCTTCATTAAATTTGCACATTGTATTTCTCCTGTTTTGTATGATTAATTCACATTGTCTCTTTGCATACTTGTATATTCATTGTGGACATAATGTCTTTTATCCTTTTATTTTTGTGTGTTGCTCTTTACTAGCTTCCTATACCTGTTGTCCAGACACAATTATTAATAGTGACCTCTATCATTTTCAGTAATACCTTTGCTTGGACAATGCACTATGTGGTCATCTTGCCATGGGTGAATATAGCACAATCAAAATAACCTAAGAAGAAAAATATGTGATACATATAGTGTGGGGAACGAACTGTGCCTGGTCAAGGATACTAGTTTTTGCTTTGCTGCTTTGCTGGGCCTCAGTCACCTTACCTGAAAAATTAAGACTTTGTATTGCATGATCTTTAAATCTTCTCTCATCCCTAAAATATAAATTATCACACATAATTATCTATCTTTTGAGAGTTAAGCTGCACAGATTGTATATTCATATAAATAATAATTTAGATGGATAAAAAAATGCTTAGATGGATGTACTTGATTTAAGAGATGGCCTGAGAATCTGTGTGAATATTTGTTTTCCATTGCTTGGTGTTATGTTGGTATTGTCCAAATCCTTTTACGAAAATTTAAAATAAATATATCATTACTATGTGAGCAGTGAGTCATATACATGGAAACCTGAACCTCTAAGAAAAGTTTAGGCCAAGGATTCTGAAAACAGGGTTCTCTCCACAATGTTCAATTCAGAGTTAAATAAGATGGACTTTTTTGTGTCACCATTTCTTTGAATGTCAGTAAACTGCATGTAAATTATGAATAGAAGGCCAATCTAAAAAAATAAAACTTTCTCATTATTCTCTTCTAGAATTAATATCTGATGGGAAAAATGTTAAAATTGATTTTGATTTGTTTAAAAAATCAAAGAACAACAAAGGCTAGCACCACTTTTCAGTTTATCATATTACCTTAGCACCCTGTTACTTATATTCTTTGCCTCCAGGATTTTTGTTACATACTTTATAGAAATGGAGGGTGGCAATGGAGCTTGCTTGTATGGTGTCAGGGGAATGCATTCTAACCCTAATCTATTTCTGACTTGTGTGTGACACCAATCAAATCCCCTTACCTTTCTGGTATTACTCAAATTTTCTACTGAAGGGTCTCTCTGACAGAGGATAGTAAATGCATACTTATGAGTCTTCTAACAACTGCTAGATATACCCATAATTTCCCTCTCTTTTATAATAATATTTGTTTTAACAGATAAGTTATGATTTAAATTATTTTCCATTTAGTAATTTTATTCTTCAGGAAATTTGTCTTGTCTATTTTTTTGTTTTGTGTATCTTGAACACACTTTCCTGAAAGAGACCTTAGAGATACATTATAAATAGCTCTGGAATTCTGATTCCATTCATTATAAAAATTCTGTAAAGGGAAAGAATATATATATATATATATATATATATATAGTTTTTGCTTTGCCGCTATGCCAGACCTCAGTTATCTTACCTGAAAAATAAAGACTTTGTATTGCATGATCTTTAAGTTCTTCTCTCATCCCTAAAATGTAAATTATCACACACAATTATATCTCTTTTGAGAATCAAACTACACAAAGATTGTATGTGTGTATATATATGTGTGTGTATATATGTGTGTATATATATGTGTGTGTGTATATATATATTTTAACGTAAACTCTAAATTAATACCACCCCCAAAAGATTACTTCTACTTAAGTGTGGGGTGATAAATGTTATACTGAGCATATTAAAAACAGCTGGAGCAATAACTGTGTTTTGGTGTGTGATGCTAATCATAGAGTCCCAAAATGAATGGCTTTCAGTTGCAAGAAGCAATGTAAACAGAGTTTGTGTCCAAACTGTATTGTACTTCCTTGACTTACCATTTCTGCCCTAGCATTATACCTAATGGTGGCATTTACTGAGTGGTTTCCATGAACTGTTCTAAGTGCTTTACATGCATGTGCTCATTTAATCCCCAAAACAGGCCTATTAGGATATCCTCATTTCATTTTTTTTAATTTTAATATTTTGTATTTTTCCATTACCATTTAGTCCCCTCATACCTCCCCCACCCCAGCAATCACCACATTAGGATAACCTCATTGCAAAAATGAGCTAGTGAAAGATATAGAAGCTACAGTAAGTTGACCCAGAACACATGTAGTGAAGGTTTAGATTCAGCTACCGGGTTTGCTGAAATCAACCTCTGCACATCTCGAATATTCTAACTGCCCAATATTATTGATATTTGTAAGAATCCAGTTTTAGAAATTTTTGACTGCCCAAACAGAGCAGGGAGCTAAAGTCAAAAAATGGTGTGACTACTCTTTCATTGCCTCCAATGTGCTCGCTGACAGCATAATACGCAGCTGCACATAGCAACACAGGCAGCGTGTGACTTATAAATGACGCACGTGCACAAACGAAGAGTCTCCCTTCCTCATTGTCTTTGACATGTTTGAACCCCGACAGCAGACTGTGCCTTCCAGAGCAGGCAAGGGAAAGAGCTGTCAGAAACAGGCAGGTTGAGGGATGCTGGCAGGCTTCCATGTGACACTGGCATTTCTGTTTCTTCACAGAAGTGTCTGCTTGTGTGCATGCAGGTGAACATGGTGTTTGTTTATTTCGCCTTGTGTTTTTATACCACCACCTTACTTTTTTAGAAATTCACAAATGAAACAGTTATTTTGTAAATATTCCCATTTTTAAAGACACTTTGGACAAGAAGTTTATTAAGCAGTTCAAAAAAGGTGCTATACTTTTCTCTAAATTTTGAGAAAATTATATTTATTAAGTCACATGAATTTGGGTATAATTTAAGCATCCTGCTTCATGCTCATTTGCATAACATACACCATCTAAGAACTACTTGGTATAAAATTAAGTTTTCTTGAGGTAGGAAAAGTTTTTAGGTTATTTGGGAGCATAGTGAACTTATGTGGGGAGGAAATAAGCCAAAATTTTATTTCCCACTGGAAAAATAAGGAAAGTCAAATAAATTGAGGGATGGGAGAAAGAGTATTTGTTAAGTGCATGAAATATAAAGATGGGAGAGCAAAGGAGATTGAATTAAAACAAACTCTTATTTCATATATATTCATAAAATATTTCTCTGTCTGGGACAGAGGAAAATAGCTTAGTTCTTCCTCCTCTTCCACTGTTTTGTTTTTCCCTGTTGGGAGGAGTTCAAATTTAAGCCAGAGTTAATATTTTTAACACTATAGTCATCTACCCTTTGAATTTAGCAATTTTTCTGTAAATTAAATTAAGAATCTATTTTACTATGGGTTTTAAATATATTTTGTTGATTATACTATCACAGTTGTCCCCTTTTTTCTCCTTTATTCCCTTCTGCCCTGCACTGACCTTCCACCAGCCTTCCCCCACCTTAGTTCATGTCTATGGGTAATACATATAAGTTATTTGGCTTCTCCATGTCCCATACTATTCTCAACCTTTCCCTATCTATTTTGTACCTACCATTTATTCTTCTTATTCCCCGTTGCATTAGCCCCATTCTCCTCCTTCACCCTCCCTGCTGATAATCCTCCATGTGATCTCCATTTCTGTGAATCTGTTCCTGTTCTAGTTATTTGCTTAGTTCATTTTTGTTTTTGTTTTAGGTTCAGTTGTTGAAATTTGTGAGTTTGTTGTCATTTTACTGTTCATACTTTTGATTGTCTTCTTTTTCTTAGATAAGACCCTTTAACATTTGATATAATAGGGCTTAGTGATGATGATGTCCTTTAATGTGGCTTTATCTAGGAAGCACTTTATCTGCCCTCCCATTCTAAATGATAGTTTTGCTGGATAGAGCAATCTTGGATGGAGGTCCTTGCCTTTCATGACTTTGAATACTTCTTTCCAGCTCCTTCTTGCCTACAAGTTTTCTTTTGAGAAATCAGCTAATATTCTTATAGGAACTCCTTTGTTCGTAACTGTCTCCTTTTCCCTTGTTGCTTTTAAGATTCTCTTTTTATCTTTCATCTGGGTTAATGGAATTATGATGTGCCTTGGTGTGTGCTTCCTTGGTCCAACTTCTTTGGGACTCCCTGAGCTTCCTGGACTTCATGGAAGTCTATTTCCTTTGCCAGATTTGGGAAGTTCTCCTTCATTCCTTTTTTAAATAAGTTTTCAATTTCTTGCTGTTCCTCTCCTTCTGGCACCCCTATGATTTGGATATTAGAACATTTGAAGTTGTCCTGCAGTTTCCTAAGACTCTTCTCATTTTATTGAATACTTGTTTCTTCATTTGGTTCTGGTTGAATGCTTATTTCTTCCTTTTCTGTTCCAAACCATTGATTTGAGTCCCAGTTTCCTTCCCTTCACTGTTGTTGGTTCCCTGTACATTTTTCTTTATTTCATTTTTCATAGCCTACACTTTCCCCTCTATTTTGCAACCATATTCAACTGTTTCTGTGAGCACCCTGATTACCAGTGTTTTGAACTCCTCATCTGATTGGTTGGCTACCTCTTCATCACTTAATTGTATTTTTTTCTGGTGCTTTGATCTGTTCTTTCATTTGGGCCATATTTTTTTTTTGTCTTAGCATACCTGTTACATAGTAAAGATTGGAGTCTAAAGTATTTGCCAGGGCAGGGCAATCCATGTTGCTGCATTATAGGGCTGTATGTAGTGGTGGGGTCCAAGAGGGAACAATGCCACTTGCTTAGCTGTCAATCACTTCCTCCACTACTCACAAGCAAACTGGGCTCTTCTGGTGCTGATTCCCATCTGGATGGGCTTGTATATATTTTAGGACCCTGTGGGTCTCTCCAGTGAACTCTTATGAATCTGGGAGTTTCTCCTGCTGCCTCAACCCCTACAGGTTTTTTCAGTCAGAGGTTTTGAGGCTTTATTTTCCAGAGCTGGAACCCTTGGTTGCATGGTCTGTCTCGTTCCTCAGTTGTTCCTCCCCGATTTATATGCATGTGATTGTGGAACCACCCACTCCAATAGCCACCATTTTGCCCACCTGTCAGCAACTACCTCACTTATCCTGGTCCTCCAGCCACTGCCTTAATGTGTCCTCTCTGTCTGGCTGCCCATCTCTGCCTCTTCTACTGGTCTATATGAATATTTATTTTCTAACACTTTGGTTGTTGGACCTCCATACAGTTCAATTTTCTAGAGGTTCTGTTTTTTTTTTTTTTAATTTGTTGTTGTCTTTTTTTTTGGTTGTGCAAGGAGGCACAATGTATCTACCTATGCCTCCATCTTAACCGGAAGTACTATGGTTTTTAATGTAATGAAATATATATTGAATTTCAAGGTCAGAATAATGAATCAGCTTACAGAACGTTACTCATTTGTTATTGTGGAATACATATATTTGAGTTATTTTATAGACTGTTAGTGATGTTTGTTCTCTGTCATAAGGATGTTGATTTATCCTTTTCTTTTTACTGTTATTGTTAGCATTGTTGAGTTGGGAAAATTCACAGAATGGTTTTTCAGATAGGATTTATTTCTGAATTAGTTGATGTTTTAATATTCTTAGATAACAGGTGACTAAAATAAATGAGAGTTCAGCTGTATAAGTTTGTAATCTCTAGAAATTTAATCATAACCCAGCCTGTGCCTGTCCTTTTGCCAGTTTTGACATCAAAGTAATGTGGGTTAAATGATTTTCCTCTTCTCTGTAGCCATCGTCAAGGATAATGATGATTGCATGGCTTATTATGTCTTCATGACTTTTTGGTAAGCATTACAGATTACAAAATCTGCTCATTAAAGCAGTCTAGTAGTCAGCAAAAATTCTGTATAAAATCCCAAGTGTATTGAGCATTTTCCCTTTGATTATAGTTCTGATAATATAAATCAGTTTTTAGGATGTAACTTTGCATTATTTTGGAGGATCAGCATAATGATTGAGCGCTGAATATCAAGAATGAATTAATTTAATAGCTATTCCCTGTTGTAAAACCTGGCTCAGTGATTTAGATCTCTACCTAGAACCCATGGAAACCTAAGATGTGGACATGATTCTTAGAAGATATTATTTGAAACAAAGTAACAGGGGGTTATTTGCTGTGCTAGGATACAGCATACATTGATTTATTTTCCTTTAAAGAAACTGAAATAATATGCCAGAGTCTACTGTGAACAATATAACAAAACAATGACAGATATTTTCTTGCATTTGTGGATAAGATATTATCAGCTTTTACACACTGTTATATTCAATGACTTTGAGAGATATTATGTAACTTGAGTGGATTGATTCTTAGGCTTTGCACTTGCAAAGGGCACATAAAAATCAATAAATTAAATAAATTGATAAATTAATTTATTTATATATTTGTGTCTGGGAAGGAGAAAACTAGCTTGGTTCCTCCTACACTCTGTTTTCTAAAGTAGAAATTTTTAGGAAAAAAAAAATATATATACAGGCCAGTCATTAGATTTGACTCAATTTCTTTTTAGAGCAACTTGATCTTTTGTCTTCTTCCTCCCACATATTTTATTTTATTTTATTTTATTTTAGTAGAATATTTTTATTAACTGTTTATATTAAGGTGAGTGTTTTATTAACAGAATGTGTGTACCCCCCCAAATTTCATATACTGAAAGCTAATTCTCAATGTGATGGTATTAGGAGATGGGCCTCTGGGAAGTGATGACATCATGGCAATAGAAACCTAGTGAAGGGGATTAGTGCCTTATGAAAGTGGCTCCCTTTCACCATGTGCAGACACTGGGGAAAGACAGCCTACTATGAACCAAGAAGTGGATCCTCTCTAGACACTGAATCTGCAGGTGTCTTGATACTAGACATATTCTCAGCCTTCAGAATGGTGAGAAATAAATTTCTATTGTTTATAAGCACCAAGTCTTTAGCAGTTTGTTACAGCAGCCCAATGAGACCAGTGTCCTACAGAAAAAAATGTGATTTAATATTAATATATTGGCACATAAGGCCCAAAACGAACATAATGCATGTATATGTGTGTTCTAAATTAATGTAAAAAGAACTGCCTTTTGTAATCATGCATGTAACTATTGTCTATGTACAATATATTTTAGTGAAATTTAGTGTCACAATTCTTAAGGGAAATATACTTCAGCTTTGTTTTTTATTTAAATGAAAATTGTAGTTAAACATCTCACAGTAAATATATAAAATTGAATATTTTATTGTTTGTGAATTTATTTCCCTCAAAAATGGATAAATATATTAACTTTAAACATATGCCTTGAGATGATGCTGAGTATATGTATTTCAATCATCTATCAATACTATCCATAGTAAATTTCTGGCTAAAAACATGCATGCATTTGAAGCCATGTTTACAATTACGGTGATAAGGTTTCATTTTATATGAGACTATACTATTGTTAATTCATGTATTCATTCACATATGTGCTCATTCCTGTAGTCACACATTTTGTTTAATAGACTAGTAGTATTTATGGAAATTTTAAGGAAGGTTGCTATGCAAATGGTATTTAAAATGTGATCAATAGACATAAAAATAAAAACTAATACAGACTGAAAAGATAACCAACCATCTTACAAAATAGGCACAAAGAGCTATTAAATTGTAGAGATTTTATGAAAATAGTCTATTTCTAAGCATTTGGTAAGATTTGGAAAAATCTTACAAATACATGCACACTTTTTCTGAGTGATTTTAAGTTCAGTTTTATGCCTAGTAGCAGCAACATCAATTTAATGCCAAATTTAGTTTATTTGTAAATCACAATATAGAAGAAAGCTTATTAATTTAGTCATTAATCTGACTTTACTTTTGTAGAAGCTATTTTTCAGTTCCATTTTCATTCATAACAGTAATGCTTTGCCATCTGGGTATTTTATGTTTTGAAATTTCTTTTTTGACAGTCTGTATTAGATTCCTAGGGTTGTTATAACAAAACACTACCAAATGGGTGGCTTAAAATAACAGAAATTTATTCCCTCACAGTTATGGAAACTAGAAGTCTAAAATCATGGTGTCAGCAGGGCCATGCTCTCCCACAGCTCTAAGAGTGGATCCTTCCTTGCCTCTTCTTAACTTCTGGTGGTTGCTGGTAATCCTATACACTCCCATATCAACCTCTGTTGTCACATAGTGTTCTCATGTGACTGTCTCTGTGTCTCTTGTTTCCCGTCTTATAAGGACAGCAGTCCTTGGGTTAGGATACACACTAATATTAACTTAAGTGACTTCACCTTACATAATTATATCTGCAGAGACATTATTTTCAAATAGGATCACATTCTGATTTTCTAGGTGCACAAGAATTTTGAGGGAGTATCATTCTACGCAGTCTACCTTCTGGACCCTCAAAGTCACATCCATCCCTTTTATGAAATCTATTCACTCCCCACAGCATCATTCAAATGTCTTAACTTTTTGCAGCATGAACTCATAAGTTCTAAATCTCATTTAAATATTAACTAAAAAAGTCCCAAATTTTGCCACCTAAGCAAGGTGTGTGTGAGAGTCTGGATATGGATCCCTCCTAGGGCAGCATTCTGCTTCTTACACAGACAGGTAGAGTGGAGTAGGTGTAGGATAGGTAATTCTCATTCTGAAAGGGGAAAAACAAAAGGAATAAAGGGTTTACTAGTCTAAAGGAAGCTGGCGATGCAGGAGGGTAAATTTATTTAGGTTTCAAGGCCCAAGAGTACTACTTCTTTGTCTTAATGCCTTTTATGTCTTTAAGCTCACCTGACCCTCAGGGACACTAATTTGCCTTTCCTGGCTCCTGCATCAGTACTTTTGGAATCATCTTTCTTTCATTTCATTCCATCTCTGCCCTCTCAGTCCATGTTAGCAGTGTTTCTGCTAGTAAAAACTCCCAGTAACTTGGAGGGAATCCTCACAACTAGATGAGAGTATCCTCCACAGATTCTGTTTCTCGATAACCCTATCTCTGATCCTGATTTCTCCTAAGACGGTTGACTGGACCTCTTAGTTGCATGCCTATTCATTATAGCAAATGTCTGTCCAGCCACACCTTTGTGCTTATTTCCAGAACATGCTTCCTGGATAGACAGAAAAATTTCCAAATCAAGCACTGGTGCCTTTTTCCTTAAAAAGTTCATTCCTCAATTTCTTTCCTCTCACATTTTACTGTAATCAACAAAGAGTAACACAGCCACACTTACTACCCTTTGGAAATCTCTTCAGCTAAATAGTCGAGTTCATTGCTGATAAGTTCTCTTCCCACACAAAAATTTGGCTAAGTTTCCTGCCATTTTATAACAAGGATTGCCTTGCATTATCCATTAACGTTTCTATCTGAGACCTCACAAGAAGCACCTTTAATGTTCATATTTTTATTTACATTCTGTCCATAGTAATATAGCCATGAATGTGTTCTCTAAGATGACAGTTTTCTGTACAACTATTATTCTTTCTGAGATTGCAGTGGAATCACCTTTAATGTTCATATTTTTCTTAATAGTCTCCTCAAGGCAACCTAGGCCTTTTAAAATCATGTATCTCAAAACTTTCCCAGCTTATTCCCATTACCTAATTCCAATGTCATGGCCACATTTTTAGGTATCTGTTGCCCTAACATCTCACTTCCCAGTACCAAAATCAGTATTGCTTTACTAGGACTGCCCAACCTAAAAACCATAAACTGGGCAGCCGAGAAGAGGAATTTATTCTCTACAAGTTCTGAAGACTCGAAGTATAAAATCAAGGTATCAGCAAGACCATGCTCTGTGATGGCTCCAGAGGAGGATTTTCCCCTGTCTATAGCCAGGAGTCTGAGACACAGCATCCAAGTCTCTACTTCTGTCATTGCATGGTGTTCTCCTTAGGCGACTATCTCTTTGTCCCAGTTTACTCTTTTTAGAAGCACACAGGAGTTTGGATCAGGGCCCACTCTATTCTAATATGACCTCACCTTAAGTAATTACATCTGCAAAGACCCTATTTTTAAATAAGATCATGTTATTTCGTTACAGGGCACCATGACTATCGGGGGAGGTAACAGCCAACCTAATGCACAACCTATGCTGTTTCATTCTCCAATTTAGAAGGAATATGTTTTTCTGAATAAAGAAGTTCTATACCTTATGTGACTCTAATTATATTATTTAAAATATATGATATTTTGAATATGTCTAAAATATTTAGATGTTGATTACTGAGTTTGGATTATTATCAAGAGACTGTAAAGTGCCTTTTACATGTAAAATGGTAAGTAGATAGAAAGTTTTCAATTTCTGGTAGGACTGAACATTGTGACAAATGCAAATAAAACAAAGGAGTCTGGTTAAGAATAACAAATGCAGGTTTTGGAAAATGAATTATTTTTCATATGTGTTTGACAAGAACTATACTGTCTCTTCTAAATTTCAAATTGAGCATACTAACAAGGTAACTTACATGTTAGTTATTTCCCTTCCCCTAAACAATATTTAGTATAGTCTCTATTCTCTTTACTATGTTAAATTTCACAATAGACAATTTAAACATGTGCATGATGCAGACTTATTTTCAGGTGTTTGTATCTGTTGTGGGAAATATACTTTAAAAATAAGAGAGAAGTACACACAAATTCAACAAGTGGTGGTGGGGGGATGAAAGAAACATCTGTATGCCAATAATGTCAAAAAATGTTAGAGCTGCCTGTCATTAACTACTCAACCTGTTTTACATGGGAATCTGTATAAGTACTTTCTGTGGGAGGGGCAAACAACAGACGGTGGATAAAGGTTGGAAAGCAGAAAGCGAGACCATTTAAAGTGAAAGTTACTTTTGCTCACTGAAAGGTTTTTTTTGGCAGTTCTTTTAGGCAGCAATTGATTGCATGTATTCGCTGCACATCTTAATAACATTCATGCAAAAAATTTGCAGTTTTTAAGTCTAAGAAATTAATCAGTTTTACACATTTATAATACACCTAGGGCATTCATAAAAAACAAAACAAAAATAATTTTTTAATTTCATAATACATAAATATTTTATGTTGAGGAAAAATAGAGTAGATATTCTTACAGAAATATATGTTTATCATTACTAAAGTCAATACACTTTTAAAAATTGAAGGTTTCTAGATGATTGAATAAAGAACTAAATTATAAATAGCCTGTTGTTTCAAGTTCCAGACAATATACGTTTGTGTAACTAACTTTAAGATGTAGTATACATATATTTTTAAATTAAAGCTTTGCTTTCCAAGTATACTAAAGAATAGACAGTTTACAACTTTAATTTTGGTGGCCTGTTTGTTTACATCTACCCACTATGACAGAAAATTTTCTTATTTTTTAGGATGAATGAATGCATTACTATCACAACAGTATTTTTTTCATTGACTGAAGCATTGATGTAGTTACTTTGTACTGTTTCTATCTCATCTGAGCTGAAATACTCCAGAACAGTAATTTACTTTCAATGAGACTAAGTTTTATGTATCTGGGAAAATACTGAATGACCTTACTTTTAGGAATCAGTCAATCCAAATAATTTCAATAAAAAATTGAAAACAATAAAGGATTCATGATTCAATTGGCCCTTTTTTCTCACTTGGTTTTTCTATTTGTTAACCAAAAATATTTTATTTTTCAAGCATTCCCGACTTTGCTTTCCTTTGCTATCCTCACCTTACACACCATCACAAGTAGACTTCAGTCTGTTGATCTGCTTCCTCCAGGTGAGCAATTTCTTCATGTGTTAGCTTTCTTCTCTGTGATCTGAATTTGACTTGTTAGATGATGGCTCTTGTAAGACTGGATACACAAAGTGGCTCTCTCTGTAGACAGCCATTCAGAACCTGTAGACTTTATTTTTAAAGGAAAATATCATATAAGTAATTTATTCTATTATACCTGCTTTGGTACTATTAATATTTCAGGAAGACCTGTGTAGAGTTAGGGGTTGAAAGAGAATCTAAATATTCATTTATATCAGGGCTTTTCATATTTTTTATTCTTAAAGGAGTTTTAAGTGGCCCAACTCTCAGTTATTTAATATAAAAAATATACCACTCAGCAATTTCCCTTTGGAAATAGTGCAGGAAATGTTTAGGAAAAAACAAATTGATGAAATGGAAAGTGGGCTGGTATAAGAAAGGGGATTATTTATTTGGATGTCAGTTATGGGTGTAAAGCAACCTGCTTCACCCTGAAGAACTGCGTTTCACCTGAGAAACTGGGTCCCCAAATTCTTCTTTTCTTTTGCAAGGCAATTACCCTCCATATTAGATAAGTGATTTTTATAGAAATAGATTAAAGGCTTCCTTACATATTACTTTATAAAATCTTTATACACCACTTTAATAATGTTTCCTAAGGGCAGGGCAGAAAAAAATTTACATAAATTGTAATAGCTAGTGAAGCTCAATATTAAAATCCCCAAATTCAGTAAATTTTGCCAATATATTCAATCTCTATGTATGCTCTGGATGTGACTCAGATATGCTGTGTAACACATTGAAATTTCAAATAACTGAATGGATTAATAAAAGGCAGAAACGAGTGTCTATCTCAGGTGAAATTTTAGCTAACCACATATTTTTCTACGTCTGGAGACAATATAATCCAAGTCTTTGGGTCATTTGAATGCTTTAGAGAGATTTTATTGTTTGTTTGTTTCTGAGTAGTTTAATTTCTACATAAGAGAAAGAAATTTGTGGAGAAAACTGGTACATCAGGTTGTTGAGCTTAAAAAATGCACACATATGTTATAGCAATCTGACAATTGCTGTTACTATCATCTGTGTTACTTTACTCATGTCAGAATAAAGAGAAGAGCTTGAATTATTTTCTGAATGGAAATGAGTGGAAATTGAAGAGAAAATACAAGCAAAAGCCTTAAATAATGGTAGAGTTAAGAGACTTATACTCATTAAAGATTTTGGGAGGTGAAGTGGAAAGATTAACATGCATGCATGCACACACACATCCATGTAAAATATTCCTGTTACTTTTAAATAGTTGTGAGTTCACCTTCATTAAATTATAGTCAGTTGGGGAAGGAGTTATTTTATAATTCTATATAAATTAATTTCAAGGAAAACATTTATAGCAATAAAGCCTTTTAGCTTTCAGAGTATAAATTTCTTTACATTATTTTGTGTGTCTGCTTCCTGGTGCATGTATGTGTCTGTGCATGTACACACCTGAGTTGGACCATGACCGTCTACTAACTTGAAACACAAAGTTTTCTGGGAGCTGTGACTGAGCTTCAGGAAACCAGAAGCTGTTGGTGGTGGCTTAGGCATTTATTTTTGTATCTACTAAATTGTTCTAGAAGAATTTTGCCCTTAGGCAAGACACCTTCCATTCATTTCTATCTGGTTTAGTGATGCGTGTTTTTATCATGTGTACGAAGTGTTTGTGCATTAAGGATATGCGTGCTTGGTGTTTAGTTGTATTTCTTTGTTGATAGTTATCTGGCATATTGGAATTTATCACTTTGAAACTTACATTTTCTTCAAACTAGCAACATAGTGAAGCTTAGAAATATTTTTAATTAACATATATTATAATAAAACTCCTGATTTTAGAACTTAATTGTCAGCACTTAATGTAATGGTTTTCTATTTCTGTACAAATATTTTTGATTATTATTGCACTGGCATCATTATGTAATATAATTATTTCATGTGTATATTTCTGCATAATCAGAATAATATTTTTTGTTTAAATCATTAATATCTTCCAAGCAAATTGTTAATATAGATACAATCCTTATGCTTGTGGTAATAAGTAGGTTAATGAGTTAAATTTATTAGACTGTATACTTTTTAAATAAATGCTTAACACTAATTTAAATAAATCTTAATCTTAAGATTACAAGCATATCACTTATATTTGTAATTTTATACAAAATTATCTGTAGGTATATATGTTTATAATAATAAAACAACCATACCAAATAGATAGGAAGTTTCTATTTTCTAAATAGTTATAAATTAAAAATGATATTCATTTTGCAATAATGCTCATCAAAATGACTATATTTACAATGGTAATTAGTTAATATTCTTTTGTGATCATGTATATTTATACACTCAATGAAAAACATTAAATATTTCTTAGAAATCTGCCAAATCAAGTAGTTAACTTCTATTTCTAGGTGTACCTTGGATTTTAATACTAGAAAATTTTAGATCAACATATACACTCATTTGAACCTGAAAAATTAAAATAATTCACCTAATTGAAGGTTAGAGTGACAGTTTCTCAAACTTAAATTGTTTTCTCCTTTGGGCAGATATTTTGATCCCAACTGTGTTTCCAGTAATGGGTTACTCAATGTCCAACTGACGAGTCCACAACATTCTGTAGGGAGGTCCAGGTTCAGTCAGTAAGTTGCTGCCATTTCCTAAAGGTTACAAACAGATTTGTTGTAAAAGTAAGTGTATGAATTTGACTTGTTAGAATTTAAGTTTTTTCTTATAAGATAGAATTGCCTGAAGCATTTATTTGGATCAGATTATAGAGGCCTTTGAACCTCAAACTGAACAGTTCAGATTTCAACCTTTTTCAGTAATGACCATGCAAATTGTTAAGCAGCTACTCAAAATTAAGTTTGGTAGCATGAAGTACCACTTCTTGATGAGACTGAGCATACAGATTTTTAAATGGAAGTACTCAAATATGCCATGCCTGAGTTAAAAAAGATTGTCTCAATGAATTCTGCCTGTGGTGTCACAGTGAATTTCCTCCAGATTAGATTTAGACTATAAATCTGAAGATGAAATAAATTATTATATGTTTATAATTATTTCTCTGTTATTACTCACTTCACTTTTATTGCTCGCTCATTGTTCTGGGAGTGGTTGATTATCAGTTGAATCACAGGAAGTACTCTCTAAGGTAAGAAAGTATTTAAAACACCACTGTAGACACCTTTTGATCTTCATGCTACATTATGTATGGATAGGCTTTTATATCTTTTAAAAACACATTTCTATATTTGCTCTGACTGAATGATGGCCTTGTCCCATAGCTTTTTGACCCTTGGTTTGATTTCATGATCCAGAGGGCCAGTCTCCTATCTTTCTGACCTCTTCCCCCAATTTCTTCATTGCTTCAGTGCGTTGTAATGATTACAAATTATTAAAGCTGTTACTAGAAAAATGGTTTGTCATTGCCAGTAAAACCCATTACAAGAAACACTTCTGTGTATTTACTCTAGAACATGGATATTGAGTGTATTGATTTTGCTTAAATTTTCATTCTTGGGATGACCCAATCAAATAGGATAAAATATATCAGCTTTCAATAAACTTACAGCACACCAAAGGCAATAGCATAATGGTTTTAGAGCAATAACTTCCAGAACAGGCTTTATTTAAAAAGCCCATTATCTTTCCTTTCTTAGTCTTTATATATTTTAAAACTATTTATAATAATAATAGTAATAGTAATAGTAATAGTAATAGTAATAGTAATAGTAATAGTAGGGGTGGTATTAACAGCTTGGTGGTGGGAGTTGTTTTAGTAAAATCAAGGTGCCAAATCATTCAGGTTTGAACTGCCTGTATTTTATTCTAAAATTATCTTTGGAACAATATCAATTTTAATAGTTCTATCAGAAAAACTTCATTTCACAAGAGCCATTTTTGAGCAAAATGTATGTGTGTGTGTATGCATACACATTGAGGACATTTAGCTTTGGTTTATTTTTAATTGTAGTGTAAGTAATTTTTGTAGGAATTATTTATGGAGTGGTGTAGTTCCATATATATTTCAGAATCCTTTAACCCTTAAAAGAAAATATCTTTCATATTACTTTTTTCTTTAATATGTGTATATATATGTTTTTCTTTAAATATACATACTTAAAATGCTAATCTGAGCAACACACCCATCTGTCTTTTTGGAGCCACGTCCATGTATTTAGGTAACTTAATTTAAACTTTAGATCTTTTTCTAGAGTAGAGTTCTATAAATTTTATGAGTATTTTTTGGACATTAGAATGTCATTAAGATATAAAAATGTTAGAAATCATTTTTTAAATCTACCCTCTGGGATTCCCAAATCTTATTGTAAAGTGTTGATTACTAAATATAACCAGGAGAGGATTAGTTACATCTGGATTAACTCTGATTCTGAGAACACCAAAAATAGTACCTGATTCTGTCTACTTGTCTCTAACAATTGAAAACAAAAGGAGTGTTAGAAACAAGATAAACAAGAGTATTTAAACTGCTAAATAGATATACATCCCAATAAAAATCAGATAGCAGGCGTGAGAGAAAAACACTACTAAGACTATCTCGCTTGCTTCTTACACAGTTTGGCTTAATAAGCATGTTTGCATTGCCTTTCCTTACAGGATTATCAGCTTGCTAGGAGGATGACTTGAATTTTAGATGTATTCATCCATGTCATCAAAAATGGTGTTGTTATTAGAGATGGGGTTAGTGTACACAGGCAATAAAAGCATAAGGAAAACATCCTCTCTAAAGATGAAGAAGAGTAGCATATTTAAATAGTCTTGTGTCTGAAATTCACAGTGTGAAGTTGCTAGAATTTTAAATTTGTTCTTGTAAACCAGCTTTTACTAACTATTGCATGTCAGAGCATAGGTTTCTCGCTGCATATAAATCAGGCTCTTTTAGAATCCGCATTAACCGTTTCACTACTCTAAAGTTACAAGATTTATTAATTAATTCATATGTTGATAATAGCTGCCAGATAAAGTCTAAGATAGAGGCAGCTAACTAACGTGAGAGAAATGGACACATTTGACTCCACAATGCAGCAGAATCAAAACAGGACAAAAGGAGTAATCAAGAAAAGAAGAAACAAACCTGTAGATGGTGAGGTGTGGTTTTTCAAGACACTGACGGTTTTTCATAATTTAAAAGTATAAAGATGTGATTATTTAAATATAAGCTTCAATTTTAATGAGAGTGTCATCATCTCTGGTTTAAAAAATTCCCTAGAAGAAAAGCTTCTGAAAAATGTTTCAGGTGGATGTATGTCAGGCAGAATGTATTTTATTTAAAATAGTACCCTCAATAATAAGTAAAGAACTTTGGGTTTTTATATAAACATGGAATTTAAAAGACAGATCTGATGGTACTTTAATCACTATATATCTCATAGTAAAATATTTATATCCATACCTGTACATATCTTAATGGACATTACAAACTCATGAGTGGTTTTGAAATTAGTGATTTGTAAGGAGCAGCCTATTCTATTATAGATTGCCAATAGTATTTGATGCTTTTTTAATTTAATGTTTCTTTACATCAATTGCAGCATTTTGTTCACATTCAGGAGAATGAACATTGAGTGTATTCCGTGTCCTAAAGGAATGCAGCGTGGAATGACACTCCGCTGTATCAGTTTCTTGATCCTCACAGGGTATAAAGATTTCAGTGAGAGGCAGATAGACTAAAAAATAATGAGTTAGGAGGCAGTGTTATAATATAACTCAGTGGGAAAATGGTGGCATTATCTTCATCCAAAATAGAAATGCTTGTTTTGAAGAAGATTTTTAAGAATTTTCTTTAATTATTTATTCATCTTGATATCCAAAATCAACTGAAATGTTTCTGGGAGTCAATACCTACTTTGTTTGTGGCCATTCTCTTTGCCTTACAAGAGAGAGTATTTATTATCTCTTCCCTGGATTCTGAGAAGGATGTTTTCTCTTTAAGATTTTCCCTCTTCTGGCTTTCTGAAGGAATTCTTTGATCTTTCAGATATGTAATTATATGCATTCTTATGATTGATTAATGATATAACAAATTAGAGGAAGAAGGAGGAGATAAAGTAGACATAGGAAGAAGATACATTTTTCAAATGCAGATATAAAATGCAAGATTTATACTGTTGCTGTAAAGTACCAGTTGAATAAACATACATTAAAACACTCCATAGTTTAGGAGAAGTTTGATGAGATGCAAGCAGATGGGTGGCATTAGGGTCAGAACGACTAAGCCAGTGAATCATGCCAGGGCCTGTTTTGCTCTGTTGGAGATATCCTTGTTTGGAGCCAAAATTCTAGATATCTCTTTGTAGAAATACTGATTTATATACTACTTGCCCTGTGGCTAATCCCAATTTTATATATTCATAAATGTTGTCTCTTACCTTTCCAATCCAGCACCTAAGTGTTTCAAGAATTTTCTGAGACATGCAATAAACTGCTCAGATACCTGCATTAGTTCTCCATTGTGTGCTACATTAAATTCAGTCCTTCATTTAGGGATATTGCATTTTCTTGTAAACCCTGACCAATATACCCTATGTTATCATTTTCTTTTTTGTCATTGCACATATGATGTCCTTTGACATACAAAGTTGTTTTTTTAGTTCTTGTGAAATGCACGCTCCTGTGTGATGATGGTTTTATTTTCTAAGCCATTCACCTGGATCACCCTCTTCTTGTTCTCCACTATCTGTTGAAATGGGACCATCCTTTGAAATGCAGATTAAGCACCACTCACCTCTTATACAAAGCCTTTCATAACATTGCAGGCTATACTTTTCTTTGTGGTTTATCTGTGATGAGATGTGATTTTATCATTAGTTATTTCCCCTGTGCTAGATTCGAACTTTTTTCCAGGTTCCAATCTAAGTGTAAACTCTCTGGAGAACAGTCATAACCTTAGTGACTGGAGGATTTGACAGGGAATGGACACAGGTTCATTTACCACGAATGACACAGTCCTAGCTGCAGGGGTCCCACAGTCATCCCTCACTGCCCACTACCTCTCTGAGTCACTCCTCACTCAGTGCCTAGCTGAATCCTCCTGCTCTTCCTCCTCCTCTGCTTCATCTTCTGTGCTGGGTGCCCCCCTTTACCCAGCTTCTATCCCCAGGGCCCCCTGCCTCTGCCATGCACCTCTTGGCCCCCTGAGTTTACCCATGAGCCCACTGATACCAGAATGTCCCAACAGCAGCTGCCCAAACAGTTTTCAAAATTATTTTATAGAAATAAAATTTAATATTGATTTTTTTACCCTACACATTTAGAAGGAAATCTCATGAGTTAAAAAAATCACATTTATTCAGATAATCATTTGAATGCTTACAAACATTTTTGGTTTATTATTTATTTATAACTAATTTAATTTGGATTCCCTCATATTAACATGCACTCATGTGTAACATGTAATCAAGTTATTCCAATTAGAAAAATCATCATAGTATCTTCACTGAGTTGCTGATTCTAAGAAAACACTGAACATGAACAGGTACAAAAGAGGCATTTGAATAAAACTTGACACAGCACCTATTCTACCATATTCTGTGTCAAGATGACTTTCCTTGAAAACTACCTGATGAATGACTGAGTATAACTTCTTTAAACTAACTGCTGAACTACACATACCTAATGCTCCCACTGAATCTGAGCTATCTTTACTCTGGTGGAGTATTTGAGCTATACCGCTTTTCCTTGAGAGGCTCTTTCAGAGTCCTTTTCTCAAAAATGAAACAAAACAAAAACTTGTTCCATTAGGATAGTACTGAGCTTCAGAGCCAGTTCTCCTTGGGGTAACTGTTAAGGAAGAGATGGCCCCATCTATCTAGGCCTTCACTTCCAAGCATCTGCTGCTGCCCCAGGCAATGGCGGCAACTACAGCGTGGGACTGGAGGAGACAGGCAGCTAAATTTTGAATGTTAACCTCAGAGCAGTGTGCCATAAAACATAATTATATTTGTGCCATACATTCCCTACCTATGGTTTAGATTCTCATTTTTAAAATATTTCTGGGGCTGTCACATCATATTTTCTTTTATCATTTTGCTTTCACTCCTTAACATATGTTTTCATTTAAGTTTTCTTTATCTCAGAGCATTACCCATATATGGTGTCAATACCCATATATGCCAAAAAGTTCACTCAGGTAGACAGGCTGTTATGCCCAAAGAGCTCCAAACACTGAAAATTATCCCTGAAGGTGTGCATCTGCACTGACTAGTAAGTGCAAACACACCAAGCCCCCAGATACTCAGCTGCAATTGGATTCAGTTGAATATGATACAGGCCAGGGGTCTCTGGTGTCTGAACACAGCATGGCAATACATTTAGAAGCATTGTGCAGTGCAAGTGCACACTAGAGGATTAGCACTTCAAAGTTGCATGGTTTGACTATTGATAGCATTATAATAACTTCCTCTTCAGAATGTGCTCTCCATCTATTAAAAGCAGATAGAATGGCATTTCACAACTGAGGTAAAATCTGGAAGCCATATTTGGAGTGCATCCACCTGAAAATATGTTTCTTTGTCATATATTTATTATGTTTAGTATGTTTCCAAATTCTGATTCCTTATGACCAATTATTAGGAAATAATTTAAGTTCTAGACTCTTAATATCTAGCATTTCATCAGTATATCAGTGCCAATATGTGAATGTGGCATCCTCATAAAATGAGTGTATTGTAACAAAATACATGATCCCCCTCACATAAAGAAATAAAAGAATCAAAAACTTATCCTCCATCTGTGTATTTGTGTATCAGTTTCTTGATTAGTAATAAACAACACAGATCCCTGTGCATGAGTAAGAAACACAGGAAATATAATGTAATAGATGGAACACCACTTAGCTAAAAAAAGTGATTGGTTCTCAAATACGACATTTTTCCTTACCCGCCCTTTTCTTCCCTGCATAAGGGATACACCAAGCTTATTAAAAATTGTGCTAACATTAAGGTTGATAGTCATGTGAACACTAGCAGAAAAAAATGTGTGATAAAACTGTAATATAGAATACTCCTTTTTTATTCTGACACAGAAAAAAAGTTTTGAGACAACTTTTCAATACTGTCTCTAGAAATAATATTAAAAATGAAATTTTTACCCCTCTTAGAGTCAGATGGGGTGAAATCAGGTTTATTTTTAACTAATAGGCTAGTAAATGGGGCATGGAAATCATAAATGGAAATTATTTGAATGAATATAATTGTTAAGGTGTAATCTGTATGAAAAGACTCACCCTATTACAACAAGTTTCAGAGTTTAAAGGATGGTAAATGGCAGTATGTGAATAATAGTCAACATTACAAAAAATACTGTTTAAGTTAGAAATGTGTCAGTTCATAGTATGTTGAAAATTCTGTCAGCTTACTGAAAGAAAAAAGTTATTAGAGTTTTGTTAGACTGTGTCCTGATAAGATTTCTATTTTAGTGTTGATATCTCTCAGATATGTTAGAGTATATTTGGATAAATCACACTTTGTTGTGCTCATAGAGAAGTACGTGTATGTGTACGAAGTTGTATAGGTATGTGGGTGCCGAAGAAGAAAAGGATAGTGAAAGCAAACCCTTGTTACATCATTAGAGCCTTTTAGTAGAAAAGTGCTATAAATGAACTGCTGGTCTAAAGTCTTCACTCATCATTGTTTGCAGGTAGACAATCCGTGATGAGTACCTAGTTTACACACTAGTGGAGAGTTAATCTCCAGAACACTAGTGCCAGCCATAAATAGGGATGTTTTTCTGCTCCCTGCTTTTCTAGACAGCTAATTAGGTATTATAAAAGCTTATGTTAGTGAAAAAAAGGTAAATTAGAAATAAAAAAGAAAAATGAGAACACATAAAAAATGAACTGCCATTTATAGAGTTGCCTAATTTTAAACAACTCTAATTTTAAAATGCTGTTAGAACCAGTAGCAGCCACAACACTAGCAGTAGAGCATAATTCCTGTTTAAAGCTATTTACAAAGCAGACATAAAACTCATTTTGTTAAGACGTAAGAAGAGAAAACTCTCAAATGTCCTTCTCTCATGGCTACAAAACTTTAGAACTTGCTCACTGATGCCCTGACTTAAGGATTTTGGTTTTCACATGTCTAAGACACAGTTATTTCCTAATTATAAAAAAATTAAATCGAATGCATACCTGAAACTCTAAAGCTAGAAACTATGCATGTTTTCATGTACAAATATGCAGGCTTCTGAGGCAGCAAGCAAGTCTGAAACTGAGGGGAGGAAATCCTTTTATGTTTTCTAATATTTCCCTAAGTGATAAAAAATTAATTGCCAAGTATCTCTCTTTAGGTGGGGTGGTTTAATATGTCCTACTCTGGGAAAATAAGTTTAACTTCTGATTTGTGATGAATTCTTGCCAAAGAATGAGACATTAGAAAAAGAGGTAGATTTCCCCTTAAGAAATTTACAGACTGGTTTCTCAACATATTTCCTTTGCAGTGAACACTGTGGAGTCACAACACACAAGGATTGCCCCCCTTACTTTTCTTCCAAATAACTATATTCAGTATAGACTCCCTTAATCTTTGGTAATCCCTATTGGTTTAAATTGCGTTTTGGCTTCCTATTTTAAACTTGTGGATAGTGATTTTTGGCACCTGTCACGAGTGTATGTCATGATACAATCTTTCCCATAAGCCAGCCTTTGATTCCTGCTCAGGTCTTCTTTTGTTTTCTTCTTCTTTTTTATTGTTGTTCAAGCACAGTTGTCTCCATTTCCACACCACCACAGCCCCCCACCCCATCCATCCCTGCCTCCAACCCTCGAACCTAACCCCTTTGGCTTTGTCCATGTGTCCTTTATACATGTTCCTTGATGGACCTTCCTTTATTTTCCTCCATTATCCCTCTTTCCCTCCCCTCTGGTTACGTCAGCTTCTTCTTTATCTCAATGTCTCTGGTTACGTTTTGCTTGTTCATTTGTTTTGTTGATTAGGTTCCACTTATAGGTGAAATGATATGGTATTTGTCTTTCACTGCCCAGCTTATTTCACTTAGTGTAATGCTCTCCAGTTCCATCCATGCTGTTGGAAAGGGTAGGAGCTCCTTCTTTCTTTCTGCTGTTTAGTATTCCATTGTATAAATGTACCACAGTTTTTTGATCCACTCATTTACTGGTGGACATTTAGGTTGCTTCCAGCACTTGGGTATTGTAAATTGTGCTGCTATGAATAGGCACTTTTGAATTGGTGTTTCAGGATTCTTACGGTATAATTCCTGCTCAGGTCTTCTGACTAGGACTTTAAGAACTGAAATTGCTGGCTGCCTGCCTGTAAGACCCTCAGTCCTACAGGTGATGCTGGCACTGAGAAATAACAGGGAGCCAATACAGGTGACTGCTATTCTCTCAGGTTTTGTTAATACAAATTCTCTCAGCCTTTATTAATGCAGATTCACTCCGAATCCATGCTAACCTAATAATACTAACCTAATAATAATAATAATCACTCAAAAACAATCGGTAATAATATCACACAAGATAATTGGGGCATAACGAACCTGAGTCCCAAGAGTCCAGATCCAGTCCAGGCCTGGGAGGCAACAGGATTGGATGGCAGTGTCTTGCAAGGCAGAGTCAAAGGGATGGAACTGCTCCCCAGACAGAACACCAGGATATCTCAGAGTGACTCACTCTCTGGTCCCAGCGTCCATGGTCTGAAGTCTTCTGCTTTTATGCTTCTTTTGTTGCAAAGTCATGTTGATTTTGCACAATTTCTTGTAAATATATTTTTCTTAATTTAGATAAGCACATGTTGTTTCCTTCAGTCTCACTAGGCACATGCTATATGCAGCAGCTTTGATAGACACCTATTTATGTCCATTCTGACAGGCACATGTTATTTTGCACAACTTCATTAGGCACATGTGGTGTGTGTCACTCTACTGCACATGCTCAGAGAGGGTGCTGTTACCCTTCAGATAAACACCTGTCGCCTGCCACACTGTATTGTACATGCTGAGGGGCTGTATTATTTCTCTGGGTCATTGCTGTACTGCACATGCTTCACATACTGCTCTCCACAGTACCTATTGCCATTGTTGAAATGGCTATGCATTCCTAATGATAAAACAACATTACCATATCAAAATCACACTTGTAAACATTAACTATGGTAACCTTTATGGATGATTGCTAAAATCTAATAATTTAAGAGAGGATAATTTGATATGTTGCTTAAATATTTTTTCTTACATACACAATGACAGTTCTTTTGAAGATATATTTGGCACAGAATAATTGCTTACCTACTATCTCAAAGATTAAGGTATTAAACTGTTTCGTCTATGTTAAAAAAGAGAAATCTGTAAGATATGTTAGCCAATGTGAATATGCAGATTTCAGATATCTTTATGTCTAAATTAATTTGCCTTGTATAAAATCAGAGATAGTTATTGATCCAATCATAGATTTTAAACAAAAAGGTATATGTATATAGTTTTATATATTTTATATATATTTATGTTTTCCTTCATATTATGAATATAAAATTTTCCTGTGTTTTTCATTGATTTATCCGTACTTCACTTAAGGCAGTTACTGATAGCTGATTTTCAGGAATGCACTGACTATGTATTTGAGTTTTTGAATTTTGTCTGGACTGTATCCTGGAGAAAGCTCAATTTTATCATACACACACACAAATAAAGATGTGTGTGTTTGTGTGTGTGGTGTATGGTACAACTGAACTGCAGTACTGTAGTCATTTGAGTGACTTTATATCATTTGAAAAAATATCATAAATTAAGATGCAACATTGAACCAATTAGGATGACTGTTTTTATATCCCTCCCTGTGGGAGCTGGTGTAATAGTCAGATGGGTCTATAGGTGTATAGAAAATGATTTTTAACACTAAACAAGTATTAAATTTATCTGATTGTTGCATGATCCTTCACAGAATCATACATTCTAAAATTTGAACACTGTAAATGTTCCCTGTAGGCAAAACTGTACACATTTCCAGCTGTTGGACTTCAGAATTGTATTCTCCTTGCAATCTAAACATGCTTATGTCTCAGTTTTTCTCATCTGCATACCATTTGGATTATGCCATCTTTCTGGCAGAGGATGCATTTTGTTGAAGTGTAATCATGTTATATTAAGAAAAGGATGAAAATAAAGGTAAATAATTTTCTAATAATCCCAGATTGGTCCCGAAGACAAAAATAAATCTTGGATCAACTATTTTTTACTTTGACTTTTCTGTCCACTGTCTCTGAATTTGTTTTCTGATACATTAATTTATCAGAATCTCCATAATTTGGTAGTCCCCATAATTTGCTTTTTGAAAAAAAATATAGCTTTTTATTCAACATATCTTTTCTGGGATCCATTTTCTCTAAGGTGCAGAAGAAGTTTATCTAGCTTTATAGCTCCAGGGCTTGAGAAAACATTCCACACTATTTTTTTATTATACACACATAGGTTATTGAGGGGATTTGAAAATATATAATAAAAGGTACACATGACAGAAATCCTCCTAATACAACTCCCTTTATTAAACCACCCCCCTTACTCTTCCCTCTTTCCTTTCACTTCCCTTTCCTACTTCCCTCTTTTTCTTCCATTTTTTTTGTCTAGCTTGTCATTCATTAAATACTACCTTTGTTTCCTTTATGTACCTACCTAGTATTTATTTATGTATGCTACTTCAGAAATAATTTCACTCTTATAAGTTCTCATTTGATGCTTGGCAGTTATTGTTCAGTTTATGCTCATAGTTTCAGCTGTATGTACCTAAATGTCCATTCGATTTTCTTCACTGTCTGTGAATTGCTGCCATCAAAGTTACAGTCTAATTGCAAGGTGAACAGCTTATAATGTATCATAATCAATACTCAGAATTTGCTCCCTAGGATGTAACATAAAGGAGTCAAGTAAAAAACTGCAGATTTTCAGCAGTAAAGTGCAAACAATCATTTTATATTGATGGTTTCAAATTCAAGGTCGATTTACACTTTCATGCATCTGCATTATTCTATCACTTTTACTTTCTTCTTAAATTCATATTGAATGTATTCAGTGCTAAGCTATCCAAATGGCTGAAATTGAAGGCCAGTCAGGACTGGAATATAAAACTATGTCAGTGTGTTTCAAAGACAGCCTATGATTTGCAAATGATTTAAAAAAAATTTCAGCTCTAAAAGATTCAAAAGTATCACCAAGTGAAATAGATAGTAAAGTGTTCTACTGTATTTTTGAAGGACAAAATTGGATGAATGAAATGATACATATTTTTTCTAACACCTACTGACATGGATATAGAGGTAATTTTTATGATTCCTATTCACAATAGGTAAAGAAAATAGATACTGGATATTAAACTTTTATGGATTTTTAAAAATTCACTTTAAGTCTATACAGGAAGGCCTCCTAGAAAAAGTTTATGTGCCTTGAATCTTCTGCTTCTGTTTATGTCCATTTGTTTAACAAATTTCAAGTCATATAACATTCGGATTTGTGGGTGAAAGTTCTGTTGGACACATTTCAGCATTCTTGTCTATATTACATAATAAACTTTAATACAGTTTATGTACTCACAGGTAAGTATACTTTTAAAAGCATGAAAAAACAGAAGTATAGGCAAGTTACCTAAATACTTTCTAAACATTTCACAAGTGTGTGATACATGCAAATGAAATACCATAATATTTTTGTTCTGTCAAGACACCATTTTGATAACTTTCTAAAAAATATTAGTCTCATAGGAAATTATTTTATCCTAAAACCTCCTGAGATAAATAGGGTTTATTTTTTCTTTGTTGGAGAGGGAATTAATTATGTGTTTTAAATATGAACACATTTTATTTATGACTTTATAAAGTAACTGTATAAATTTATCAAAGCTACTAAATTTGCTGCTTCATATTTTAAATATCTTTCACATGAACTTTTCCTTCCTTGCACACAACACTGTAAATTTGCAGGGATCTTCTCGCATCAATTAAATGTCAATCCCAAGGGTTCCTAAATGTGTAGGGAATTCTATTCCCATCACATACAGGTAAATTGTAAATATCCTCTCCTGGAAAAAAAAAAGTCCCTGACTTAAAAAGTATCATTAAACGTTGGAAGGAACAACTATCTGTTAATGTAACAGACAACTAGGAAGATGTAGTTCAAAGTTATATTTTAAAATATTGGGGTCATGGGAGTATGCAGCTGTTGTCATAATGAAGGAGTTTTCTTTCGTATTTTCTTGTTCAGCATCTTTGAAATAGGGATCATTAAAGAATGCTTTA
Source organism: Trachops cirrhosus (assembly GCA_028533065.1). NCBI lineage: Eukaryota > Metazoa > Chordata > Mammalia > Chiroptera > Phyllostomidae > Trachops > Trachops cirrhosus. Next base: position 33,897,474 of record CM052548.1, on the reverse strand, counting down.
TTTAGAATCACTAAATGCCTATTGGCAAAAAAGAAGCAAAAATTTTCACAAAAAGCAATGTCATTTAAAATAGAGATCATGATTTGTCATTCATTCTGAGCTATATATGTTGACTAAATCCATTTCCACCTACTTACACCACAAACAAAATGCTAAAGAAAACTGATGACATGATACATACCCATATCTAATAAAATAGGAATGTGCACTTTTTGACAAGCTTTTTCATAACACATTCTGATAGAAAATTCTAGTTGCTACTTTCAGTAGGAAAAGTAGACTTTTAAAGGAAAAATCCTTTATTTTATGACTGTCATCAAAATAACAATTATGAGCAAACTAGGGATAAAATATTTTTAAAGGGGAGCTTAGGACTTGTTATAGAAGTTTGCAATCCACTTTTTGTCCCCTTATTTGACTTGAAAAATTAATCCTACTAATCCTTTTTGAAGTGTACTATTTCCAGGAAGGGTTATACAGAACAAAGACTAACTGAATATCCCCAGGAAATTAGTTTACAGTGATCTTCTATTCTACTGAGAATGATTCTCCAATGGCCACTTTTTACTTCTTCTCAGGCTATGGGAATTCATTAATATCTAGAGAATAGACTTAAATAAAACCATTGTCTCAACCAGCAGGTTTATGCAACCATCCTGAAATGTTTTAATTATTGTTTTCTTTTCCTTTTTTAATTAAGAGACCAGAGGTCAAGCAAGTCCACTGAGAGCTGAGCACTGCCTTGGTAGAAATGTAAAAGCAAACCTAATGATTGGATTTGCTGTTTTCTCTTTTATTTTGCAGAACCAGAAGAGTGTGTTAATTGCACAGAGGAATGCCGAGTGCTTGGTCATTCTGACAGGTGTTGGATGCCACAGTTCCCTGCAGCCAATCAGGCTGAAAATGCAGATTACCGCACAAATCTCTTTGTACCCACAGTTGAAGCTAATGTTGAGACTGAGACTTACGAAACTGTGAATCCCACTGGGAAAAAGACTTTTTGTACATTTGGGAAAGACAAGCGAGAGCACACTATTCTCATTGCCAATGTTAAACCTTATTTAAAAGCCAAACGTGCCCTGAGCCCTCTCCTCCAAGAGGTCCCCTCAGCATCAAGCAGTCCAACCAAGGCATGCATGGAGCCTTGCACCTCAACAAAAGGCTCTCTGGATGGTTGTGAAGCAAAACCAGGAGCCCTGGCCGAAGCAAGCAGCCAGTACTTGCCCACTGACAGTCAGTATGTGTCACCCAGTAAGCAACCAAGAGACCCCCCCTTCATGGCTTCCGATCAGATGGCAAGGGTCTTCGCAGATGTGCATTCCAGAGCCAGCCGGGATTCCAGCGAGATGGGTGCAGTTCTTGAGCAGCTTGACCACCCCAACAGGGATCTGGGCAGAGAGTCGGTGGATGCAGAGGAAGTCGTGAGAGAAATTGACAAGCTTTTGCAGGACTGCCGGGGAAATGACCCTGTGGCTGTGAGAAAGTGAGGGTGGGGAGCATTGGCATTTTCTTGTCTCTTCTTTGATTTAAAAATGGTCCCTCCTGGTGACAACCTGGATATAGGGATGAAGAGAGACCATGCTGCTTTAAGGCTTTGAGTGAACATCTGAAGTGCCCACAAGTATGTTCTTTTCACTGCTATTTCTTTTTCAGAGATAACAATGGTTTTGTTTTGACCAGACTTACATTAGGACAGAATTAATGATTCTCAAAGAGGAAAGAGAAACAGAGAAGAAAAAGGGAGAGAAGAAAAAGGAGGATGAGGAGGCAAGTTACCTTTGACAATCTGTTAGGAAGGTATGCAGTGTAAGAATTGAAGGATTTCTGATCACTCTGAGACTGTCCTCTGTGATTTATGCTGACTTAACTGTTTACCTATAAACCCCAATCAAAGCAGGGTCATAATTTGTGATCTGTGATGGATTTCAAGCAGTTATCACAGATTTCTACTGAAAATTCCGAAAAGACCTTGCAGTAGTCCAAGCTACACCAAACATTAACACATATTTGTGGTAAACATTTCTGTATAAAGTTACCTGCCACACATATAAACACAAAGAGCATTCCATAACATTAGTTGAAAAATTTTTAAAAAAATACTTGGTCATTTGTAAGACACTTCATGTCGTAAAAAAGTTAAGTGTAAAAAAATATAGTCCATTTTGTCCTGCGCACACATTGACTAATTCACTTCATTAAAGAAGAAAATTTAAAGATTTAAAAATGCTTCTTTAGCATTTTAGTGTCCAACAAACATAAAAATAACGGTGGATATGTTTTTAATTTGACCTAGAAAGGTTCTGAAAAATAGTTACCATTCAGTAATAATATTCAGAGAAAATTAATATGATTAATATGTTTTACTCATTTGTGGACACTAAAATAGCTCAGGAAAGTGATAATGTCTTAGACATACACAAATCACATGACCATTTAAATGTGCAAATGTAAGAAGATTCAATGTGTTTACATCAAATGACATATTTTTATTGATTTATTGCAGATTCAGTGCATATGAGCCAAATTGTTGAGTGTTTAAGAGCTATATTGTGTATTTTATTAAATTAATATATAGTTGTGTTGCAAAAATATTTGGGCTTATATTGTAAATGGCAAGTGTTGCCTCGGTAGCTGTCGAACTCTATGAGTTTTGTTTTTTCCTGCTTCCTTTTCCACATGGAGTGTGGGAAGCAGTGCCTCAGAGCAAAGTCTCTTGTTTAATGTATAGTCTACCAAGTACTACAGTACATAATCTGTTCAAAATGTGTTTGAGTGAGCCGATGGAGCTATCTGAAAGGTCAAAAAATACATCCGTCAGTCATGGTTATGTGCAAGTCCTTGTAGAAGCTTTTACTAAAGTCATGCTAAATCGCAAGAATTACATTTGTACCAATACCTGAAACTTCTCATGTTTTCTCAATAACATAAAGTTTCTGCCTATGTAGATATCATGCTGTTGATTGGTTCTCAAAAGTATCTTATGTGGTTTAATCTGTGTGTTCCCATTTATTTCAAAACCATGAAAAATGCTTTAATGCATGTATGGTACCAGCCCTAGTTACTTGCATTGTGTAGTGTTTTTCAAGAAGTCTAGGTCTTAACAGGATGTTTTTCATTTTTCTCAATGCTCTTATTGCTATCTGTGGTGGATTTCTAGCAGTCATCAAGTGCTTCTACTGAAAGTCCCAAAAGACCTTACAGTAGACCAAGCTACATCTTCTTTTTATTGGTGACCTTTGAGAACAATACACCTTCTATTCCTTCATTTTGTTGCACGTTTTTCTTGTGTCATATAGCAAGTTTCAAACTTACTTCCATATGAGGCTAGGAAACCTCAAATTTCAGGAATTGGGAAAAATAAAATTAGCACTTGCAGAAGTAGTAGCAGATGGGAAAATGCCTTGATTGACATATTCCTTCAGTGTTAAAAATTTTTGGCATTTTACAGCTTCGTGATAAACAGCTTCCAGCCCATACCTTAGAAAATGTGGTGCTGAGTTAAATAAAGGCTGTTTGTGCACTGCAGCAGAAAATGCATTATTTGCAAACTGGTGGAGAATTCTGTGCCTTCTTTCCTGGCCACCCAGCCAGTGTAGAAACAGCATAAATGTCATAAAATCCTTATATTAAAAACAAAAACAAGAGCAAATACAAACATTGAACTGAATTAAGCTTTGTAATTTTAAACCTCAACAAATTCAACTGAAAATATTTCCGTCAAATGCTGTCAAGACTTTAGATTGTACCTCGTTTGAAAAACTGCTTTGAAAGGAAGAGTGGACAACTCCCATCAGCCTTATTCTCTCAAGAACTGTATTTGGTTCCTAGTAACAGCCTTTCCAAAGCTCTACTCTTGTTTTTTTTTTTTTTTTTTTTATTATTCTTAAATGTTTAAATTAGAAAAGAAGGGATCTTGTACAGTGAAACATAATTGACTATATTTTGGACAATTTATGTATCTGAAATGTGTTCTCTCTGTTACATGATGTTATTTTTTGCCAAGAGACTATAGGTTGATTTAGCTTGATAGCAGAAATTTGATGGGAAACCAATTTCTGTTTAGTTTTACCAAGTGTTGCCTCTCTCTTACTGGACATATAGCCACTTAGTACAATCTAAGGCAGTATATAAGTGAATCAAACAAGAGAGCACGGTTTATTTTTAAAACATTCTTAACTTTGAGTAACTAGTTGTTCAATTTAGTATATGTGTCTGAAGACTTTAAAACACTATAAGATTTAAGAACTGGTTGTGCCAATGTGTGAGGGATTTACCTTTAGGCTCTCTGTCACCAGTGATTTACTAGTGTTAGCTGTTTAACACATTATCTGTATTTAGTAGTGATTATTTATTTACAAGTTGGTGGTAATTCAGCAGGCAGGACTCTAAGCTTTTATAGTTGAGTTGAGGGAATCTCGCTTTTATTCAATTGGCTAGCAACTGCTTTTATCACAGACCTCTGCTGCTTGGCTTCCATGGAAGTTCATGAGATGCCAAAATCACTCTTTTTTGGAAGCAACTTGCTATAAGGGGTGATACATGATCAAAAGGGATGTTTCAAGGGGTTTCAGCATAATTCAGAATGTGAACAAATTGTCTTAATTCACATCCTTCATTTACAAACCCCACAAAAAAGCTGCCACCCATTCAAAATGAATAATTTGATACTTTTTCTTTTAGGTCTTTAAATAACTGAAGTCAAGCACAGAATAAGAATTTATATAAACTTTTGTAAAGAAAGTCAAAGTTCTAAAAATTGTTTACTGATGAACTAAAAATAAATCAGTAACAAAACTATCTTTTCATTACATGTTAATGGTGAAAGGTCTTTTCATCACAGTGAAAGCAGTAAGAATCAGTGTTAGTTATACCTATACCAAAGTAAACATTGAAGAGACATTTCATGCAATTTCAACCAATTCTTTCATATTATTTCTTAATCTGATATACTTATCCTTATTGCAGACAATACACAAAGATTGGCTCACCACTCTAATAAATTAATTGAATTCCTGGTTGGGAAATTGACTTATTTTGTTTTCCTAAATTAGCTGAGATCTTGTAAAACATGACTTCCTTTAACAGATGTAGGCACTGCTCGATTGCAAAAATGACACCATAAAAATAATGCCATGTAGTAATAGAGCAGTATGCTTTATTAGAACCAGGTTAAACTCTGTTGCCTAATGGAGTAAAAACTGCTGAGGTCAACAGGTAAACTGAGGTCTGTCATAATATATGCCACTCATTATTGTCTAATTACATTATTTTGACAACAGACAGCATTTATCAGAACATTAATTCCAATGAGAGTTTGGCTATCACGATGTGTTGTTTTGAAACATAATTGAATGAGACCTGATTAACGTCTGACTTTCCTGGCCCCAGTTTTTGCAGGTTGGCTATTCCCATACATCAGCTCCATCACACCATAAGGTTCTTAGCTGCACCAAGTGATTGGTGGACAAGGACAACAACAAAAGCAGCATACATTGTATGGATTTATCACAATGCTATTGTTTAATGGCTATGTTTAATGTGACCTATCTGGAAAATGAGGACTCCAAATAAAAAGCTATTACTAATTGTGGCATTGCATTCCCTTGAATTCATTAACACACAAGTAATGTGTTACCCATGCTGTACCACAGAGACCCCGGTCATAATTGTTTTGGAAAGTAACTACAGCGTCATGATGGTTTTTGCTAGTTATGTGTTTGTCAGTTAAATACGATTTAAAAAAAATTTATGTAAATATAACATCACTAGGTCCTCATAGAAGTGCATTAACAATCATTCAAAGAGTCCAGATAAGTTGGCTGGTCAAATAGTTACCTGGGAGTCATAGCCTAAAGATACTTGTGGCATTTAATATTTATAATTGAGGATAACTTGGTACAAGATCTTAAAGGACTTCAGAAAAGTCATTTTTATAAGCCCTTTTATAATCTTACATGACTTATAAAAGTACATGTTTACAAATTGCATTTTAAAATAAATGCATGCTTATCACGGCATGTTAAAATAATAAGCCTCTCTTTCTACTCACTCAACACCTACTGCATTTCTGCCGTGTGTTTGCCCTAGGCTGCTATGCCCAGGAGTAAAGAGTACATGAGAAGTGATGTGTGGGCCACAGGCTGGTGAGAGAGACAAATAGGGAAGTTTTAATACACATTACTGTTTATCAGTTGGATTTCGTTGTTTGCATTTTCCTGTTACTCCACAAACCTCACTCTCAATAATGGCATCTCCTAAGTTATACATCAATGTAATATTTTGCTCCTTTAGATTTTTTTCTTTAATTTTACTTTTCTTCTGAAAGCATAAATTATATCAAGTAAAGTGTTTTAGAGTTACTGGGATAGACTAAATAGCTTATCTACTCAGTCTTTTCCTCATATATTTGTTTTGAGCAGCACTTAAGTGTCACCAGCTTCACAAGGATCTTAAAGTACAAAAAACGAAATAAATTACATTTTATCCTCGGAGAACTTAGAGTTTGTGCCTAGGTGATACACACTAAAATAGGAATTGACCTTACGTTACCATTACATTATTTTTCATAATGTGAATAATTACATTCTTAAGAAGAGCCAAATCCACATGCCCACATGCCACTACTTTCAAGTGTGAGGCAAGAGCAAGCTGTTCATTGACTCACTTACATTCTAACCAGGGTTGCGGGAGCCCGAGTTGCTCAGGTAAAGAACCTCACCTGGGCGTGCCACAAATCAGGAGGCAGTCATGAATGGAACATGTATTACAGGCTTACTCCATGTCAATGAACTATTAAAACCCCTTCCATTATGTTTTTTAAGTAGGTATTATCACAAGTACAATTATTCAATAGTTGTAGACAATTTTTTGTAAAAGATGAAGAGAACCCACTTTTAAACTTCAGTATGGCACCCACAAACAAATCAGCAAGTTGACCAACCTTCCCTAAACTCATGTGCTTTCAGAGATGGATGCACATGGTTCACCAAGAAGCTATACCACTTTCTGCTCATTTTAGACACTCTAATACTGGACAACCCATTGCACATTAGGGATTCAATTCTCAATATTCTTAAAAGAGAGTGCAGTTCTTTTACTACTCTGCCATTTTAGTATTTTAGAAAAAGTGGTAAAAATTTACTCAGATTTTGCAAACTATTTTTAAATGGTAATGAGTATCTTATATAAAGATGAATTAAGGAGGACTTTTACAAACTGTGTATTACACTGGTTTATATTAGCCTTTAGATCAAGATAGCTATTCTATTTTTGTCTTACAAATGAAATACTTCACTTTGAGAAAAATAGCTTATTTGTTCCACTCCTTCTTATGCACATTTAACTACCTGTAGCATTTCAATAAACTACATTTTGATTATGATTTATATTTAAAAGTCTAGTGACCTAAAGTTATATTACTCAGTCAAATTATTTCATAATATTTCTCGATTGTTAAAAAACAAACAGAATTAAATTCAGAACTCTCTTTTTATAAACTTTAAACAGGTTCTCATATTTTGTTGGAAATATTGTTGTTTAGCTTGGCTTACATAAAAACTGTGCTTACTTTCCTAAGGGTTTCCATCACCAGGTAAGCCACCTAAAAGACCAATTAAATAAACATAAATTAATACTGACACATTCTGTTTGTAGACATCTTTCCAATTTACAGAACATTTTCACAAACTTATAAGAAAGGACAGAGTTAAAGATTTGGAAGCTCAAAAAGACAAATGCACTTATCCAAGGACAATAAGAGAGGAAGCTTTAAGACCACACGAACTAAAAGTCCAGTTCCTATTTCAGACTTTGTGAATTCTTCAATCTTTTCCTACCTAATACCTTGCCTCCTTAGTACTTAAATTTATCATCTGAAAAATTCTCTTATGCCAGTTATATTCCTTCCCCTTTAAACTGACAGTCACATCAGCCCTGGCTGGTGTGTCTCAGAGGACTGAGTGTCAGCTTGCAAACCAACTGAAGGTTTGCTCGTTCAATCCCCAGCCAGGGCACATGCCTCGGTTGTGGGCCAGGTCCCACGTGGGGGTTGTGTGAGAGGCAACCGATTGATATATCTCTGTTTCTCCCTCCTTTCCCCTCTCTCTAAAAATAAATAAATAAAATCTTTAAATTGACAATCACATCATAGAATTTAGATCATCTCTGTTCATAGTTCATAACAGTATTAACTAATTTGAAAAGCGGAGAATAAGGATTGCAGTTTCTAAAAAAATGAAAAAAAAAAACATAAGACTTGTGCTTTTTTTAAGATTGCCCTCAACTATTTAAATTGCCATCTATAAGTGTTTTACAACATTGGTATAATGTTCTCCAAACTATTCTAAAAGAATATCATAAAACATTATTTTCACATGAACTTGATATATTCTTACCTAAAAGCAATCATATAGAATTTATTGAATTCCTTTATATCATTAAGTTTTGCATATACTAAAGTAATAAGATTACAAATTGACTTCTTAGAAAATAATTACATAAATTCCAGCAAGATTGAGCAAACATTTTTTGAGACTTTGAACTATTACACCCATGAATCTGAATTAATATATACACATAGAGGTATGAGAATCAAATAATTTCAAAAGCCAGTATCGCAAACTTATGGAGAGAGGGAATTTAAGCAGTAGTAATATGGGTCAGAGATGAAAAACACATTTAAAAAATGTATTACCTGCCTTAGCCACATTGGATAAAATATTGTGTCATCCACTTCTTCAATGAGTGCATAAAAATGCAAGACTGAAATGGCCATTAAAGTCATTTCCAGGCTGGTTAATGAGGTTGTTCTGATTCTGCCTTAATTTAACTTACTAATACATTGTTTAATATCTCTTTTTACAATTGACAGAAAACCAACTTTGTTCTCAAGAGATCCAGAAATAAATTTTAATGTTCTTTTCACAATAGTTAGCTATTTTATATTTTGGAAATCTAAATTCAAGTAGGTAAGATATTGTAGTCACTTGTTCTACTGATTTATGGAATATCTTAATACTATATTTTAGCAAGTTAAATCATATTTCATTATTATTCTCTCTTTTGTAACTGAAAGGCTATGTCTTCAATATAATTATTTGACTAGAGATAAGGTTTTTGAACTTCTAATTTTATCTTTTCATTTTTTAAATCAGATTTTGGTCTACATACTTTTAAAGTATTAAATATCTTATAATATTTATCTAGTCTCTTGAATGTGACTAGTCTCTTATTTATCTTCATTCCATAATGTTTTTTGAATATCACCTAGTACATAGTATTTTCTCATCTATTTTTCTGTGTTGTGTTCATGTTTGTATATAATTTCAAATGTCTTCATGTTCATAGATCAATTACAGAAGTAGTGATGTCTCACTCAGTAATTACAGCAGGTGAAAAATGTGCAAACTGTTCTTATTAACCTATAGAAAAACTAACAATATCTTTTAGATGTAGCCCACATACAGCGTTGAAATGAACAAAATGAATAATAAAATATAACAGATGTGCACACAGTTGTAAATAGGTAAGGGTGCCAGATCATAGCTAAATTCTTTGTGCAAGAGTGTTTTGCTGTTTCATCAAAAGGTTGAAAGTGAATCATCTTACTCTATTATTAATTCCTATCTGTTAAGAAATACTCATTTTAATATTTTGTCATGTGAAATATTTGGCTTTGATTGAAGATAAGAAAGACCCTTACTTCTGAGATTATGTGCTTATGATTTCTCAATCTGCAATTCTTCCCCAACCACCTCCAAATCTCAACTATTATGCATATTTTATAATTTCTTTCATTTTGGATAACTACTAAAATTTACTCTTTGTTCATAATCCAGAGGAGGAAAGAAAATAAATGAATGGGTTAAATGTGGCTCCTCTGGCAGTTCTCCTTCCTGAAAATGTGCATCCCAATTCAATCCAACACTAATTTATGGAGCTTGTATTGTGTTTTTTAATGGTGCACACAAATATTAACAAAATGCAATCTCTGTAGAATTTAAGGTATTCTGGGAAATGAAGATATTTACACAAATACGGTTTGTAGTTGGTATTGTGAGAGCAGTGCAAGTTGCAGTGGGGAGAGGGGAAGCGGGAGAGAGAGAGAGAGCAAGTCCTTTCAGCTGAGGAAGTAAGAGGTGGCCGAGGGAATCAGTAACAGCTTCTTAGAGAAGGCAGCATTTGAATTGACCATTTAAGGTGGGACAGGATTTTGGCAGTGGAGATGTACAGGAAATGCATCTGAGGAGAAAAGAGAAGCAATGTATGCAAAAAAATTTAAATAAGTCAGAATATTTTCTGGTGAGAAAGTTAGGAAGGGTTGAAATGGTGGGATTGGTCCAGGTGGGGATTATAGCAAATGCTGAGCTGAGATGTCACACAAATGCCTATTCCAAGGCAGAAGAGACTCGAAGACACCTGAATTAGGCTCACTAGCTGGGGGAGCTCTGTTAGATTCTTGCCAAGCTGAATGTGAATTCAGGAAAATAACACTAAGACAGCTTGCTGCTGCCTGGTGAGCCATTCTTTATAAGATGCTGCCTAATAGCACCTTGTTCTTGGTTTGGGTCCAAGTATCTAAAGGCAATGCCAACTTTGCTGAATCTCACAGTTCTCAGCTTCAAGCCCTCAGCAGAGTATTTATGTGTATGTTTTCAACTTCCCCAAAATAATTCTTCCTTTGAAATCTGTAATCGTGTTTGAAGCTCTGGGACGCAAAGAGAGACAGAAGAAAAAAGTGAAGATCAAGAGCATGGGTGATTTTTATGACTGGAAAAGGTGGTTTTGTTTGTTTGTTTTGTTTTGTTTTGTTTTAATTTTAAATATTCCCAGATTCTCCAAACATCTCCTGGTATCTGCTGTGTGAGTCCTTTATCTGTGTTCACTGTCCTAGAAATCCCCAGCCTGATGATATATGTATCCTATCTTAATGCCTCTATGATGTTCTATGTATATCAGTAGATGATCTTATAATTATTGATTATTTAGGCACTGAAATAGGGAATAATGAGCTTTTATTAGTGGTTCCCAACTGGGGGCAATTCTGAGCCCCAGAGATATTTAGCAGTAGCTAGAGACAATTATTGCTGTCAAGAGGTGGGGTCATTATGTTGCTACTGGCATTTGGAAGCTACCAAACATCTTGCAATACACAGTTCCCTACCCTCCCCATCCCAAGATTTATCCTGTTAAAAATGTCAGCAATGCTGAGGTTGAGAAATCTGCTTAGAAACAATGAATTTTAAAAAAGAGGAGTGAACGACACTGAGAAAATGGGTAATGAATGCTGAATGAATTGACATGTTTTCTTCCAGAGTGTTGGGAGGAGTCCAGAAAATACTCCTAAATTACTTAGCATAAGGACATACCTCCAACTTATTGTGGATGTAATCTGCTCAGAAATTGACAGAGCTGGTGTGCTGAGAGCATTATCTCAGACTCTAATAAGTTCCAATAGCACATATATTGAAAGAATCTCTATGGAAAGAAAGAGAGAGGTGTTGTTTGGAGTGGTTGTTTACTCCACTTCTCCCGAAGCAGTTTAAAGCTGATTCCCTAAGGACAGCAGGTGAAACAGAATTCCCCAGCTATAAAGGGCAGGAAAGAGTCTGCCTCTGGGACTATCTCAAGGGACTAGTCCACTTATTCTCCCACCTCAAGTCATCTGTCCTTAATACGTATGTGGAATTTGTCTCTACCATGACCCTGGAAGTCTACAGGGGTCACAACTGGAAAAGTTGAGGATTGTGCAGAGGTGGTAGATCAAAGAATGGCAACATTGAGCCAAAGCCAGGTGACCATAAATATGCCTGGATGCTGTAGAATGAATGTCTCTATTGATCTCTCAGGCTTCTTCCTAGTATAAGCACTGATTTTAATTCTTTCAAAGTAATGTGTGGAATACCAAAAAAAAAAAATGTCACATTGACTTTCTAAATGAGGTGAGGGGAAGGTGAGTGCAAACTGTTTCTTGAAAGTTTTATTTCTCTTGACACATATTCTGTTTTACCCATCTGTAATGCACAGTGGGTGGTTCCAATGCACATTTTATGAATTTGAACTTGAAATGACTCTGGGTTAAAAATAATAATGGCAATGTGTTAAAAGGGTGACAGGAATTCCAGTGGCAAAGTTGAAAGTCTGAACATTGACAAGTTAATTAATATAAATAATTACCATAGCCAGTTCACATTTGAGATTTTATTTGGTGTACCTTGATTAAATATGTACTGAAACGCTGTTGTTATACACTGTACCAGATGGCGGTGATAGTGACAGACCAGGGGCACTTTGAGAAATCTTCCAGACAGAAAACCACAGACTCAGCCTTGGGGGCTCTCCTTGCAGTGGGGCTCAGTCACCTCCCAGCACATACAGAGACTTGCTGGGTTTTATTTATGCTGAATTTCTCTATATTAAAAAGTGGTATAATTGCTGAAATACCACTACTGTTCAAGCTAATTTACTTTCTAATGGTATATTTGCATAGTTGAATTTGCATTTTATTTTACAGCCAATGTTATGACTCCACCTGCCCTACTTTAGGCAAAACACCAAAACTAAGAAAATAGAATCAGTTAAAGGAGAGGATGAATATAAGAAACTTCTCACCTACCCATCGCCACTTTGCATCACGGAACCCAGCAGCCTGGAGAGGGCATGAAAATCTCTGATGCTTCATACTCTCACAACTAGCACTGGCTTTCTGTCTCAATCTTCTGCCTCTAAGGGTTGTGTTCAAGAAAAGTAATTTTCACAGGTGATTCTGAGCCATACTGAGCTCATTGTGGGGGTATATTCATCCCGAGAAATCTTAAAGACAAGTGAGAAGTTACATGCAGATGTAGAAGGCCTTACCAATCTTCAGCATTACTCCTGCATGCCTGACTTTTATTGGCCTCAGACAGGAGTGCAAACTGTAGATCACAACCTAATAAAACAAAGCATTGCTTTCTGAACTGCATCTGTGATTGAAAGCATGAAATTTGGGGATATATTTTCCCTTTTTTGTTGAAGCACATGCATCATTATATATAATGCATTATTTTCCTGCTTCAAGGTTCAGACCCTAGGGTGGCAGCTGCCATTTTAAAGGTGACTCATTACAGTTATTGAGAGAGTCCCCTAACAGATGGATAGGGCTTTGTTTCCCAGGGATCACTGACAGGTTACAATTCTCAACAGATTTTAATAATTTCAACAAACTTATACACATCTGTCAATTACCCTATTTGATAATGTTAATGATACAGCAATCTGAAGGTAACAAAGTGCTGGATTTTTAAAAAATTTTATTTGATAACAACTTTACATAAAAATAGAGGTTAAATATATTTGCAAGTTTATTTTTCATAGAAAGTGATTCTTTTGTTTTCCATAATAAATTTCATATTTATGTTATTATTCTAAATAAGTCTTTGATGCTTCATAAATGAAAGCATCAGGGACAAAACTGAAAATGTAAATAATAAAACAAAAAAGTTTCAAAAGCACATAATTAAGCAAAGTTGTTTTTTTTTGTTTGAAAGCTTTAATCTCAGCACAATAAAGGTTTCCAAATAAAAGGAATTGGAAGTATTTCCAGTTTCAGAGTCACGCAGAGGAAGTTGTGGATGGTGGTTAAAGTCAGAGGCTGTGCAGGTGCACAGTAGTTCAGTTACAGCAACAACCCCCACCTGCTACTCTCTAGCTCTGTGACTGTGTCAGGAGTGGGCCAACTACAGCCTGCAAGCCAAATCCAACTCTAGCCTATTTTTGGAAGTAAAGATTTACTGGAAGCCAGCCACATTAATTCATTTACATGCTGTTGATGGCTGTTTTCCAGTACAATAGGAGAGTTGAGTAGTTAGGACAGAATTGTATGGCCCACAGAGCAGAAAATATTTACTATCTGGCCCTTTACAAAGGACATTTGCCAGCCCTGCATTATGTAACTCCTGTGTACTTCGGTTTCTCCATCTGTAATGTGTAAATAAGAGTAACTAACTTCTAAGGTAATTGTAATGAATAAATGAGATAACAAATAAAGAGCTTAGAAGCATTTTGGACACAGTAAACCCTCAATGCATGCTATCCATTATTGGAAATGGACTCTTCTCAGTAATATGAATCTATCCACACAAACCACAATAGATAATTTCAAAATCCCGTTGAAGGCATTTGTCAGACAAATTATTTTAAAACAAAACACAACAAAATAACAATGATAACAAAACAGTTCAAGAGTTTATACAGTTTATTGTAGTCTTCCAGATATTACCCAGCAACTATATTCCTTGCAGGTTTAATAGCTACTACGTCACTTAAACCCTTAACCACTATTTCACTGGAACTCTGGATGCCTTTACCTTGTTTTGCCACTAGCTTGTAGAAGTAAGTAGTCCATGGTCAAATGCTTCTCAATAAAGTTAAACAAGTGGCAGCTGGCATCACACAGCTCTGTAATAATGAAAACATGAGGTGGCTGCCATTACACAGTCCTGCACTAATGAGAACAGTAGGAGGCTAGCATGACAATAGTCTAATGAAAACAGGAAATGGCTGGCATTAAATTGGTATAATAAAAACAGGAGGTGGCTACCATTACACTGGTAGAATAGATAAATCAAGAGATGTCAGGTCTCCCAATCTCATCTCCATTATATATGACCACAATACCCACAATGTAGACCAGATTCACTCAGTCATACCAGTGTTAGATGAAAACAAGACTTTTTCATACTGTGCTTGAAAACTTTCTTCTGTTTCAATCTGTGTTTCCCTTAGGCCAATGCAAGCATGTTGTAAAATAATGATATAATTTATACTGAACTCTTTCTTCCTCTTTAATTCCCAAAAAAGCAATGTTATTTTTAACTCAGAAGAAGATTGGCTAGAACAAGAGCCAATGATTTGAAAAGATTTTAATTTGGTTCTTGCCTTTTTCTCTCCTTTCCTTTTTAAGTATCCAAAGGTGAATAAATACTCAGAGTTGCATAAAACACTAAAAAGGAATACAGAGATGAAATAAAATGCAGTAGAAAAAAAATTCAGCACAAAATCATTTAAATAGTATACTTTTTCTCTGAATAAAAGATCAGTTTCACATACATTGGTTGAGTTTTTAAAAACTTATTAGTATGAATAGAAAACAGTTATCAGACAATAGATTTACAAAAATATTATGTTTACTATAATTCACCCAGCCAGAACTATGTGATTCACCCTGGCCTTTTTAATCTGGACTGAAAACAAAGCAAGTTGGCACAGTTCAAGTTCAGTACATTCAGATAGCACATTAATCCTCTCTATAACTTCATGGCACCAACTCCCATTTTTAAAAATTATATTAGTTTTATGTATATATTTATACACACACACACAAATGACTACAATAACAACCATGGAAAGGGTCATGTTTCTTCAGACTCAGATACACTGAAAGGTTTAGCTTTCCAAGGTGGAAAACATTCTTGTAAGATTCCCAGGTGATAAAACAGCAGGATGATTCAAGTAAGGTGAATATATTGATAAATAAAATTTTTGATCCAGTTTTATATATTGACTTTAGTTTTATTTTACCCCATAATTTTTACTAGTCTCTTCTAAGACTTCTGAATTAGATTAATAAACAAATCTAATTTCATGATTATATTTCTACCTAATATATACTAGAGAAGCAACTAGTAAAGGGAGAAGATAATCCTAACTATTTCTGTTATATTTTTATATTTATGTAAAATTACTTTTCTTCTTGAACATGCCTTCCTAAGAAATGACCAAGATTGGTATCAAAATTCAAATAAGGAATCATGAACAGAAACACACAAATTAGCATTTCTTATTCATTTTTTACAAGTGGAATTTATAATGTAAGGAAGTAATTTCTGTGACATGTTTAAAGCCAAAATTAAATCCATGATGCACTGAAAGCTAATACATGAGTTGCATAAAATCTGTTCCCAGGCTTGCATGGGATTCACAGACATGGCTTAATCTAGAAACAAAGTGATGTGTGCCATGCATTCAAAATTAGTGTCTGGCCCAGGGCCACTAAATTTGGCATCCCAAGAACTGATTCTTTCCTCTGCCAAGTTTCTGCAGGGACTAGACTCACTGAATTCTGAATCACAGCCTCTAATTTCCCTTTCAATAGACTCTCTTTGAAATGTGGGACCAGAGAAACTTGAAAGTAAACATAAAAATTGAACAAGAAATATAGAACTCTCCAAAGAACATTCTAGATAAAAGATGCATACAGAACATGGAATATTTCTAATTAATCAATTGCAGTGTGGACTGCTTACTAGGCAGCTCACCCTCTACCCATTTTGTTTGTTTCTTACACAAACAGGGATTACACTATAGGCTGCCTGTGCTGCCAAACTCCAAAGGAATACTTGAAAGCTTCTACATTTTGCATACCATCAACTTACTTGACAGTCCTTATCACACTGTAAGCAATATTTTTTATTAGCAACTTTGTGGAAGGATTGACATTTTGCCCTAATATCAAACTAACCATTTTTTTTCATGGTTGGCAACTTTCTTCCAATATTAAATACATCGGTCATTACCACATGATGTAATTGTCTTATTATGTAATTCAGGTAGTTGTTAAAGCTATAGATGTTTTTAAGTGAAATCAACAGGCAGAAAGGAATATTGTTTTAATTGAATTTTAGAAAACTATGTATCACCAGTGCAACTACAGTACATTTAAAATAATGAATTGACCTTTCTTCAGATTATGTTAAAAATCATTTATAAATGTGTTCTACTTAAAATATCACATTAATCATTTGATTGCATATGACTTAATTATTTTGTAGCATATGCAGCCAATGAAACCCAGCACCTGGAAATTTCAGAGGGATGACAAACGAATGAAGTGGTAAATGTGAGAACAACCTGAAAAAGCTTGCATAGAAGTGACAGGGAGAAAGGTAAAGTGATTAAGAAAAAGGCAATTTAATAAAAGAAAAAAGGAATGGTTATTTATTTTGAATTCTTAAAAAACAGCTCTAAAGCAAAAGCTTAGTAAGTATTTTTGGAGGTCAATAACATTAGTTTTAAATAAGTATAAAAAATGCTAAGGGGGCGAAATTCAGGGAAAAATTGCAAACGTTTAGTTTCCTCTTCTCTCAAAACTCATTAATACAGCTTTAAATGCCTGTATAAAATAATGGCATAGGGTTCTTAGATTTACATAGGTAAGCATTATTTTTTAAATTAACACTTAATTTTTAAAAAGAAACTTGATTTCTGATTTTTTCCCAAATCTTAAAACTTAATATCTGTTTCATTGTGTTTCTCAAAGAAAAGTAAAATATTTTTATAATCATATCCAGAAAGAACAAAATTCCCATAAGAAAATTATTGTATTTCCAGCATACTTGAACTTTTAAGACCCCACAGAAAAATTCATGGTAATAGTCCACATTGGGGCAAATAAAATTGAAAAGTTAGTTAAGTTAAAGATTCTTTAACTCAAACATAAAATGTAATATAATGATGTAGTTTCAATAGTATTTTAAAAAATATATAACATAAAAAAGAACTTTCTGAAAATATAAAACAATCTAGATTTAAGAACACATATTTTTAGGAATACTTCTACTCCATAAGTAGTTATTTTTATCTTTTTTAAGACCAAATTTTCCCTAAAAACATGTCTCCAAGTATATGTGCCTTTAAGTGCAGTCCAGGAATTTTAAAAAATTCCTCAAGAAAACCAATATTCTCCCGAATATTCTTTTATCTCAGCCAACCAAAAAATATTTAGTCGTTTTTGAATATTGAGAGGAGGTGGGGAGAGGGTTGTGTCACAAAGTTAAATCAGAGCTCCCACCTTACCTCTGACACAAACAAGACCCGCAATGTTACTGCACTTTCAAATACCCACCACTAGACTCTACCGAATACTTGGACGACATGAATCATTGACTGCAAAGCCCATGTACTGTCTTTTACTAAAGCTTAGATTCTTTTGCTGTTTTTCTTTATCCCATTTCAGTTCCTCTGCTTTGGGTCTTCAAAGGAAACTGTTCAATTTTCATTAGTTTCATTTCAGAGATCTCAGGAAATAAGAGCTAAATCTCACATGCAGTTCATAACTTAAAATTAAGTCCTTGAGAATTTAACAAATCCACATTTTGGATATTAGTTTGGGGTATAGATGTTACATTCAATGTTGGATCTTCTGGTAAAGTAGACTTTGCACATGTTAGGAACACTAGCAAAACAGTGGTATAAAAATAAAGAAACATATTTTGAAGTAATTTTCATACATGATATTCTTTAAAGGATCAAATTGAACATGAGAAGAAAATAATTATCTCCTTACAAATAGGTTGTTTTCATAATATTTTTATTTTGAGTTATATATAAAGGATTATGATATTTAATTTTGTGTTAATTTCATCTATTTATCTATCTATCATCTATCTATCTATCTATCTATCTATCTATCTATCTATCTATCTATCTCCTGTTGGTTATGTTTCTCTGGAGATCATTAACAAATGCAAATAGCATACCCTAATAATGTTAGTGTTTAGGGTCAATTTGTTTAACGGTAGTTTTTGTTTAGGGCAGTTATGGTCTGTGTTGAGAAATATAACCAGAATTAATTTTTGTATATAAGGCATGTATAAGTTGATTCTCTCAATCATCTTCATCAAAAGAGTTGTCATAGGAAGTAAATACCTACCCACTTTAAAGGTTATGTAGAATTTTGTATAGTGAATGAGAGAGATGGAGAAATTGGTAGAAAGAAGATAATTCTAGGAAATGGAAACAGTACATATAAACCTGGATACCTGAAAGATTATGGCTTGTTTAGAAAAATTATATTAATAGAAAACTCTGTACTAAAGTGATCAATTGGATAAAAATTATCAGCCCATTGTATGATTTCTTGGCAAGCAGGGTACTGTGAAAGATTTCTCTATATTTCCTTTAACATCTCTACTTCCTTAAAGGAAAACATATCTAAAGGATTCCTGCTTTAAAAAAAAAAATCATTTGTTTTATTATGTTAGTTAATTGTGTACGAGAATAGATGTGAATTCCATATACTGATAGTTCTTAAACAAAAAAAATTACAGTATATATATCAACAGGATACAAATCCAATAAAAATCAATTTAATCATAGTTAATTTAAGATGATGAATGACTATATTTTATTGAAAATAAATTACCACTTGAAATGTGAATATGAATATGGCACAATGCTCTTTTTAGAGACTGACTGCGGGTGGTTTTAAGTTTGGCATTGCTAAACTACTGTGCATCTTATGTCACAAAGCTCCTTGCCTTATCGCTTTTTGACTTATTGTAAACAGTCATTAGTACCCCATACCCTGATGTTGTGTGAATGAAAACTTTATTTACATATTAACTCTGCCTCTCTTTTCTCTTTAGCTTACTGCAATAAGTACAGTGTTATATAAAACTGAATTGAATAAGTATATTTTCTATGATTTTAAAAATGAAAACCTACATTTTGAAAGTTCTGGTAGAAAATATTCTGATACTCAAAGATATTTAGCAATCTGCTCTTATCTGTGGGGAATAAGGCCCTTAGTGGATGCCTAAAACTGCAGAAAGTACTGAACCCTATATATGCTATGATTTTTTCTAAGTATATGTACCTATAATAAAGTATTATTTATTATTAGGCACATTATAAGATAAACAACTAAAAATGAAATAACTAACATTGAAATATAAAATTATAACAATGTACTGTATTAAAAGTTATATAAATGTGTTCTCACTCTTGCTCTCACTCTCTGTTCAAAGTATTGTATTATACTGCATTCATCTTTCTTATGATGATGTGAGATGATAAAATGCCTGCATGATGAAAGGAAGCGAGGTGAATGAGATACTATTAAATAAAATAAAGGTTAATTGAACACAAACACTGGATCTGAAAACTGAGGGAACTAGGCTACTAAGTGACTAATGGGTAGGTAGCATATAGCATGGGTATTTCGGACAAAGGGATGATTCATGTGCTGGGTGGAATTGAGTGGGGTTGGCATGAGATTATCATCCTGCCAATCAGAATAGCTCAAAATGTGAAGCCTAAGTTGTTTGTTTAATATTTTTAGACTGCAGTTTAATGTGGGTGACTGAAACGACCAGTAAGTGAAGCCACAGATATGGGGGGACAACTGTATCAGAGAACATATGAGGGGGATCCATAAAACTGGAATTATCTTCTGGAGTGGGGGACTCTTGTAGTCCAGGCTTTCTCCACTAGATGAATGTTCTAGGAACCCTTCTGTATCAGATTAGCAGCTGGCGGTATAGTGAGAGGCTGTGTTTGGCTTCACTGAATTTTTCTGAAGACTATTTCAGAAGACTATGTGTTTACCCATTTCATGATGGGTGACTTATGAGTGCATCTGCTCACCCCGGGCTGAGTGTTCAGCAGTTTTTAACCAAAAATGGCATGACCTGCTCACCCCACCCTCCCCATTTACATGGACTTACCCTGAGTGCCTTTGTTTGTTTCCCTGGATGAAAATGTCTGCAAAGGGAAATATCTTTCCACTAAAAGGCATCAAAATTGATGAGTTCAAAATTTGTTTTGAGCAGTGGAAAAAAAAAACATCTCAGTAGGTGTATTGCATCAAATGGAAAGTACTTTGAAAGGGCCTGACATTTAAACATGTAAAATTAAACACATAATTTGTAATAATAAATTCCCTTTTTTTGAGCAGTCACCCCTCATATGAGTCTTGAAAGAAAAACTGCTTTAAGAGGATTTTTGGGGTCACTTTATTATTCTAAGATTATTTTGGTTCAAATTATTTTTGTTTTCATCCTGTTGCTCATACTGTTTTCTGCACAATATAAACATTTAATTGTGAGATGCGATGGAATGTGCCATAGAAACATAACAAAACACATGATACATTTTTAGCAATTATATTTGATTTCATGAACATAGAGTTTATGCTTTTATCCACAATTCAGTTGAAAAAAACAAATCAATGCTGTCCAGGGAATCTTCACAAAATGAGAAAAATAAGTTTAGGTGAAGTGATAATCTTCCAAATGAAGAAAGGTCAATGAGATAAGGCAATGCTTAATAAATCTTTAAATTTCTCCATTTTGGCAAGGTTTTTATCAAGAAAGCAAGGGATGGCACTGAAGTGTCTCATTCTCACCTTGATAATCCCTTAAAATGCAATTTTCTGTTACTCTTAATTACAATATTCACAAGTGTTGACTATTTTTGGCTTACAGTAGCCCCACAAATGATGATAAATGAATATAATAAATTGTTCTGTTTTAACAGAAATCTAGTGTTAACACAAAATAAGATATTTAGACTAATCTGTATGATTCCCAGTTGAAGTTTTAATAAACTGCCAAAGCAATGTGCTAAAACTAGAGTGAAAGAGTTATTCCAAGAAGACAAATATTTTTCCAATGAAATAAGTGGTTTCCTTCAAAAGAAGTGATAATTTGGCATGCTTTCCAAGTATGGTAATTGTATTAATTATCTAGATTCTGCAGGGTCTTACTTCACCTTGCCTAGAAACTTAATAACTAGCAATGAATTCAAATGTCCTGAATATGGGAAGCATTCCTCAATCACACTTTGATTTAAAATCCTTTTTCTGAAGTTGTGTCTTATGTGTCATATATAGCTTGTGATATATAGGTATATGTAAAATATATTGTCTGTTTAATGTCTACATGCTGACCAAAAGTAAAACAGCACAAAGCAAAAGCTAACTAAAATCATTGGCAGGAAAAGCAATACGTATGGATGTGGGTGGCAGTGTTTCAAAAACAGATCTGGTCGTTCTTAAGGAAACATTTTAGGAAAAAAATATTTATACCAAACTAGTGCACAGAGTGAGGGTTTCTAACAAATATTTATATGCTATCAAAATTATAATTTTTGCTATTCCTGGCTTGGTGCCTTTGTATCTCATGTATGAGATAAAAGTTTTAGATGTTGCCTTGCTCTCTCTTTGCCCTACACATTTAAAATTTTGTTTTTCTTGTATAGAATTAGCTTTCAAATATTGAGGCTGGTTTATTATTGTATTTTAAGCAAAAGAATTATATATAATATATATATTAATTTCACTACACCAATCATTTGGGCTAGAAGCAAAGAAGTATAATGAATGTATTTGAAATTTGTTATGTAATATGTCCCAAAATACTCACTCATTTTTTTCTCATCCAAAAGTTTCTCTAATTCAAATATAAGACTTATAATTGGAGATAATTTATTAAGGCTTTGAAATTAGAAGGATATATGTGCCAATCTACTTCAAACTCTCATAAACTGTGTAAATTTGGGCAATTTATTTAAATTATCTGAGTTACATTTTTTTCATTTGTATGATCATGCTTATTTCATTAGGCTACTGTGAAACTAAAAATGATAATGTTCAGGATATAATGTACATATAACACAGTATCTGCCTCATATTAACTTCTGTATAAGGGTAATGTTGATTGTTAGGACACCTTTTTACTATTCAAGTTACTACAAAATGCAAAATTATTATTGAGTTGTAAAGAAATATGCTAGATACTGTATAAAATAAACATATGACTAATAGAAGAAGATCTTAAAAATGCAGGGTGAGGCAAAAGTAGGTTTACAACTGTGAGTAGACAAAACAGTTTAATCTCATATTACTTATTTATTATTATATTAGTTTTCGTATGAACAATGTAAACCTACTTTTGCCTCACCCTGTATAATAAGTTATCATAGAAGTACTAAGAAAGGTAAAGAGAGACATACTTTGTTCCAATGAACACATTTTAATCCATTTAATTTTTAAAACACTTTGGTATATATTATTATCATTATTTCTTTTTTAATGGATAAGAAAACTGAAGCCTAGACATTCACAAGGGATTCTATCTAAGGCCCGGTTTTGAAATATGTGCCTTCTCACTAGTATGCTACTTTTGTCTGAGAGAATTCTTTCCAAGGGGATGGGAAACGTTTTCATGTTTTGAAGGATATACCATTCAAACAAAACATTCACTACATTAAATGAGCAGAAATGAGAAAGTTGTAGAATAAGAGACACTAAGAGCAAAGTTATGTATGACTGATAATTTATAGATTAATTGGATGTTGGGACAATATCCAGTGAACAGATTATGGAATGTGGAAGAGTGAACTAGAATGTGATATTCAAATTGTATTATACTGGATGACCTTGAGTGCTCTGAGTTTGTACTTCATACCAAAGATGATCCTGAAAGGCTTTTGAAAATGCCCATCCAGAACATATGTGTGACATGTTCAAATAACAAATAAATTGGTGAGGTCATTGTTCTTACAAGAAATTATAATAACTAACAGATATCTACAGATATCAAAGCACTTTTACAAATCTAACAACATTGCTTCCTATTTTATGAGAAAATTGGAGCAGTCAAAAGAGAAAATACAACATGTACCCACATATTCTGCCTACTCCAAGGTCACCATAGATAATCCCTCTGTTTTCCCATGGAAGACAATTCCTTCGTTTTTTCACCAATTTTCATTTTCTCAGGACTTCAGGCAATTTTTGTCACTATTTTGAATCATCAATGATTGGCTGTTTGTTGAGCATTGCAATTAGCAAACAATTATGTTGTTATTTATAAACACATGAACACACACCCACACCCACTCAAACACATTTTGCTTGATTTCATTCTCTCCACCAACTATTGCTCTATTTTTTTCCATTTACAAGGAAATTTTTTGAACAACTGTTCTATAATCTGTTTTCAAATCTCCCATTCTCACTGAAGACCATCCAGATTAGGCTTCTTTTCCCTTCTCTCATTTCCATGACATTACTTTTTTTGTTGAACCCAAGGATGACTTTTAGGTTATTGAAGATAATGGTCAATTATGTCCATGAGCAGCATTTCAGGTAGTTGATCACTTCTCATTAGTGTATTTCTTCACTTGTATTCTGGAACTTTCTTGGTTTTCTTTCTGACAATAATCGATTCTTCAGCATTATTTGCCGACTTCTGCTTTTCTCCATAAATTCTTAATTTTGGAAAATCCCAGAATTCAGTCTTCAGATCATTTCTATTCTCTACCCATATATATTTTTAGGGATCTTTCCTGCTATTATGGGTTTAATAAATCTACAAATGATTCCTAAATTAACATCTCTAGCCCAGATTGCTCTCCCTAAACTTTAATTCTACATATCCAACTTCTTTCTTAATATATCCACTTGCAATGTGCAACTGATATCTTAAACTCAACATATCCAAAATTCAAACTCTGATCTCCATGACTAAAAGGAAACAAAACCAAACAAAAGGATCCATTTACAACTTCTTGCATCTTCCTTGATTCCGACTTGATGCCCAACTCTGTCCTTTCAGTTGCTCAGGCTCTAACAATAGACACCTCCTTGAATTTTCTTTTTTTCTTTCAAACTCATTCAATATGTCAGACAACCTGTTAGCATTCTTTTCAAAGTATGCATAAACCTTCCATTCCACATGGTTTCCAGTAAACTGCCACCAACCAAGAAACGATTGTAACTAGCCCAAGTTACTTTATAATCTGCTACAATGTCTTTCTGCTCCTAGCTTTCCCCCTTTAAGTGATTATTGTCAACTCTACCCCAAGTAATCCTTTGAAATCATAACTTGCAAATAACTCCAAGTGTTACTCAGAAAAAAAAAGCCAAAGACCCCATAAGAACTTACACGATGGATTTGCTTTTGACTTTTGTTGTCTTAAGTACTACTTTGCTATTCCCTTCACATGTTTTCAGGCACATTGTACTTTTCCTTCTAAATATCAACCTAAGTCCTTCTGTTATTTAAAGTCTTGGCTTTATTCTTACCTTGTCACTGAGGCCCATCCTCAGTACCATTTTAACAAAATACTTATGTTTATTGAAAAATCTCATTACTAGAATCTTTCCTTTTTAAAGGAAAGAGGATTTTTTATCTTCTCTTTGATTTTCTCCACTCTTATATCCCAAGTACTTAGAAAAGTGACTCTTGAACAAAATGGATCCTCTATAAACATCTGTTGAGTAAACTTGAACTTTCAAAATAACTTAATTTAAGAGATATGCAGTAACTAGAGAGGTTATGGTGAGAACTTTAGCAACTAAATAATGTAGGAAGAGAAGTTGATTGTGGAGGTGACATAGAATTTATGGGGATTCAGGGGATTTCCATTTTACAAAGTCATCAGTATGTAGGAAATAGTTGAAAACATAGAAAAAGTTAACAACTTGTACCCACAATGTTCTACTTTACTAGCAAGCACTATATAAACTCAAAAGACAAGATAAAGCAAAGCAACAAGTACATTTTTATAAAGGGTATATCATGGGCATCTTTGGTCATAGAAACTGGAGACATGATGATAGAATACATAATAGGTAGGCAAAAGTCACAAATTTTATTTTCCTGAGAACTGTAAGACTATAAGGATATATATGTTATCCTAAATTCTGATACAGTTTCAGCCAATGGAAGCATAGGTAGAAACACTTCGCTTCCTTGTACAACCAAAAGAAGGATAACAACTAATTTAAAAACAAAAAACAACTTCTTTTTAAGAAGTGCCTGAAAATCAAACTACATGGAACTTCAACAACCAAGGAGATAAAGAAACATTCATCTAGATTGGTAGGAGGGGTTGAGATGGGCAGCTGGGCAGAGAGGAAGTGCAGCAAGGCAGTAGACTGCTGGGGGGAGGTGGGGACTGGTGAATTGGGCGCTCCCACATTTTCATGCAGATATGCCAGAAGGAACAACTGGAGTACCGCACACCATGAAAGACAGGCTTTCAAGATGGGGAAACTAAGGACTCAAAAACCTCTGGCTGTAAAATTCTGTGGGTGTTGTGAAGGTGGGAGAAACTCCCAATCTCACAGGCCTTTGGAGAGGCCCATAGGGTTCTGGAATATACACAAACACACCCACCTGATAATCAGCACCTGAAAGGGCACAATCTGCTTGTGGGAAGAGATTAGTAACAGAAAGGGAAGTAACAGAAAGTGGGGCAAGAGCTGAGCAAGCAGTATTGTTTCCTCTCTGGCTCCTCCCTCAAAGACAGCACCACAACAGAAAGAAGAGGATTGGCCCACCCTGGTGAATATCTAAGGCTCCACCCCCTTACAATATAACAAATCCACCAAAACAAAAAAATATGGCTCAAATAAAAGAACAGATCAAAACTCCAAAAACAGAAGTAGGCAATGAAGAGAAAACCAACCTATCAGATGCAGAGTTCAAAACACTGGTAATCAGGATGCTCACAGAAATGATTGAGTTCAGTTGCACAATGAAATAAGAAATGAAGGCTATTAAAAGTGAAATAAGGAAAATATACAGGGAATCAACAGTGAAGGGAAGGAAACTTGAACTCAACCCAATGATTTGGAACAAAAGGAAGAAATAAACATTGAAATGGGACAGAATGAAGAAAGAAGAAGTCGAAAAAATAAAGAGAGGCTTAGGGACCTCTGGGACAACTTTAAATGTTCCAACATCCTAATCATTGGAATGCCAGAAGGAGAAGAGGAAGAATAAGAACTTGAAAACTTACTTGAACAAATAATGAAGGAGAACTTCCCCAATCTGGCAAAGGAAATAGACTTCCAGGAATTCCAGGAAGCTCAGAGAGTCCCAAAGAAGTTGGAGCCAAGGAAGCACACACCAAGGCACATCATAATTACATTACCCAAGATTAAAGATACAGAGAGAATCTTAAAAACAGCAAGAGCAAAGGAGACAGTTACCTACAAAGGAGGTCCCATAAGAGTGTCATCTGATTTCTCAAAAGAAAACTTATAGGCAAGAAGGGGTTGGAGAAGTATTTGAAGTCATGAAAGGTAAGAACTTATATCCAAGATTACTCTATCCAGCAAAGCTATCATTTAGAATGGAAGGACAGATAAAGTTCTTCCCAGATAAGGTAAAGTTAAAGGAGTTCATCATTACCAAGCCCTTATTAGATAAAATGTTAAAGGGAGTTATCTAAGAAATAGAAGATAAAAAAACTATGAATAGTAAAATGACAAACTCACAGCTATCAACAACTGAACCTAACAAACAAAAACTAAAACTAAGCAAACAGCTAGAACAGAAATAGGATTACAGAAGTGGGGATCATATGGAGGGTTATCAGTGGGGAGAGGAAAGGGGAATTGGAGGAAAAAGGTACAGGGAATAAGAAGCATAATTGCAAGTATAAAATAGACAGGAAGATGTTAAGAAGAGTATAGTAAATGGAGAAGCCAAAGACCTTAGATGTACATCCCTTGGACATGAACTAAAGAGGGAGAGGATGCTACAACGTGGGAGGCTACAGGATGGAGGGAGATAAAGGAGAGAAAAAAATTGAGACAACTGTAATAGCACAATTAATAAAATATATTAAAAAATTCTAATACATAGAAGGCTAAAATATTAATAAAACATAAAAATAAAATATATCATGCAATATAAATATAACATAAACTATAATATTAAAATATAACATATTATATATGCATAAAATATGACATACATGTAATGGAAAAATAAAAAAATCACTATGGGAGTTGTAACTATTATATCAATTTTGAAAATTAGTATTTAAACTAAAAAAATTAAATATTTACTCTATCCTTTTTTTAAGAGTAAATTAAGTTTACTACAGAATATCAGGGAAATATATACTCATATTACTTATAAAAGAATATCAGCAAATACAAAAGAAGTGACAGAAGTGGAAAAATAATTTTAAAATATGCAGTGAAATAATTTATTCAAACAGATATATTTAAATAATATTTGTACAATGAAAAATATCATCCCATAGGTTACTTGTTACTTGCAAAGAAAAAAGAAATCTTTTCAATAGAGATCTTATGGTGACAACTTTAACTGAGTGATCACACTTAGCATCAACTAATCATGTGCCCCCAGTATATACCACAAAAAGGACCCAGAAGTATGTGTGAGATAGTCTTACCAAAAAATTAATTTAAATCAAGATATAAAAATTAACATTAACTTTATAGAAAATTCCAGAGCTAAAATGAAGATTCAATGAAGTCACAAGTAAACAATCAGACAAACCTGACATATGGGCTACTATATGATACTCCTTAACTCATCTACTGACGGACACTTGGGTTGCTTTCAAATCTTGGGTATTGTAAATAACTGCTGTGATGAATTATAGGGGTACTTATATTCTTTTGAATTTCTTCAGAAAATTCCCAGAAATGGAATCACTGGTTCATAAGACAATCCATTTTTAAATTTTTGAGGTAACTCCATGTTGCTTTTCACAGTGACAGTGCAAATCTGCATTCCTTACAACAGTGCAAAAAAGTTCCCCTTTCCCCATATCCCCACCAGTACTAGTTGTGTCTTGATTTATTGATGATGGCCATTATGACTGGTGTGAGGTGATATCTCATTGTGGTTTTAATTTACATTTCTCTGATGATTAGTGATGATCATCTTTTTATATGTCTATTGGTCATCTTTATGTCCTCTTTTGAGGAGTCTTTATTCAGGTCCTTTGCCCATTTTTTAATTGGATTGTTTGTCTTTTTGGTGTTGACTTCATAAATTCTTTATAAATTTTGGACGTTACCCTCTTATCAGATGTATTGGAGGATGTGTTCTCCCATTCAGTGAGCTGTCTTTTTATTTTGTTGATGGTTTTCTTTGCTGTGCAAACACTTCTTAGTTTGATATAGTCTCATTTGTTTATTTTCCTTGTTTCCTTTTCCTGAAGAGATATATCAGAAAAAATATTGCTACAAGCAGTGTCTGAAATTTTACTACCTATATTTTCTTCTAGGATTTTTATGATTTCAGGTCTGACATTTAAGTCTTTAATCAATTTTGAATTTATTCTTGTGTGGCATGAGAAGTTAGTCTAGTTTCATTTTTCTGTATGCATCTGTCCAATTTTCCCAATACCACATATTGAATAAACATTTATTGAATAAACATAGTATGTGCTTGCTTACTCTGTCAAGTATTAATTGACTATAAAGGTGTGGGTTTATTTTTGGGCTGTCAATTTTGTTCCGTTGGTCTGTGTCTCTTCTTATGCCAAATATGTTACTTGATTACTATGATCTTATAGTATAGTCTGAATTTAAGCAGTGTGATTCTTCCAATTTTGTTTTTTCTCAAGATTGTTGCTGCTATTCAGGTCCTTTTGTGGTTCCATATAAATGTTTGAAATATTTGTTCTAGTTTTGTGATTGTCATTGGTATCTTGACAGGATTTGCTTTGAATCTATAGATTGCTTTTGGTAGTATGGATATTTTAATGATGTTAATTCTTCCTATCCATGAACATGGTATGTGCTTCCACTTATTTGTATCTTCTTCACTTTCTTTCCTCAGTGTCTTATCATTTTCCAAGCACAAGTCTTTTACATCTTTGGATACATTTATTCCTAGGTATTCTATTCTTTTTGAAGCAATTGTGAATGGGATTGTTTGAATAGTTTCTCTTTCTGATAGTTCATTATTAGCATATGAAAATGCAACAGATTTAATTTTGTTCCTACTTTACTTCCTACTTTACTGAATTCATTATGGTATATTTACACAATGGGATACTATTCAGCCATAAAAAATAAGAAAAATTTATATTTTGTGACATCATGAATCAACCTGAAGAACGTTATACTAAGTGAAACCAGTCAGAGAAGGAAAAATACCATATGATTTAACTCATATGTGGAACCCAATGAGCTAACAAGCAAAATAGAAACAGACTCATAGATGGAGAGCAGATTGGCAGCTGGGGCTGGTGGGGGTTTAGGAGGAGGAGAGATTGAACAAAAGAGAAAAAGGACTCATGGAGAAGAATGTGGTGACTTTGGGGTTTTAGGGTTGGTGAATGTTGAACAGGGTGTAAAGGGGATAAATGGTTCTGGAAAAATACAATTAAAATAATGATAATAAAATTCAATATATTGTTTCAAAAATTTAGTGAAACTGTTCTGTTGCAAGGAGGTCAGAGAGAGCATAATTAAATTCAATTTGATTATGTTTTTAACATAATGTGTATTGAGGCTTAAATGTTAAGATATCTAGAATTTATTCTTAAAAGTTTAAAGAAACATAGTTAAGTGGAACCTAATCAACAAAGCAAACAAGAAAGCAAAATATAACCAGCGACACTGAAATTAAGAACAAAGTGACAGTAACCAGAGGGGAGGTGGGAGGGGAAAATAGGGGGAAATGGGGGAAGGGTTTTCAGTAACATTTATAAAGGGTGCATGGACAAAGCCAAAGGGGGGTAGGATTGAGGGTGGGAGGTGGGGTTGGGTGGGGTGAGGGGGAGTGTTGGGGGAAAATGGAGACAACTGTACTTGAACAACAATAAAAAAAATTGATAAAATGTTAAGTACTGAATCTAAGAACCTGTGTGTTTAATTCACTATTATTTAAATTTTTCTCTGTTTCAATTTTTTTTTAAATTTAAAGTAGAATGAAAAAGAGTAGACAGTGTAAAAGCTGTGGAAGAGAAGAAAAGGTAGTTGAACAATAATTAAGCCTTGAACTGGAGTTACTTAGTACCTGAATTCTTATGCACTATGAAAGCTCCTTTTGTATTTATTTCATAAATTAGAAAATTTCCCTCCTTTTTAATAAAAATCAGTAACCACAGTAAATTTTCTACAAAAAGAAAAAGGGCTATAATTTCTGCTTCATAAATGGATTTTAGAAAAACTATGAGTTGAATAAAAAAGAAACTCGGTTAATAAAAAGTTTATTTTTTATTCGTTTTATTGTTGTTCAATTACAGTTTTTCACATTTTCTGCCCATTACTTTCCCTGCCCTACCTACCCCCACCTCCTGCACTCAATCCTCTCCCCAACCCTGTTGTCATTGCCCATGGGTCTTTGACTTAACCCTTCCCCTTCTTTCCTTTTTATCCCCCTTCTTCTTCCCCTTGGGCCACTGTCAGTTTGCTCTTTATTTCCATGTCTCTGGTTCCATTTTGCTCAATTATTTGTTTCAAAATACATATACTATTCACTTTACCTAAAAATATATTATTTGAAACATTTGGGAGAATATAAAGTAGGTATATTTATGCCACTAAAGTGTTTATTTAAAAAATGAATGTTAGGTGTTAACACTTTTAAAGGGTATTAAAAATAATTGGCATTTTTGAGTCAACCTTAATAACATTTAAAGTTTATAAAATGGTTTTGCTTACACACATTTGTTGAAATAGAGAGAAAAGGCAATACTGTATGGCTTGCAGCTTAGTAATTTTATAATGTAAAATGTTTTTCTTCACAGCACTTTAGTTGTTTGCATATTTCTGCCCTAGATTTCCTTTGATTTATTTTAATTTTTAGAATTTTTAATGAAATTTTTTCTTAAATTACCATTTACATTCAATATTATTTTGTACTAGTTTCAGATACATAGCATAGTGGTTGGACAATCACATCTTCTATTTTTCCAATATTATAATATAAAATATCAAAGATATGTAAAGGCTTACTATTTACCAGGCACTGTTTTAAGTACTTTCTCATTATTCAGCCATTTATTCTTCACAATATTCCTATGCAGTTTTTTATTATTATTACTTTATTTGTATCGATGAGTAAGGCTGAAGGTCAGAGCTTCCATAACGTGCGGAAAGACATACTTATAATGAAGCTAGAACCACCACTGGATGGAAGGTCATACTCTTAACCCTCCTTATCACTACCACTATGGAAGAAGAGCTGATACCATGTTACCATAATGATAGCCAGTTTAGATTAATAGGCAAATATTATCATAAATGATAAATAAGGTGGCAATTTTGGGAGTTTGAAACAGATCCTGATCAGATTCCCTGCTTAAAGGGACAAAGCTGGAGAATTAAGTAAAGGAATTCAAGGACAGCATAACTGAGCCCTCTGAACTCGAGTTGGGTAGCTGCAATGCCCAGTACTGTTTTGTTACTTTCTAATGTGAAAAATAGTTGTGTTGTGTATATGCACACACACATAAAGGTATTATGGTCACTCTGCAACAAAAGACTAAACTGTCTGACCTTGAAAGCCTGAGGACCCTGAGTGCATTTTCTTCCAAGTAACTGAAGGAGTCAGCAGCCATCTTGCTCATTGCAGCAGTGGGGGTAGAACGGTGTTATACAATTCGAAAGACTTCCAAACATTTTTATTTCTCACAACCTCTTTATTTTGCATTTTAAATGGAGTTTTAGACTTGTGTTACTTGAAGATTAGTTGTAAAGTAGGGTCAAAAGTACTCTTTAATTTTACCCTCCTTTCTTTTGCTGAAATAAATATAATACAAAATAAGGGTCACAAAGGTCAATTAACATTTTTCTGTCTTTTAATATTATGAACTGAAGGTAGAAAGCCAATCTCAATAGTTCAGGATTATCAGGTTACCTTTCTTCAATGACAGACTGTGTGTTTGCTACTTATGGTACTGCAATAATCACTTCATCTACATTTTGCCTGAGTGGACACAGCCAGCATTAACTTTTATGGGGTGTGAAATCAAGCAAACTGGAACTAATTGAAGTGTTAGTCAACACTGTGCTCAAATTGAATAAAACAAGATTAATATGGCTCAGGTAATAATTGAAATATATCTCTCATTCCAGATAAACTCATCTGCAAAGTAATCAATGTATTCTATGTCATACGACATGGAAGAACTATGCTTATCTATGGATGTATATGTGTGCATATACGTCCATCTATATATCATCTATCTCTTCATAGATATGCATACA
This sequence comes from Trachops cirrhosus, assembly GCA_028533065.1. NCBI lineage: Eukaryota > Metazoa > Chordata > Mammalia > Chiroptera > Phyllostomidae > Trachops > Trachops cirrhosus. Next base: position 33,864,716 of record CM052548.1, on the reverse strand, counting down.
TATGTGTGTAAATATATAATTTTTAAAGATTTATTTATTTAATTTTAGAGACTAGAAGGGAGAAAGTGAGGGAGAGAAACATCAGTGTGTGGTTGTCTCTCATACACCCCCTACTGTGGACCTGGCCCACAACCCAGGCATGTGCCCTGTCTAGAAATCAAACCAGTGACGCTTTGTTCAAACTGGTGTCCAATACACTGAGTCACACCAGCCAGGACATACTTATGTAAATATGTTATTTAACAATCTGATTATACCATAAACTTATAGTACTACAGAAGAACAGTATAGCCTAATGTTGAAAATGGCTTTTTATTCAGATGATATTGGGTTCAAATCTTAACGGTGTCACTTTGGCCTCTCACTGTTTGCAAAACAAAGATAATAATACTTATCTCGAAGTTTAACTAATTATGTGGTATAAAGAACTTAATAAAATGCCCTGACAGACTATGAACTCAATAAATGAAGCCACATTTTGGAAAACAAAGACATGGCTCATTAAATAAAAAATATAAACCTGTATCTATAAAATATATTCAGCAACTCTACCTATCATACTTCACTTCCTCATTTGCTTTCTAGATTGTATTCAGGACAGTTTAATAGCTCTCAATGAGGTGGCAGTTTTGCCTCCCAAGAGCCATTTGGCAATGTCATTCTGCATTATCCTGACTTCAGGGAGACATTTAGTTGCTACTTGCATTCAGTAGATGGAGGCTAGAGATAATGCTAAGTTTGCCATAATGCACAAGACAGCTGCGCACACAGAAATATTATCTGGTCCAAGATGTTAGTAGTGAAGATGTTGGGGAACCTTGAACTGCTCCATTGCACTTAGACTGTATAATGATCATATTTTAATATGAATCAATAACTTAATTTTATTGTCTATTGTATGCCAGACTTAGACTTAGTGTTGATGAAACAGTGTTCAATAGAAGGCATGCTACTCTCCCTCAGGCTGATTACAGTTTAGTCCCTCTGCTATCCTTTTTTTCTGTCCCTTTTCCATCTTCAAATACACATTTAAAAAAAAATCAGGATATAGACATTTTTTCCCCAGAACTTCCAAGAAGCCATCTGTGGCCTCTTCCACCTGTGACCTTTTCCAAATGTTCATAGTACTAATGGTCTACATCACACATTGTAGTATAGTGTACCATATACACCATCATGGATTTTGTTCACTAATTGCTTTATGTACATCAATTTTATCTCCACAAATAAATCTCAATCAGAAATCATGGCTATTTTCCAAATACTATTTATTGGTTAATTTATATAGTGAGTATAAATTCTCAATTCATGCACTTAGATATACAAAAATCTAACCTTGTTTTCTTCCTCTACCTTAAGTAAAACTTTTAATGAGTCATTTTGTGTGGTAATGAAATGCTCACTATCATAAATTCATTTGGCTGAGAGTTTCCCTATCCTATTTCATGATAAATTTGATCAATGACACCTTCCTAACTTCCCTGTAGAAAGCCAGCTAGGTTTTGAGGTGTTTATGTGATCTAGGGGGGATGTCTGAACACCTCATGATTTCCTTATCTCAGCTGAAAGGATATGAGAAAATAAGGCCACATTCAGGCACAACTAAGAGAGGACTCTCCTTGTTCTCCATCAAGGATCAGACAGATTCTGCCAGGCACCCTGTACTGTTCCTCCCTTACACTCTGCTCTCTTGAGCCACGGCCACCCATTCCCCATGGTAGGTGGCTGCATGATCTCTTCTCATGGATACACACCAGCACCTACCTACATTATTTTACTTTCCCCTTCAATTCTCTCTGTTTGAAATGATGTCCAAACAGTCTCTGTGTTTCTAATGTGTGTATGTGGTGGGGGGAGGAGGGTAGAGAGAGGGGATTGGTAGCAAATATTTGTTCTGCTTATTACTGAAATGCCAGTTTTGAAATATAAAGTACAAAAATGGATATATTCACTTTAGGGTATTTTTTGAAAGCCTGCCTCTAAGCAATGGAGAGAGCTCAGAATAATCAAAGTATAGGAAAAATCAGATCTTCAAATGCTCCACCAAACCCCTTGCAGTGTATGGAGCACAATGGAACAACTGTATTATAGCTAGTCTCACCACCATGTCTCCTCCTCAACTATTCACGCAATTAGTGTCTGTGTTTCACCTTTGGCATTTTTTGTATGGCTGGAATAATCAATTTGTCTGCCTCTCTGTAGACATTTTCTTCTTCCAAAACTGGCTTTAATGTGCATTCTTGTATGTAAGATATTACTCATAAATTATTCCATATCAAATGAAAACAATTGATAATTTTACATCTAAAGCAAAATCCTTATTTGGTTTCTTTGTTTTCTCATATTGTAAACTTCTAAAATCAGAGCCCTTTATCTAACTGCACAGGAGCAGTTAGCACACTGTGGAACACAATAATCAATTGCATTTATGGTTATGTATGTAATATATACAAGCATTTATACTGCTAAAATAGTCTGTTCTATGAAATAAGAAAACACTTGAATTAATTTAATACACAAATGTAATACAGCTTGAGCAATGTTGTAGTTTCTTTGTAAATATCCAGTACAAAATAAAGCTGAATATGGAAGAAGATGCATGAAAATAACAGTTTTCTTATTTGAATATTTACTTTATGGGCATTCAATATTCTGCATCCTTACTACACTCATTTAATGGTATCATGAATAGTTGAGTACTAATCTGAATCTGTTCATCCCTTTATGCAAGCAATTTCTTTCTCTGTTGCTTCCTGGGATAGCACCTTGCCCATCTTTGCCTCTTCAAACAAAAGCAATGCAATCACCCACAATTTTCACCTGATGCTAGATGTAAGAAGCCAGAAAAATGGAATCTTCCTGTGAATGTCACCATTTGCATAGCTATTAGTATTCCAGTGCATTACTGTATCAGAAAATGAGAAAAGTTAAGATATTTTATTCAATCAAGAAACAATCAATGTCAAAAGCCTGATGTCCAAATCTAACCTTGTCATTATAGCTTCCTTCCATATGTGATTGTACTGTGAGGTACAAAGGCTTATCCTTCAGTAAAAACAAAGAGAATCTGCACTATACAGGAGAAGTCCACAAAACTACTCTCTTTGAATACAAGAATAGAAATTACGTGTGTGTTTCTCTAGGGAAACTTTGGTCCGGCACACTCCTGAAATCAAATATTTCTATGAGTGTTCACTGAGAATGTGATTGCCTGTTTTACTGCTAGATTAGGTCAATGCTGCTATTCCAATCTGGAATCACTTTACTAGCAAGGCAATTTCACACAATTAATTTCCTTCTTTAAAGGAAGCAATAAAGGACAGGCAATTGGAAACCTCACAACTTATAACTAACATCCTTTACTAACTAGTGCACACATCTGCTAATACAAATAACCCCCTTTGTGTATGCTTAGGCAAGTGCATTCAATTTTTAAATGATGATGGAGTTTCCATAGGACCATTGTGAATTTCCTGTAAAAAAACAAACAAAACAAAACAAAAAGTGCTATGGAAAGCAGAGCGCTCAGGTTCATTCACAGATCTCAAACTCCTCTTAAGTCACTTCTGTATTCTTAGGGGATTGAAGAGTGCATTTGCGATACATGAAGGGGACAAAAGGAGTAAAATACCAGAAAGTAACATTGTGTGAGGACAGAATCTCATATCTAATTTATGGGTTGGCAAACATTATATGCATTGATTTCATAATTACTTTCTGTCCTTTTTTAAAGTTAAAAAAGGCCACTTCAAGCATTGTAAAGTATAATGCATGCTCTCTTTTCTCTTATGTGGACATAGTTTGCTTTTTGGACATCCTTTTACTGTCGATACTTACATCTGTTGTTTAAAAGGCTATTGGTGGTACAATTGCTTTTTAAATGCAAACCCATATGTGTGATCTCTAGAGGAACTGGTAAATTTCACCAAATGGGCATTCCTAAATTACATGCCATCTGTAGCTAGTGAAGAGAGGACTAAACCTGCTCAGCTGTGATTTTGCACCAATGTTTCCATCATTTTGATTGGCTCTAGGGAAATCATCCATTTTTGGCATGAACCTTTCTAACCCCAACAGGTTATTGTGGTCTGCTTCAGTTGCACTGACTCAAAGAATATGATATTTTTGGCACATGTTAGAACTAATTTGACTTTTTGCATTGATTTCTTTACCGTGTTTTACTATTATGGCTTAAAACATTTTTCTAAGTTTGAAAATTAGTGAAGAGATAGTTGGTAAAGGTAATTCTATTGCCTATTAGGGTTGTTTAGTCTGTTGAAAGAAAGACAAATAAACCTCCAGATTGCACATTCTAACAGTTGAATTACCTTAGTAAAAATTACCACATTGTACAACTGAGGCTAAAAGATCATGTTGGAAAAAAAATTAAGGCAGAAGGTAAATCTCTAGTACATATTTTTATCAGTGCTCCCCTGGAAATAAAGAAGGGAGAACACTGACTTTTTCAGTTTATAAATTCAATTTTTTTACTTAATTTATTTTTTCTTTTCTAGCCAAAGGCTGCTTTAGTCTCAGATCTGTTAAAAAGTGGATCACATCCCAGAACATCAATGGAGGGTGGGGCCAAAGTACTTTTAAAATTGTTCATGTGGAGAATAATACAATAATTAATGAATAATAATATAAGAATAAACTTTGTTTCACATACTCATAACTGTAAACCTACTTTTTGCCCCAAACCTGTATATGGTAAAACACTCAATTACATTCAAGGTATTCTTTTAATGACTTCATGAATATTTACCTATGAAATAATTCAAAGCTGAAGTAAGAATACTGTCACATATGATTCTTCCTGATGGTCTCATTTCTTCCGTATTACTTTTAATCAATCATGACATTTTGTACAAATGTTGAGACATGAAAAAAAGTCAAAACATTAGCAAGGCAAGTATTATCACCGTGTATCACAACCACAAGCAGGATAGGCAGGGTAATTTTCCTGCTCCTTTCTGTAGTCATTCTCAAATACTCCCTTTTGGTTCATCTTGAATCAGAGCAGATTGCTGGTCTATGTACAAAAGGGAGAGATCGGTCTTGTGGCAGAAGATATAGGCAATAAGTATATTAACATGGATCAGAGTGAGAAATGTCCACCTAGGAATTTGGAAAAGAAAGGAACTGAAACTTAGTCATGTAATCAACATGTCAGGATAGCAGTGAAGAGGGCTGTAGAGAAGATAGAATAGAGAATGCATGGACATCAAGGAATAAAAACTGCAATAAAAGGCCAGGAGAAACGCAGGCATGAGATTCAAGAATAATTAGAAGCACACCATTTCTCTGAATGTTTCTGAAATTCAAGTCTTTAAACTTCCTCTTGAAATTCATAGTTTTCAAAGGATATCTATCCAGGGTCTATGCAGAGAACTGGCTACACACAGTAGTAGAATATAAAAAAAATCCTAATAAAAAATTTTAAAACCTAATAAAACTGTTGGCACCTTAATTATGCCAGAAACACTTATCAAAATATACTCTCCTTCTTAATTTAAATTATTTTATTGTTGCTCAACTCAAAATACATTCTGACATCTACATTTATACTCTCATCTTTACACAGAGTGTTATTAGTAAACAAAATAATAGTGCTGTCACCTATTGTATGATTTAATTTACAGTATAAATTACACAGACATATTTGAGTTAAATATTGTCTGAGTACTGACAGAAAGAGGAAGCACACATTTCAGAACACGTGGAAGACAAAGTTTTTATTAATGAACTTTTTCTGTAAGGTACAAGTAATGGTCAATGACAGAGGGTCACTTTTTCATTCAGGAAAACCCAGATTAATAATGCAATAAAAACAACTGAAATTTTTATTTCAAATTTGCACTCTTTTATCAATAATTTGTAAATCTTATCATTTTGGTTTTGCATACATATTATTGATTTAGCTAATGGAAAACTCACACTTAATATTGTTAATATATTAAACAGAAAACCTCACATAGAAAAAAGAATATAGGAAGTTTCCAAACATTATCTTCAAAGATTCTATTTTCATTTTTTCTTAATATATTTAGTATATATTATTTTTTTAATTTTTATTGTTGTTCAATTACAATTGTCCCCATTTCCCCCCATTACTCTCCCCTGCCTTACCCATCCCCCACCTCCCACACTCAGTCCTCTCCCTGCCATTGTTTTTGTCCATGGGTCTTTTATACATGCTCTTTGACTTGAATTATCTCCTACATAACCTCACTAAGAAGTTAGTTTTAAATCATTTTCTCTTATGTACACTGACACCCACAACCAAGGGAATTATTACAGCATGTTGTATGACTTCAACAGTGTTAAAATTGGATAGGTAGAAGATTGATATTCATGGCCAAATAGAACACAGAATAGAGAAAGATGAGTAGAACACAGTAGAGCAGGTGTGTAATAGTAGAGTAGAGGAAATAATCTCAAGGGAGAAAGGAGGAAAAAAAGGAGCAGGACCTTGTCCCTTTGCTCACACATTGGCAGAGCCAAAGAGTGAAAAGGAACAAAAGAAGAGGTTGATGACATGATTCTGATCTTCTGAAATATGATATTTATACTTTATTAAAACAATGACCAGTATTTTGTGTAGGTCTGTTTTATAATTTTTTCCAAATTACAGACAGCCATTTAAAAATAGGTTCCTGTATGAAAGTAAACAGTCGATAAAATTGCCAGTTTAGAAAGAGAAGGTGAAGTCATCAATTTGTTTGCTTATATAATGGGAATCCTGAGTATAGTTGCAGTTGTTTAAAATATTCTTGGCCTTCTTTGGGAAGGATTTTGAAAGATCCCTTTTTGAGAGAGCATTATTGAAAACAACAGAGGGATCTAGGGGCAAAAAACACTCTACTCCTGTTTTTTTTTAATATTTGTTGTACCTAGCTTCTCTATCATTGATTAAATTCTATGGGCATTTTTATTTTAAAAAGTCCCAATTGCCACAAGAAAAAAGGTATGGTGTTCATACTGACCTAGAAATAAAAAATACAAATATACACTTTTTATGTGCTATGTGTGTCTGTGTGTGTACTTGTGTGATAAGGGCTTAAAATATACATTGAAGACCATTAGTTTCCTTAAGCAGAAAAGCTAGAAATTGTCTATAATATATAAGACATAAGTCTTTTTCTAATCTCCAGTGATAAGAGAACCTCTGGGGAATTATTTTCAGTTCTGGAAACAAATCATTAAAAATAATATCAAAATTTGAAAACATTCAGAGGACAGTAATCAAGATATTAAAGAATATAAAACGATTTTTTGTGATTAATAGTTGAAGAAAGTGGGTTTAGATATGTGAGGGGAAAATAATACCATTTAGGTGTTTTCAGTATTTGAAGGATTCAAATTAAGAATAATATTGTTCTATGTTGCCCCATTGGATAAACTGAAGGACAAAGAAAAGACAACATATGGACATCTGTTTTAGTGCACTGTGTGTCTACTGTCCTAGACATAAGAAATACAAATATAAATTTCTATGTGGTGTGTGTGTGTATGACTCTGCATTTGTGTAAATTTGTGTATAACTCTATGGCGTTCAGAACTATACAAAGATAGGATAAAAATAGTCAAATGAGGTGTTTTAAACAAAAGATATTTTTGTTTAACTTTTAAAAATATGAAATAAATAGGTGAAATAAATGAAAGACTTATTCCAAGCCTGGGAGAGTATGATCCTATCACAAAATTTATAAATCAGCACTATTTTGGGGTATCAGCATGTCTTTTGTTGATAACTTAACAATTATATCTTATTATACTGATTGAAAGAAGTGAGTGTGATAGGGCTACAAAGTAATAGTTTCTAGTTTATTGCTTTATCTCATGTATTTTTGATCTTCTAACAGAAATATTTGAAAAATTGCACTTAAAATTAAGTTGAAATAAATATATTTTGCAAAAGTCAAAGCCAGAATTTCATGAATTATGATCTTTTCAAGATTTTAGTAAACATAGTTAAATTTTTCTCTCTGGTAACTTAGTTCAATATTAAATTGTCTTCTAAGAAATGTAATTTTAATTTAGGCCATTTTTAATTGTCTTAAGTTAAATACTTGGGATTGACTTTTAAGGAATAACCCTATCCATGGGGTTCTCACATAGTTTCATCTCATTGCTTTTGCTTATTATACTCATAGAAATATTAATCTTTGCTATTCAGAATAGAGGAATCTTATTATCTGCAGTTGTTGGCTCCTGGTGATTGACGTTTTAAGGCTGTTACATAACTCTAGCCCTTAAAATATACTGAATTATACTTCAAGTTAAAAAAAAAACAACACTAGTTTGGAGGTGGAAACTACACAAGTACTTATTGTAAGATATGTATAAACAAACAATTGTGTTCTACAGCAGAGTCGCACAGCCTTGCACCACCTAGTGAGAGAGCTGATTTTGTACATTTCTTCCCAACTGCGTGTTAAGCGACATTATATTGGTAGCTTGAAATCAGTTGCTGTGGGACTATTTATACCATGGAAATTGGTAAATGTTATAAATCAGGCTCTTTTTACTTCCTGAAATGCCAGTTATTATACACCATTATACATTATGTTATTACTGACATATCACTGGCAAAACTTAATAATATCATGAAGTTTAAATCCCAAACAATACTATTATATTTTAATTATATATTCACTTGCTATTAGCAACATATTATCTGTGTGTAAATTAAGCTATTATGTGATGATCTAAATTAATTTAAAATGTGTGCAAACATTCTTTTGTTTATTAGCAAGGGTTATATTTGAAATGCTTATATATTATATAAAATGCTCCAAGAGAAAATTAATTAAATATAAGTGAGGTATTCTAAAATAAAACTAAGTGTCCATAAAAATCATAAGACAAAGCCAGTCAGTTCTGGTTACACTCAGGAGAGAGACTGTATTTCCCAATGAAAAAAGTACATATGTGAAAAGGGATAAATTGCAATATATTTATTTGAAAGAATGATCATCATTTTTATCTAACAAATCCAACACCTCAGCTATATTTGGTGGACAATCCCAACTGTGTCCACCAAAGCAAATCTAAAGTGCCTGTGCATGTCTTAAAGATTTATGGAGTCAGCCATCCAGATGTTGACTAGAACGTCTTCAATCACCTAGAAGGAAAGTCTTCCTAGGAGAAAGTGGCAGGTCAAAAAGCTAGCAGAATAAAAATAAGTCACTCATCAAAGGCTGTGATTCTAAATACAGCACTGTGTATCTCACACTCAGAGTGTCTCTGAGCCCACAGTTTGATTCATCAGTAAGATCTGAGAAAGCTGAGGCCAGCACACACACACAAGTGTTTCCCCTATTCACCTTAATAACTAAAGAATTAAACTAGGAGGATACATTTGTACTAATCAGAGAGAGCACTCCATGAATGGGTGAGAAGTTAATGTACTTTCTTATGAGCAAATTTAAACCTCTGTTGAATCCCAGAAATCATATGAAGAATTTGACAGAAAGTTAGAGTCCTACAGTAATAAGCGAAGAACAGAAGCCAGTGTGATAAGGGGTACAATGGCATAGCGACACATACTACCAGCTCAGTGAAAATAAGCCAAGAATATTTGTTGGCATATTTCACCAGTTCTCCAATTTTGTTGGTTAAGGTTATAGGTATATAAGCAGTGACTTTTATTTTATTTGGTTATATTACCGAGTCAATGAAATTGCAAAAAATGGCAAAAAATCAGAAGCAGAATATTGGATTTCTTGAATTTTTAGCTTTAAAAGTCATGGATGACAACAAAATTAGGCAAAGCCTGTTTTCTTTTCAGTCAATCACATATAGGCCAGGAAACACAGGCATAAAGAATGGCAACCCACATACTTGTGACTGAAACTCCAAATACACCAGCAGCTGCTTTTCTGGGTGTGTGTGCTCGCAGAAATATTGGTTTCATAATTCCTTATGTGACTGATCTTCTATGTATGAGTAATTATCAACTACACTAATAACATTTTAAAATATGAAATATAAATTCATAAATATATTACATAAATATATAATATAAAATTAAACATATTTATAACAAATCAATGGAAGATCATTATTCAACCTTAATATACAAGCAGAGTTTTTACCTTACATTTTTCATGTATTATACATTTTCTTTGGGAGGAGGAAAGTCAAAGTCGAAATCTGTTTCCTGCTCTCTGGCTGTCTGTCCCTGGAGACAGACATAAATGGAAGCAATAGAAACAGAACCTATATTTTACAAAAGAAGAACTTAAAAACCTTATTTAGTTATCTGGAGAGTTGAAAAGAACACCGGGATGTGAGTGAAAACAAAGAATATCCAGAACAATCATATTATAAAGGATTTCATTATATGTTGTCCTTTAGCTCTTTTGGCTCTTATTTTTGTTTTTATGTGTTTATGTATTTGTTGTGTATATGTGTGTGTATTTGTTTTGTTTGATTTTTTATCTTGGGGCACATCAGGTAGAATTAGATTTGTAGAACATAGTGTGTACAAATACAAAGATCCACATATAACATATTTTCTCTGACTTGTCTCATGCTAAATAAGAACTGTTCCTTGGAGACTCTCTCTACCTAGTTTCCTCGCTAGCCTAGTGTCAAGAGGATAATTCTTAAACATAATGTTCAATCTGAAATGTGTAACTGCTGAGTTTTGCTTTGTTCTTCTAAATGCTCAGGATCTGTGCAATATTTCCAGTTGATTTATGTCTTAAAGGTTACTATTATCTCACACTCATTAAAGTGTTATGTGAATGGTTAAAATATACTTCATTTTTCTTTCTTCTTTCAGCTCTAAGCTATTAAATCACCCTCAATGAGAAGTGACCAAATTTTATTAATTATCAAAGTAGAATAGGAAAGAAATAATATGTATTTCATTATTTAAATTTTGTATTAATAGTGTGCTAAATATATATATAAAATCTGCCATTTTAACCATTTTAAGTGTACAATTCAGTGGCATTAATCATATTCACAATGTTTTGCAACTGTCTTTACTATTACCCAAACTTTTTCATACCTTGAACAAAACTCTGTATCTGGTAAGCAACGACTCCCATTCCTTCCTTTCTTGGTTATCTCTAAAGTACTAAGAAAGAAATAATATTTTTAAAATATTTAAAGACTTGAAATATTTTTGACTGTTTTTTAAAAATATTTTACTTATTTATTTTTAGAGAGGGAAGGGAGAGAGAAAGAGAGGGGGAGAAACATCAGCATGTGATTGCCTCATATGCCCCCTACTGGGGACCTGGTCTGCAACCCAGGCATCTGCCCTGACTGGGAATCAAACTGGAGACACTTTGCTTTGCAGTTCAGTACTGAATCCACTGAGCCACACCAGCCAGGGCTAACTGTTTTATTCTTACTATTAACATAAAAATGTTTTAAAACTCTTTCAGCAAAATTACTTATATTCCATACAGTTAAAATATTTAAATCAAAACATCAACTTTTTAGAGTAATTATAGTTTCACAGCAAAATTGAGGGGTAGGTACAGGGATTTCCCATATACCCCTTCCTCAAAACGTGAATAGTCTTCTCATTATGAGTATCCTTCACCAGAGTAGTACATGTGTTACAATGAAGTACTTACATAAACACATAACTATCACCCAAAGTCCACAGTTTAAATTCACTCTAGATGTTGTACATTCTGTGTGTGTAATTACTTGTATCCATCATTATGGTGTCATAAGGAATATTTTCATCTTATAAATCTTATGATTTATAAGCCTCATCTATTCATCACCTGCATTCCCCAGCCCTTGGCAACCACTATCTTTTCACTATATCCCTAGTTCTGCCTTTTTTTCCAGAAAGGCACAGAGTTGGTATCATCCAGTATGTAGCATTTTCAGATTGGCTTCTTTCACTTAGCACTATTCATTTAAGGTTCCTCCATTTTTTTCAGAACTTGATAGCTAATTTCTCTTTACTGCTAGATAATATTCCATTTTCTGGATGTACCAAAATTTACCTGTTCATTTACTTACTGAAGGGTGTATATTGATTGCTTCCAAGTTTTAGTAATTATAAATAAAGTTGTTATAAACATCTGTGTGAAGGTTTTTGTGTGAAATACAGCAATAATCAACCAAGTAGCTTGGCTTTATTATATAAAGACAACCAATTTGAATGACTTAAACATTTTATAAATTAGAATTTTTTTAATTAGTATCTGTTCAAAGAAGATTATTGGCAAATAATGTTAGCTATTTATTTAAATGTGTATAAACTCAATAAATTTACCAAATACTTATAGATATTTTATTTTTTTACTACCGAAGGGAGACTTGACTGAAAATGTATTGTTAGATTCTCACTTTTTTCAAGATTATGTGAATTCAATGTTAACATTTTCTTTATTTCTTCTTTCCAATTTTCTCTACCCATTTTTAGAAATCTCCCAATTTAATAAAAAATAGTGAAACATGATAAATATCCTACAACATTTAAACATTTGAACAACCAGTGACATTATTCTAGTTAGTACCTCATAACTGAGTAGGCAGGGATGGAGGCCATGAATACACATATTTTAAACTGATATGGTGATTTTTTCTTTAGATTTGTCCAGTATAATAAGAAATAATTTATTTTTTATCTTATACTAATTTTACCACAAAAATCCTTGTGAGGGTCACTAACACATTTTTTAATATATTTATTTGGAAAAATTATAAAATGTGAAAAATTACACAAGGATTATTGTATTTGTAAAATACTAACAGAAAATAATGGTATTATGTTTTATTGTTCTACTCTTTTTAATTCCCATAATCATCATTTTATATTTTGTTTTTTTAAATGATTTTATTCATTTATTTTTAAAGAGAAGAGGAGGGATAGATAAAGAAGGGAGAGAAACATCAATGTGTGGTTGCCCCTCCTGCACGCCCTCCTGGAGACCTGGCCTGCAACCCAGGCATATGCCCTGACTGGGAATTGAACCCATGACCCTTTGCTTTGCAGGCAGGTGCTCAATCCACTGAGCCACATCATTCAGGGCCCATAGTCACCATTTAAAACTCATTAATATGTTCATGCTATTCCTGACCAAGACACATTTTTTCTGCGTAAAATGTAAGTCTCAGTCTTATTCCAGATAAGTTTTTTAGGTTAATCTTGCTGTTTAACTTTAATTATGACTAAATGCATTAAAATGTTACATTGAGGTAAAGCCATTACTGGCTGAAATGGAACTAATGATTTGCTTCTAAGGTCTGGAACACAAGGTAGATCCACTTACCATCCCATATAACACCTCCAGAAGGTGATTATTTTTCTTCGGGTTTCTGCTGTTATGAGAATAAAGTCCCCAAACTATTGAAAGTTATTCCGCCCTGGCTGGTGTAGCTTAGTGGATTAAGCGTGGGCCTGTGAACCAAGAGATCACGGTTCGAATCCCAGTCAGGGCACATGCCTGGGTTGCAGGCCAGTTCCCAGCAGGGAATGCACAGGAAGCAACCATACATTGATATTTCTCTCCCTCTCTCCTTCCCTTCCCCTCTAAAGATAAATAAATAAAAATTAAAAAAAAAAGAAAGTTATTCGAGGTCTTCCATAATATAGTCCAATAATGACATTTCCAGACTCATGTTCCATCATTCAATTCAGTCTTCAATTCACTTAGGGAATGGTATTTTTTTTAACCCTGTATCTACATCATAATTTCTCATCTTTTTCTTCAGAGAATTAAGGGAGATGCTGTTTGCTCTTGTCCATAGTTATATCTCAGTCTACAGAAAAGTTATCTGGTACAAAGGGATGACCTGTCACAGAGACTTCACATCATAAATATCTATGAAATGAACAAGAGTAGCATAATGCTCTTAGAAGTGTTTCCTGATCTCGAAAGGTGAGGTAGATATTAGATGATTTTCTCCAGTATCACTGCCTGCAAACCTCTGTTGCAGAATTTGTTACATTTTATCATAATCACTGATATTCATTTTCTGTCTCAAATTTCCATGTTTTTTGGGTCAGAAACTACAGTGGATGACAAAGCCATGGGATGGCAAAGTTAATAAGAGATTAGACAGAGAAAACTGGATGCAATTTAGATATTCTTAGGTGACTGAATTAGTATGACTTAGTGAGCAGTTAGATATAGAGAAAAGATTCTAAGGGATTTCCATGGTTTTTGACTTTCAGTGACTATCAATGAGGGCAAATTCAGGAAGACAACCATATTTGCAGTGATAATAAAAACAATCAATTAAATCTAGCAATAATGGAGCAATAATGGGTTTTCAATTGGTTTATTAGGTATTGGATATTAGATTTTAAAATTCAATAGGGAAATCTAGACTGGAATTTAATTTTCATCCAAAGTGCATTTGATAGCTGACTCCATGAAATTAGAAAAGATTACTCAGGGAACAGATAGCATCAGATTAGGGCTACAAGATATCTGCATATTTCACCATTTAGAAGAGAAAAATAATGACTCAGGGAAAGTGAAATTGTTATGTATAAACATTAACTTATTAGAGAAGACATCATTTACATATGAGCATTTAAGTATTCTGAAATATATTGATGAGAATTGATTCTATCTTTGTAAAATGTTAGTATGAAACAAGTGGAGTCCTAATTCTGTTGGGTGGCTTGGAAAGAAAGATAAAGTATCTTCGAGCAGTTTAAAAAATTACCAGAGTTCCTTCCACTGTTTACCAAATATTCAGTTCACTTTCTTTACCAATCAAAAATGCTTCTTACCTTTGTTCAAGAAATACAACCCAAAAGTCCAAAGTAGCCCTATCATCAAGCTTCATGTTCAGAGTCTATTAATACCCTTATTACATACAGTAATCTCTAGATAGCTCTTTTTTGTATCCTCTTGATAATTATGAGCAAAAGGACATTATCTGCTTTACACACTCTATTTACAATGAATAAATAGGGTCAGGATCACACAATGAGCACTCTCACACAGAAAGAGAAGAGTAGTATACATATAATAGCAATGTCAAATCTGATATTCTGTTTGGCAAACATTGGTGAAGTCCTCCCACTTTCTGACTAGAATCAGTTTTATTCAGTAAGAGGGGTGGTCTTCAGTTCACTGTTCTAGGAGGAGTTTCCTTTCTACTATGTTTCTTGACCATAACAGTATTTAGTATTAAGGACTGTATAGTCTTTGAGAACTGAACTGCTTTCTTCCTGTAGAACACTGAGAATGTGATAATGGTCATATTTCTAAAAAGTCATAGTCCTTTAGTTTAGACTGGTGCTTCTTTTGGAAGAATGACTCTCTAAAAACACTTATTGGCTTCTCCTCCATTTGATTTTAGTCAGCTTCACACATCAATAGTTACATTCTGTTCTTTTATTGGTATACTTCTTAAATTTGCTATGTTTTCTTGCATTCTCTCCTTCACTATCCTGCAAACTCTCATTGTCATGCTCTAATATCATTGCAGGTAGGCTCTTTGTCTTGTTAAGCTTTCTTGGAAGAGGCATGGTCTTTCTCCCTTTCTCCAAAGACATTTTTGTTCCAACAAAAAGCCTCACTATGTAATAAGTTCACTAGTCAGAGACTTTTAATAATGAGTAAAAGAGAAAACAATATTTCTATCCCTGCCTTTAAGCAGAATTTTACAAATTTTCAACTTTAGAGTTTACTTTTGGGCACTGAAATATAGCTGTATTTTTTCAAAGCTTCAAGTACCTGAATTTTCAACTTTTTTTCTACTTGGAAATGTTCAATTCTTTAATATCAATTTTCTTGTCACTAACACCAAGACCCTTAAGCCAATAACACACATGTAGGTTTTTGTTTTGACAGCACCCCATATCTATGTTACAACTGCTGGATCAGTCATATCAGGGCTGGCGATACTGCAGTTTAAACAGAAAGCCCTAAAATTTCAGGCACATAAGTCAACAATGCCTCAAATTAAGGATAATGAATCCCTGTGCAAGACAAGTGGCTTCTTTCTTTTTGCTCTAAACAAAATGAAAACTAATTGTTATTGGTGGAAAAATATTAAAATTCATGGTTAATGATAAGTCACTATATACTTAGTGAAACATTCAAGAGTAGTTTATAGAAGTCATGATTTGGAGAGCAAAACTTCCTTCTAGATGGGTGAGAGACCTCAGAGAGAACAAGCCAGTTTAGTCCACAGAGCAATGGTGCTAAGAGACTGCCCAGACCTAGGGCTGGCTTGCCTGAAAACTACCTGCCAGTACTCCAGTGCCTTGATTTGTTATCAGTTGGTAACTTTATTTTTTAATGGAAGAATTCACAAATTTAACTTTGAGGAAATCTAAAAAAAACTTGCTTTATTGAGACCTAGGTAAGTACCTTTCTGGCTTCCTTTTGTCTGCCATTTTTATATTCAAAAATAGATTACTAGTACTAATATTTTAAGGCTTTCAAAATGTACAGTGGTTTGTAGATGCACAGATAACAATTTTAATACATATCATATACATAATGCATATGCATAATATCATATACATAAGGCAAGTCTTCTTCCCAGTTTACTTGCTTTTCATCACTGAGCCTGAATCAAGATTTTTTTTTTATGTGTGGCATTGTGAATCTAGCCAGTTCCTTATTGAGATAATTTGGTAGTAAAAAAAGGTTCCTTGGTAAAGTCACCTGAAATTATTTTCATACAATAAATATATTAGTAATTGTTTGTATATAAGGTATGCTAGGCAATTATAAGTATCAAATACCATTTATGGGACATGTTTACAAATCATTTAACAGATACCTTACTTTGTCATAGTCACTTAACTTTTTATTGTTACTTATTATCAAAAATCCTTATACTCATAATAGTCTCATGATATATGTGAACAATTAATTATATTACATTATATTATATTGGTGGCAAAGCTGAAGCCCAATGAAGTTCTATGGATGATTTAAGTCCAAACAACTACTTGTAAGAAAATGTCCTCTTATTGTTTTGTTCTTCATGAAATTTAACTTTCCTTTAAGTATTTTATTACTTACTTAAAAATACAGCTGTAAAAATGAAATATATGCAAATGTGTGTGCATATATCATATAAAAATTTAATAATATTTAAAAGGACTCCCCATTATTTTAAACTGGCATCTCATTGAAGACAAAAATTTTCAGGGAAATTCTCTTCTACAATTAAAATAAAATAATTGAGGAGACTCTGAGATATAATGAAATGACTAATATAATCTTCTGCAATATTAAAGTTTTTCATTTTATCCTTCCAGATAACACACAATGATCCTTGACTCCTGGTATTCATGCCATTGTGTAGTCTTCTCCCACAATGGGTAAGGGTTACCTGTGTGACCAATACTATGAAGAAATGATGGAGTGTGACTTTCAACTGTAGGTCATAGAAATCATTCCAATTTGTGCTTCACTCTTAGATCATTTGCTCGGGGAGAAGCTAATTGCCATGTGGTATGAACACTCAAAAAATATCACTATGGAGAGGGCCACATGGCAAGCAACTGAGGCCTTCTGCCTGTAGCCACAACTTAGGTCTCCTTTCACAAGACACTGTGTGAATCAGCTTGGAAGGGAATCCT
This sequence comes from Trachops cirrhosus, assembly GCA_028533065.1. NCBI lineage: Eukaryota > Metazoa > Chordata > Mammalia > Chiroptera > Phyllostomidae > Trachops > Trachops cirrhosus. The sequence continues at coordinate 33,847,171 of CM052548.1, read as the reverse complement.
CTTGCTCCAGGCAAGCTTTCAGAAAACTACAGCCTAAACCAACATCTTGACTGCAGCCTCATGAGAGACTCAGAGTCTGAATCACTTGGTTAGAATTTCTGATTCACAGAAACTGTGAAATACATAAAGGCTGGTTATTTTAAGCTGCTATGTTTCAGGATAATTAGTTATGTAGCAATAGATAAATGTAAATAATTCTAATATTTCCCCAAATTTCACTAGATAGGCATTACTTTGATTATTGTCATAAAAAGAAGGATGTTATTTAAGTGTAGAAATGGAATACAAAACAAACTGGAGGTGACTGAGAAATGGAGTCCTGTGGGAGCTGGTCTTAAAGAGCAAAGGCAGATGAAAGACGGAGTAAGAAAGATCAACTCCAAGCAAAGCTAGTGGAGTACATGTAACCACAAAGATATAGAAATGTATGGTCCCCGTCGGAAATTTGAAGACCTTCGTGGAAGTTGATAAAGCGTGTGTTGCTGGTGTTAGTGAGCTTGGAGAGGTAAGTGGGTGACTAATAATAAAGGGCCTTCCTTATGTGGGAGACAGACTAAGAAATTTAAATTATTCTAAGTAGGAAAAAGAACAAATTTTAAAAAATGAAAGCCAATTATCAGATAATTGCAATAATTCTAGCAATAAATGACAAAGGTGAATTTAAACAAGTAGCATTCTATTGTACTTCTCCCCTCCTCATCTCTGACCTCATTTGACCACATTGGTTTCTTTATTCAGATTGTTACTGTAAACATTGATGAAGCTTCATTTTATAAATGTTTTAGCATTTGTGTTACTTGTTTGTGGCAGGCTATCCAAAAATGCTGAAATGTATGTGTTTTTAGCTATCTATTATCTTCTGCTTTTAAGGGAATAGCATCTTTTATAATAGCACTAGTGAACAGCTGTTAATTTCTGTAACATTACATCTGGGAATTGCCAGTAGAATTATTATCACTCAGGTTATTTGTTCAAAATGTCATAACATCTTGTTTACAATTTCTATACATTGGGGAATTAAAAACATTGTGGGATATGGACATCAATTCATATCTATGCAGTGAATATAGAATATATTTGAAAGATGCTCAATTTAATATCATTTAATATCTTAACATTAGCAACGCATATAACCAGTTATTTGAAAAACAGTATTCAGAATGCTGACCTAGAAAGGAGCTCCTAAAAATTAGTTACTATGGATTTCCCACAGAACTAAACACTCCTCTTTGCTGTACTCAGCTATCAATTTCTTGTCAGATCCAATTCAAAATTCTGATCCTCAGCCTTTATGACTTAAATGAGGCAGATAAGAAGTTCTGCCCTTGACTGAATTCTGCTTTGTACAAAGTGTGTTTCTAAAAAACACACATAGTACTAGACATTTTTAAGTGATGAAAGTGGATGAATAATTATTCTACTACTGATTAGAATCCAATCTATAACTTTGCAGAAGCTTGCACAGATGTAATTTCTTATAATGGTGAATGTGCGAGCATTCTGTTTTGCCATAAAAATTGCATAAACCTTTCTTATGTCTTAACTAATTAAATAAATTAAGTACTTTTAGCATATCACTGTGTAGACTACAAAGTGCTTTCAAGAGACATTATTCCATTAAGCAAATTGTAAGTTGTAATTTTCCAAAGTTGTCATAAATTTTCAGGATAATTCCAAATCATTACAGTCAAGTGAAGACTGTGCTCCTTTAAAATCAGATAGAATCCATGAGACACCTATATTTCCTTAGCCTATAGAGATTCTCTAAAAAGTGGCAGACATAAATTTCATTAACTGTAGATAAATTACTTGCCCTGGATTATTTGAGAATGAGAGTCCATGAAATAGTACTGCAACAAGTTAAAATAATATAATCACACTGATAAAGTCAAGTGATTTTTTATTCTGACCAGCACCAGCTACAGGATTGTGAGACAAAATGGGAAATAAAAAGTTGAAACTCATTGTTAACAAACTATTAAGAATTTCAGGTTGGTGATAGCAAAGCATTCAATCAAGCACAGAAATTCTCCTGACTGAGGTTCCCTTTTTAATTGCAGAGACTACACAGTGCAGATGACGCTGGCTCTAATGAGGACAGTATATGCTCAGTAAATAAACAACCATACAAAAATTGTCAAAACTGCTGTGTGTGAGATACAATGCTATGTTTTCATGCCGTGCATGATTTTTGACTTCCGGAAAACAAAAACAATGATACTGTTGTTCCATTCTAAGGATAAAGAAACTGAGACTAGGATTTTGCAAATTCTACCTATATTCTCAGGAATACTAAACATTTCTATCTTTCCCTTTTCTCCAGAGGTGAGTTTTTATTTCATTAATCATCACAAATCATAAGGAGTGGGAGACTAAAATGTTTCACTAATAATGAAATTTGAAAGATGCATTGCATTCAGCTGAAGAAGAAGATATCACTAGACCAGGCCTGGGTATGCTTCTTTTTCAGAATTTTGGATATTTTCACAGGGTGGAATATTTTTCTTTGCTTTTGAACTCATTATAGTTTATTTGATTAACGTATGATGAAGGATAAAAATATGTAAATAATTGGATGAATGCAAGACTTGGGTGAGAGTCCAGTTTTCACTTTTTCCACATCTCCTAGTAATGTTTCTTCCAAACTTTAGTGACACAGTTAAGCATTTTGAACTAGAAAGATGCTACAATGTGGAGAAAAACATGCCTTATACAATTGTCCAAATGGAGTCATTACAGCTGGGAGGAAGAAACCTCAATCTCTACATTTATGTTGCTGTTGGATTTCATATAACGAATCAAGTCTTCTTATTCTTTTTTTTTTTAAGAAATGAGAAACCATTGTTTAAAAAGATTTTATTTATTTATTTTTAGAGAGGAGAAGGGTGGGAGAAAGAGAAGGAGAGAAACATCAATGTGTGGTTTCCTCTCTCATGCCCCCACTGGGGACCTGGCAGGTAACCGGGACATGTACCCTAGACTGGGAATAGAACCAGTGACCCTTTTGTTCCCAGGCCAGTACTCAGTCCACTGAGACACACCAATGAGGGCCTAATCAAGTGTTCTATTATGCACATCTATAAGCAATTTTTGACCATAATATGCTATGGAAAATTCATCTTTGTCCATGATATAATCTGATGGCAATCCCATGATCAAGAATTTAAAATTAATTACAACTTTTCTTTTTTCCAAATAACATTTTAATGACCATGTTTTTGCATACACAGTTAGTCTTCCTTGAGGATATTTCATTAGAGTAAAATCTCAAAGGAGAAATTAATGACCCAAAGGTTATGTACTTTTCTAAAATCAACTTTAAACCATTTTTTTCTGATTACAAAGGAAATTAAAAGGTTACTATAGACAATTCAAAACCACCTAAAATATAAAGATAAAAGCATCCCCAAAACAACAAGCAGAATTAGTTACTTGTTAAAATTTTATCATAGATGTCTTCTTTCAAGTCATATCTATCTCTCTCTGTGAGTGAATATTTGAAGTATCTACCATATTAATAATATGTGTATATTGTGCTTTTTTATTTAACATTTCAGCATAGGCTTTTCCTTGGCTCATTAAAAAGATATTGCATTATAATTTTAATGTCTTTATACTAACACTCTCAAAGAATTATACTATATTTCCATCATTTAACCATTTGCCCATAATTGAGACTTAATTTCAAAAAGTTGGTTATATAAATATATTTGTAATGAATATATTTTGTAGACATTTTCTTAAGTTAAATTAAAAAAATAAATTACCATGTCAAAATGTACTATCCTTTTTTATACTGTCAGCTTACTCTTTATAAGGGCTGTACTCATTTATCCACCAACCTTGAGTGCATGAGAGTACTTAGCTCACTGCCACTTTTTCAAATATAATGACATTTAAATCACTACAAATAAAATTTAACAAAATTGATTTATCATTATTTTTGCTTTTTTTGAACAGGTATTCAAATGCATATCAACTATTTCCTTGCCAATTATCTATTTGGGGATTTTGTAGTTTTTGTAAACATGACATAGTTATTTATTATAAATTAAAAACACCAGCACTTTGCAAATATGCTACAAATAGTTTCCCACAGTTTGCTTTTCTCTTGAGAGTGGCAATTGTTCATATACTTATGTGTCTGTTTCCACTAGAATATTCTACCAAAGGAAATTAGAAAGAGGTTCAGAATAAAACAGAACACATCTGAAGATGGATCAGGGCCCCTTGTCATTAGCTATAGACAAATTACTTCAGGAAGGGCCATAAATGAGAAGTTACTACCAGTCACTGGTAGTAAGTGCTCAACTGAGTGAGTGTTCACACTAAACTGAAATACATCTTTCTCCCTCTCTCCCCTTCTGGCTATCTTTTTAAAGTAATAACATGCATTTTCTTATCATAGTAGTTTTAAATTGGGATTAGGGATTTTGAAAGTTACCAAATGCATTTTTAGCATTTCTATAGACCATACTTGTCTTAAACTTTGACCCATTAGCATTGTGAATAATAGTAATATATATTTTGGAATAAATTTAAATACTCAAAATAAATTATAAGTGATTATAGCTTGTATTATTGCTGGATTTGTGCTTTTTTTAGAATATTTATATAATGAGTGAGATTGGTCTGTTTTCTTAGTATAGTTTTTGCATAAATAGTAGTAGCCTTAATTTATTGGAAAGTTTATAGCTTCCGTTTTCCTTGAAGAAGTTTACATAAAATAAGTTTGTGAGATTTATGAATTTTTAACAGAGATTTCATATGAAACTCATGAAACCAGAATATTCTGATTCTTTTTACTTTAAAGCTTTTATTAATGTTTTTCATGAGTAATATTTAGTTTTTTTGGTTTTATACTATTTTTAAGTAAATTGTTAAATTCAATGTTTAATATAAAGCAATCTATTTTGTTATGAACCAAAAATTTGTCTGAATAAATTTGTCTAAGTAATATATGAGTTTTTAATAAAGTTTATTTTTTATTTTTGTGTACTTTTTCTGTTTCCCTTATCTAACATAACTGTAACCATTTTTATATAAAAGTTGTTACCCTTGGACATATTTTAATTTTATAATTAACCTTTACATTCATCATTATGATTCTTTCACCTCTTGGCCTTAAAATTGCTTCACTAGTTTTTCTTAAGTTAGAACTAAATGACTACCTTATTTACACATTTTTAAATTTACATATTAAAATGTTTTTAGGTAATTATTTACTAGTAAACACAACTTGACACATGAAACTTACACATGAAAAATATTATTCAAAGATTTGATGTAATGCAAATATTAAATATAATTATTTCATGAATATTTTACTTGAAATTTTTAATATATTTTATTGATTATGCTATTACAGTTGTCCTAATTTTCCCCATTTGCTCCTCTCCATTTGGTACCACCCATTCCCTTTGCCAATGCATGTCCTTCGTTTATATCCATGGGTCATGCATATAAGTTCCTTGGCTACTCCGTTTCCTGTACTGTTCCTAACATCCCCCTGTCTATTGTGTACCTACCATTTATGCTTTTTCTTTTTTTTCTTTTTTTATTTTAGATTATTCAGTACAGTTTCAATCTTTTATTCCCATTCCAGCCCACCCACCCATCCCTCCCCACCTCCCTTCCATTTCCAAGCCCCATAGTTTTGTCCATGTATCCTCTATATTTGTTCCAGTAAACCCGTCCCTTCTCCCCTGAAATTCCCTCCCCTCTCCCCTCTGGTCACTGACATCCCATCCTCCATTTCAGTGTCCTTTGTTATAATTTACTTGTTTCTTTGTTTTGTTGTTTAGGTTCCTGTAAAAGGTGAGATCATATGGTATTTGTCTTTCATTGCCTGGCTTATTTCGCTTAGCATAATGCTTTCTAGCTCCATCCGTGCTGTTGCAAAGGGTATGAGCTCCTTCTTTTTTTCAGCTGCATAGAATTCCATTGTGTAAATGTACCATACTTTTTTGATCCATTCATTTACTGATGGGCACCTGGGTTGTTTCCAGCACTTAGCTATTGTAAATTGTGCTGCTATGAACATTGGGGTACATAGGTTCTTTTGGATTGGTGTTTCAGGATTCTTAGGATATAGAG
>CM052548.1:33815014-33840575 GCA_028533065.1 Trachops cirrhosus | reverse complement strand
CACTGGGCTGTTATTATCCTGCAGTAGTCTCCTTACCGTCTGGTCTTTCCATGTCCGCTACAATTTTGATTTCTTATTTTCATGTAAGCTGCAATGTCCTCTGTAGTATGGTTAGGTTTTTCTGTCTTTTGAAACGGGAGGTGGCATGTGCTCCCTCCTACTACGCCGCCATCTTCCTGTTCCCTCTACCCCATTTATGCTTTTTAATCCCTGCACCTTTTACCTCATTTTCCCCCTTCAGTCTCCCAACTGATAATCCACCAAATGATCTCCATATCTATGATTCTGTTTCTGTTCTGTTTGTTAGCTTAGTTTGTTTTTTAGATTCAGTTGTCGATAGTTGTGAATTTATTGCCATTTTATTGCATTGTTCATACTTTTGATCTTCTTTTTCTTAAATAACTCCTTTTAACATCTCATTTAATAATGGCTTGGTGATGAGGAACTCCTTTAGCCTTACCTTGTTTGTGAAGCACTTTATTTGCCCTTCAATTCTAAGTGATAGTTTTGGTACATAGAGTAATCTAGGTTGTTGGTCCCTGCTTTTCATCACTTTGAATACTTCTTGCCAATCCTTCTAGACTGAAAAGTTTTTTTTTTTTTGAGAAATCAGCTGCCAGTCTTATGGTAACTCCTTTGTAGGTAATTATTTGCTTTTCTTTTGGTGTTTTTAAGATTTTCTCTTTATCTTTGATCTTCAGCATTTTAGTTATGAAGTGTCTTGGTATGATTCTCTTTGGGTTCATTTTGTTTGGGACTCTCTGTGCTTCCTGGACTTGTATGTTTGTTTCCTTCAACAAATTAAGAGAGTTTTCTTTCATTATTTTTTCAAATAAATGTTCCATTTCTTGCTCTTTCTCTTCTCTTTCCAGCACCCCTATGATTAGAATGTTGGTATTGGTACTGTTGGTATATTTGAAGTTGTCCCAGAGGTTGCTTACACTATCTTCAGTTTTTTTTATCCTTTTTTTCTTCTTGTTGTTCTGAATGGTTGTTTTTTTGCTTCCTTATATTCCAAATCTTTGATTTGATTCTTTTCTTCGTCCACTCCACTGTTGATTCTCTGTAAATTTTTCTTTATTTAACTTAGTGTAAGCTGGATCTTTCTGCCTGGGTCTTTTTTATGCTGTTGAAGTATCCAATGAATTCCTTGAGCATCCTAATAACCAGTGTTTTGAACTTTTCATCTGATAGATTGCTTATCGCTATTTTGTTTAATTCTTTTTCTAGAGATTTGTTCTGTTCTTTAATTTGGGCCATATTTATTTGACTCCTCATTTTGGCAGCCTCCCTCTGTTTGTTTCTATGTATTAGGTAGAGCTGCTTTGACTCCCTGTCTTAGTAGTGTGGCCTAATGTAGAAAAGCATACTCATAATTTGGACAGGGCAGAGCCTTAGGTAATCACCAGGGTGGGGCAATCCATGTAAACCAGATTGATGGAGTATCAGATATGGTGTAGCTTCTCTTTGTCTTTGTGGCAGGGCTGGGGCTGGTGCTCAAAACAGAAAATGGCTGCTGCCTGGCCTCTGGAGTTTTGTCAGTGAGGAAGTTGTCCCCCAGCACTCACCCTGATGCTGGACACTTTGGTCTCTTCCCATATGCCACTGATGCCCTTCCAGCTGCTGCCCGGGTGCTGGAACTGAGAAGGAATGAATTGGCATAAATCCTAAATCTGTTGTGGGCCCTTTAAGAGGAGACTCCTGAAAATCCCATGGTTTCTTCCACCACTCCGATCCCCACCTGTTTTCACCACCAGAAGTTATAGGGAGTTATCTTCTTGGCACTGGAACCCTACATTGGGTAGTTTGGTATGGGGCTGGGATCTCTCACTCCCAAGGTCTCTCCTTATTTTTATCTACCATACGTGGGTGTGGGACCACCCATTCTGTATCTGTGTCTCCATCCCTCCCACCCACGTGGATGAATGTAACTTCTTTAATTCCTTGGTTGTCAGACATTTATACAGCTTGATTTTCGGACAATTCTGGGTGATGGTTGTTTTTTGTAGTTCAGTTGTAATTTTTGTTGTGGTTGTGTGGGGAGGTGAGCTGTGTTTACCAACTCCTCCATCTTGACCAGAAGTGCCCCTAAAACTAAGTTTTTATTTCCTTAGTCAACTTTATTCTAAAAGCACAATTTCATTTTCTTTATTGTAGTTAAAAAATACAGAAAATACTGTGTCATATATGGTCATCACTAATTTGATTTTCTTTAGTGTTTATTTACTCTTTCCTACTTTTACTAGAGTAATGCTTGTTACTATAATAAATAAATGTCCAAGTTTCATGGCATATATCAAATCTTTTTCTATTTCAAAATACTTGTCCATTGTAGATTTATTGTTAATGGTTAGCTTTTCTCCAGTTTGTAATTGAAGGACATATCTCATTTCTTGTCTTTAATTTTTTAATGGCTAAAACTTAAGAGTTATCTTTTATCTTTTAGTTCTTACATTAATATTTGTCTTATGTATTCTATGATTGTGCATTTTTCTAAATTTAATTTTAATATGTTTTTATTTTGAATTATTAAGCCATTTTCTTCATAAAGTATTTTTCTGTAGTATAAAGAAATGCTACCACAAAAAATCTGTAGCAAAGTATTATTACTTTTTTAAATATGCAAGGTTATCTCTCACTTAAAACTTCCTAAATTAAAAGTCTCTGAGTAAATCTGATCCACCCTGCTATTTCCAAACTAGTGTTCTAGAAGGACCCTAAGGTTCTCCTTTACCACTCTTCTAACCTTTAGGAGAAAAAAGTTAATATGGATCAATTTAAGAAAAAACAGACTCATGAACTACATTCAGTGCTTAGGGTTGGAGTTCACCATCAAAAGAAAAAAAAAGAGCTAATATTCTTGTATCGTTATGCTGTGGAGTCTGAATACTCTTTGTTTATACCTCTGAATTATCACTGTTTGAAATTGCCTCTGTTTTCTCTGTGTATAGGATACACTTTCTTTTACAGCCTTATTTGGCTAGTACTTCAAGATGTTAAAACTGCCTGTAATCTAGAAGGATTCTGATTCCCAGGCCAATATAATGAGAGTGGGTTTCAAAGTACCGAGTTATTAGGGCACCCCAAACAGTGTGGCTCATTTGGTTGGGCATTGTCACTGTGAACTGAAAGGATGCTGGTTCAATTCTGGGTTGGGTGGTTGCCTGGGTTGCAGGTCTGGTCCCATGGGGTGTGTAAGAAAGGCAACCAAGTAATGTTCCTCTCTCACATTTATGTTTTTCACCCTCTCTTTTTCCCTCCCTTCCTGTATCTCTAAAGTCAAAAATAAAGTAAAAATATTTTTTAGAAGTGTTAATGGGGCAACTTAGGCCCCATCCTCATGACTCACATCTGGACCATAAGTGTTCACAAGTCCAGGTTTATTCAAAGGGGTTTAAAATCCATTCTAATATATAGTGTTTGTTTAACTTTTCCATTTATATTTGTAAGGGTTTTCCAGAATAACATTACTAACTGGGTATCTATCTATCTATCTATCTATCTATCTATCTATCTATCTATCTAATCTATTTAAGCTATCATTATCTATATATCAAGAGATTCATATAAACCATTGACTCATGGGATTGTGGAAACATGATGAGTCCAAAATCAAACGGGATAGGCCATCAAGCTAGACACTCACGAAAGAGTTGCAGTTAAAGTCCAAAGGCAGTCTCCTTCCTGTAGAAAAATTTCTTCTTGCTCAGAGGAGGTCATTTATTTTTCTACTGAGGCCTTCAACTGATTGCATAAGGCCTGCTCACATGCTCACATGATGGAGGGTAGTTAACGTCATGAGAGACCACTGATTTAAATCTTAATCTCATAAAATATTTGCTTGCAGAAACATCCAGTATAATTTTTGGCATAATATCTACATACTCAGGCCCAGCCTAGTTGACATAAAATTAGCCAACCCATCATCCCACCATGTGTGTGTCCTACTAACACAGACTAGAAGGACAATATCTTGGTGCTCCCCATGGCTATACCCAGCACATTCAACACACAAATCAGTGTCTAATAGTCTTTAAAGTATTGTTCTGCATCCTACTGTACATGTTTGTTTCTTAAAAGTATGTCTTTCTTCTACATCTAGAAGAATATATTCTACATATTTCAGTTAGAGTCATCATAGGCCTATTACAAGGCTAATCCCCCATCCTGTTGACTTACTTTATACTACTTGTTGCCAAAATAGTATTACTGAAATTGTTTTGGGTTCTTATTTTCCACCTGAAAGTGCTATAAAGCCACTTTTTAGTATTTAATATTCAGGACTAGCTATACATTGAAATGGTCAGTTTAGTGACCTAAGAGGCTGAGCATTGGAAGCTAGGGTCCTGACTTAACAAGATAAAGTTTTTGCTAGCAATACTTCTTTTAGTGAAAGTGCTTCTGTGAATTATACATTTTTAACTTGATTTTTTAATTTAGTGTGGGCTTTTCTATTGATGCCACCTCTTTTTGTTTGTTTCTGGTGCTACTTCTGCTATATGGTGCAAGATGTGGTGACCATGATGAAAAGACCCACTGCCCAGTGACTTTTCAACACTGTGGTTGATACAGATTTGGGGACCCCCATGGAAAGTGTTTCCAAATGCCATGTTCCTTACTGGGAAATGGGTTCCAATGGGAACCTATTTGCCCTGTGACTGTCCCAAATTTAGTCCCTTAACTAACAAAATTGGAAAAGGGGCCTGGTGGGATCCTGTTATACTTTTGCTTCAAATCTCCTTACATGACTTACAAACTATAAAATAATACATTTGTTAAGGATATATGCAATTTTTAGTTCTTGTTTTTTAAAAAATAACTGATCTTATTTTAGGCCCTTTTGCAGCAGAGTTCAGTCTACCTTTGTTTTTTTTTCTTATTCCCCTAAGAGCCATGTCTATTTCTGATTCTGTTCCTCTAGTCCTCTGTGAGAATAGAAATGCAATGAACTCATTTGATTTTTGTTTTAGCAATGCCTGTCTCCTCAGTCAGTAAATTGCTCTGGCCATCTGTAAGAAACTCCACCCTCTCTTTCACTGACCTTTTGTTCCTTCCATGCTTGAAAAATGTCTTATTATTTGTCCTAATGCCTTTTGCAATCTTCTTTTCATTTGCCACTTTCCTTTTCTTATCATATGTTTCTTTTACACTTTAAGCCTTGAAATCATTTCTACATTCACATGTGCTACAGGAGCTTTTCTCTTCCCGGTACTCATTTTGCATGTGGTATTGGTAGGGCAGGAATTGCTCCTGTCTTTGTGATCTGAAACAGCACATTTAATGTAAAAAGCTGAATTAATTTTAGCTCTTCCTTATTTTTCAAAGTAGTGAAACCAGTATCCACTTAATCAGTCATTAAACAAATTTATACTAAATACATATTGTGCTTTAATGCTTAGAATTTATTATAATAAAGTTCAACCTAAGAAATAAAGTATATAGCTTTTTCTGGTTCTATTAATGTAATGTGTTCACATTTCCTTTTCCTTTTCTTTTTTTTTCTGTCCTTCTGTTGAAGTCTTGTGGGGTGCAAATAGAATTTAGGACTACTGAAAAATCTGATGGAAAGATTTTCACTGTATCCCCACAGGGCAAAGTTTTCTATGTGGAACTTTACTCTCTTTAATACACATTGTTGTAAAAAGTGATAAATGATATGGCTTCTTAAGACATCCAGATATTTTCAGTGTTCTCTGTTTATGCAAGGGGCGTTCCTTCAGTGAGAAAGGTGCTATAATAGCTATCTCATGACCATGCATGAGTCCCTTTATTCAGTGCATTGAAAGTCCCTACAGCGGAGGCAGGCCTGAAAGACGCAGGCTCTCTGCTGCCTTCAAGGTCATGTGGAAAATCTTCAGTTACTATGAGGTATATATACTCACATACATAATGTTTACAAATATTGATATTTTTGACTCTCTTTTCTATTCAAGGTAGTCATTTTCACAAAACTACTTTTTATGAAATATTTCTTCTTTGAAACAAACAGCCTTTTAATGATGAAGTATATTCTTTTATAATGTTCTTGGAGACAATAATGAAAAATAATGAGTAAAGTAGTATCTTTAACATCAATCCTTTATTTTTACTACTTTAAGATTTTTAGATATTAGTTGTCTTATATATTGCTTATAAAGAATTCAGGATTCTTTGTCTCCTAGTTATACTTGAGTAAACTCCAGACTGAACTGTTGTGCTGCTCGCTAAGTGATCTGGTTTGCTCCTGTGGAGCAGGAACAAAGCAGCCCCAGCTAACTGGGCAATTAAAAATAAGAAACATGCAGCACAAAGAGAGTCTCCACATTCAACTCAACTCAGCATAAAATATTGTAAATTCAACATTCAAACAAATTTCTATCCTAAATAAATATTAAGTTTTGTATTGATCCTTGCTGAATCTAATGTTAATATTTTTATCTTGTATAAAATTAGACTATATGGAACAACATTAAATACTAAGGTTTTTTTTCTGTCACTAAAGTGTCTAGCACATCTTGACAAACTTTTGTATCAGAAATAGAGAAAATGTCAAAATGCAAAACAGATCATAGCCAGTGGTGGAAATGAATGTTTTCATGAACATAGTATAAAGTTTGACTAAGTCTCCAACAGTGTAGTGCTAATGCTTCTATAATTTGAAATGAGCTTTTTAGTGGCAATAAACTCTAAATTGTGTGTGTGTGATTTGCATCATTTTGTATACTTTAAATAGTATACGTGGAAATGTATAGTCATAAAATGCCTATGTTATCTGAATGTATAATTTTCTGATACTGTCACTTTAAAAATACAAAACTTTTCTCTCTGATAACCTTAGAAAACATGATTTAATCTGTTAAATAATTAAAACATTAATTCACTAGGCATTTTTAATCTTTGATTAAATTCCTTGGTTCAGCTTATAGTATTATTGTTATATTATTAATAATAATTTTAATAACTTACCTCCTTCATTTCTACCTGAGGAAAATAGCACTTGTAAGCTTCTTTTATATTATATGTATTGTCTTATTCCACACACTTCCACTGTCCTTCAGGCTAGAAAATTCACCTTTGGTTCCTCAGGTCTGTTAACTGAGGTCAGAGATTTGTTCATTTGTACAAGCAGTTGGAGCCTCTCTGTGTCTCCTTCCTTGGCAATGTGTACATGAAGTCTTCATAAGAAATTACTTTGACAGCCTGTAGACAATGACTTTGGTTTCCAGGCATCATTTAATTTAAAGTGATCATTGTCTGGATCAGAGTTGGCATTGTGCGTTCTGGCATTTTGTTACAATTCCACATTCCAAACATCTTAGCACATTGGACCAGAACATTGCTTTGCTTAGGGCTCCAAATGCAACATAAAAGATAAAGCAAGGACAGGGAAGAAAGAAGACTCAGTTTCACAGAAGTTTGCCTTTTTTATTTTTGTATTTTCCTAAATATGAAGATGATAGTTGAATTGCTAAAGGACTAGAAATTACAATCAGCATGTGAGTTTACATAATTTGCTTTCAGTACTACTCCCTAATCCATATGTTTTAAGTGTATGTATAACACTGTCTGACTTTTTTATTTTAGTTTCTGTAGCTATTTTAATCATATTGTTTGATTCTGTCATTGGGGTGATACATTGTCTGATCCATTACCCAATACCAATGCAGGAAATATTATTTCAGGAAACATGTAGCCACATATATTTATATGTAACCATGGAAAAGAGGCAAAATATGTAAACTATTGATTACCTGAACAGTTCATGCACATCATAAATTTTGCATAGTTGTACAAGTTAATGCAAGTCCCAAAGCATATATATATAACAAGCCTGAGGAATGCATGTGGTAACCTGAAACAAAAATTTAAAAATTCAATCTTAAAAAATAGTTTGCAAATGTGGATCTGAAATTTGATTCTAAAATTTTCACATTGGCATCATATTATGCAATGATAATTAAAGTTCAGAACTAAGTCTTGTTTGTCACAGATATTTTAAGAAGGTGATAGAGACCCACATCAAAAGAACAAGCTAATAGTCTATAGTATGGAGGGTTTATGTTTAACTTTATTAATGTCACTTCGTGTTACAGGTTAATTCTTGTTAAGGTGTTCTCTAGTTTCAATAAAGTGTCCAGAGGTAGAATTACAGAAAACCAAAGGTTTTGGTCACCATTGTCACCTCTATGCATGTTGTAATTCTGTGTCTGACATAGATTTCAGAACACTTATAAAGTGAGGAAATGTGAAATTTTGTATATTTAACATAATAGTTTTAATGTATGAAAATGTCAACAGCAACTAAGTAGGAAAAACTAGATAGGTATATGATGGATAGACAGACAGACAGATAGATAGGTAGACAGAGTGGCAATGGATCCATAGCATAAACATTACAAACCTGATTGAACTTCAAATAGAAAAATCTAAGGCTTTGCCACAGAGGCCTCTATAATAATTTCTGTTTCAACAAAATCTATGGACAATTTATTTTCAGAGTCAAGTTTGAGAAGCAGTTAGCTAAAATACCCTTAAATTCAATGCAGTTCCTATCAAGATTCCAATGACATAGTTCACAGAACTTAAACAAATATTTAAAAAATTTATATGGAACCACAAAAGACCCTACATAGCAAAAGCTATCATGAGAAAGAAGAACAAAGTTGAAGGAATTATGCTGCCTAATATCAAACTATACTATAAGGTCATGGTAATCAAAACAGCATGGTAACAGCATAAAAACAGGCACACAGATGAATGGAACAAAATAGATCCTATACCAGAAATAAACTTTCACCTTTATAGTAAATTAATATTCAAGGCAAGAAATAAGCACATACAATGGGATAAAGACAGTTTATTCAATAAATAGTGTTGGGAAAATTGGATCAATATGTACAGAAAAAATGAAACTAGCTCACTTTCTTACACCACACATGAGGATAAATTCAAAATGTATGAAAGACTTAAATGCTAGACCTAAAACCATAAAAATCATAGAAGAAAATATAGGCAGCAAAATTTCAGACATGCTTAGAGCAATATTTTACCAGATATATCTCCCCAGGCAAAGGAAACAAAAGAAAAATAAACAAATGGGACCACATCAAGCTAAAAAGTTTTTTTTTAATTAAAGATTTTATTTATTTATTTTTAGAGAGGGGAAGGGAGGGAAAAGGAGAGAGAGAAACATCAATGTGTGGTTGCCTCTCATGTGGTTCCCACTGGGGACGTGGCCCGCAACCCAGGCATGTGCCCTGACTGGGAATCGAACCTGCGATGCTTTGGTTTGCAGCCCGTGCTCAATCCACTGAGCTACGCCAGTCAGGGCCAGCTGAAAAGTTTTTACACAGCAAAGGAAATCAAATGACAACAAAATCAAATGACAAAATGAACAAAATCAAATGACAACCCAAAGAATGGGAGAATATATTTTCCAATACATCTGATAAGGGGTTAATATCCAAAATTTATAAAGTATTTACAAAACTGAACATTAAAAAACAAACAACCCAATAAAATGGGCAAAGGATCTGAATAGACACTTCTTCAAAGAGGACATACAGATGGCCAATAGACATATGAAAAAATGCTCAAGGTCACTAATCAGAAAAATGAAAATTAAGATCACAATCAGATATCATCTCACACCCGTCAGAATGGTTATTATCAGTAAAACAACAAACAAGTGCTGGAGAGGATGAGGAGAAAGGGGAACCCTTTTGCACTATTGGTAGGAATGCACATTGGTGCGGCCACTGTGGAAAGCAGTATAGAGATGCCTAAAAAATTGAAAATGGCTCTGTCTTTTGCCCCACCTATCCTGCTTCTGAGAATATCGTCAAGGGACACAAAGCACTGATTCAAAAGAACATAAGCACCCCTATATTCATTCCAGCATTATTTACAATTCCCAAGATATGGAAGCAGCCCAAGTGTCCACCACCAGATGAGTTGATAAAACAACTAGAGGGCATTTACACAATGAAATACTACTTGGCCATAAAAAAGAAGAGAGTTTTACTCTTTTCCATAGTGTGATGGACCTGGAGAACATATACTAAGTGAAATAAGCCAGTCAGAGAAAGACAAATACCATATGTTTTCACTCATTTGTGGAATCTAATGAACAAACTGAACTAAACAAGCAAAATAGAGACAGACTCATAGACAGAGAGCAGGATGTCAGCTAAATGGGGAGGGGATTGGGGACTGAGGGATTAAGCGTAAAGGAATAAGGACTCATGGATATGGACAACAGTGTGGCAATTATGGAGGGGAGGGGAGTATATGGGGACTAAATTGGTAATGGAAAAATGCAATAAAAATCATTTAAAAGAGTGAAAAATAAAATAAATAAATAAATGTCCTTAGCTTGGCACTACTTAAACACTATTTATCATGACCCAGCAGTGCTGGTTTGATGGCCTAAGTACACAACACAATATAAAAGTATGTAAAGACATGAGTTATAACTTCATAATTCAGAGTTGTAAATCCTATGATATGAGCATAAATTTCTTGGGGGAATATAGCAGCTGATATGTTTCAACTCTAGTAATTAGCTCATTAGAGGAAACTAGTAATATCTGTTTTTTTCAAGTCGTATAGCATATTTTATTATCTTGTTCTGTAACATTTCAAATGATTAAAGGTATTACAAAATAATTTATGTAAAGATAAGTCTAAATCTGTAATAAATGTGTTAAATGAAATGAATCCCTCACTTTCTTTTATTTCTAAAACACTTAAACATTTTTTATATTACAGTTTTTCCAAATAACTGGAGTCCTGTATTTTCCTGTAATAGTCCTGTAACTATTTTCCTGTAAATAAATTTAACCATGCTGAAGGTAGTTTTTATTTTGTGTGTGGGGTGGGCTGTATTTTCTGATAAACTATTTATTAACATAGATTGCTATAAATTTTATTTAAGTATCATTTAACCTCTAATTATTTTTTGCTAACATATGCTAACTGGCATAGATTCTCTAGAAATTCATGTGCATATTCACACTGATCATTGCTCTTTTTGAGAGTAAGTGTGTATGTGCGCTATGCCTAGGACTAAAACACATAATCCTCCCTAGGTGAATGCAGAGTTTTGTGGGTCTTACTGATGTTTTAAGTACAGTACTAATGAGGAAAAAAGTTATCTGTTCCCTCTGGAGGTCAGGTAGAAATGTAAAATGCACACTGAAAATAATTTATGGTTTTTGGAAACAAAATGTATTACAATATAAAATATGGTAATAGGATTTCTCAGACTTATACTTTTGAACTTCTAGCATTTTCTTGGGGCAAAAAGGAGAGGATAAAATTTCTGCATTTTGTTTCCAAGTTATTTTGATTTGTACTATGTCTTGTAGTAGTATTTTTAATGAATCTAAACATTTTCTAGCAAAGACACATCTGTGAGCTACTTCAATTGGACATCAAAAAAATTAGTGACAGAAAGAGTTAATTTTATTTCTAAGGTGCCTTGTGGAGCTAGAAAGAAGCTATGGCTACTTGGGTAATCTGAGTCAATTATATTGAATTCACATAGGGTGATTATGTAGTTCTCAGCTCCTCCTTCTACCAGCTGTTCTTAATCAGTCTTGATTCCTTAGTTCAACTGATGCCCCCTACAATGCTGACTCTGTCTTGCTCAAACAAGATTCCTTAATAATTGCTCACTCATTTGGATCAATCTCCCTCATCACTTGCATATCTACTCTTTTGCTTCCTCTCAGTTATTTCTGACTTCTTTCCATAAAATATTATTGATTTTTGTTGCTTTACTTTGTCATAAATGTGAAATTTACATAAAATGTGAGATCCATAATGCCCACTGATTTTTTAATTTTTAGTTATTATTTTATTATATATTTCCATTACCATTTATCCCTCTTATACTCTCTTCTGCCTCCACCCACCCCCTCTGCCTGGCAACCACCACACAGTTCTCCATGTCCACAAGTCCTTTTTATTTTTTTGCTTGATCCCTCCACCCCCTAAACCCACCCCCCAGAGCTGTCAGCCTGCTCTCCATCTATGAGTCTGCCTATATTTTGCTTGTTAGTTCAGTTTGTTTACCAAATTCCACATATGAGTGAATGCATAAGGTATTTGTTTTTCTCTGACTGGCCTATATCACTTAGCATGTTTTTCAGGTCCATCCATGCTGTCACAAAGGGTAAAATTTTCTTCATTTTATGGCCAAGTAGGATTACACTGTATAAATATCCCATTGTTGTCTTATTCACTTATGTACTGATGGACACTTTGTACTGATGGAATTTTTTATTTTTTTCAACATCAGAGTTGTGGTCCAGAGAAGTGTAAGAGCTTCATATTAACTTGAAAGAATGGATTGTTAATTTTGAGGAACATTATTCCTATAGATTTTACCTTCTAATTCATAGTAACAACAAGATCAATAATACTCAGCCACCCAAGGAAGCCCCAAAAGCAAACAAAAGAAACATATGTAAGATATACTTTAGGTCAGATGGACAGAGAAATCCTTATTGAGAAGATGTCATTTGAGTTGTGATTTGAAGGAAGCAAGAGAATGAGTCTATTGGACATCTGGAGCAGAGTATTCCCGATAGAGGCAATGGCAAGTGTGAAGATACTGTGGCATGAGTGTGCCTGCCATGTTTGAGAAAAAATGAGGGCATATGGGTACAGCTGAGTGAGAGAGGAGTGGGGAGTTGGTGATTAGAATGGAGAAATTACAAATGACCAGACAATGTAGGGTCATGTATAATAAGACCTGTGGCTTTTACTCTAGGTGATATGAAATTTTTCAGAGTTTTGACCTAAGAAATGATGTGGAAACTCATTTATTCTTAAAAGGAACTGCCTGACTGCTGTAATGGGAAAAGATTGGGAGGAACAAGGGTGGACACAGAGAAACCTATTAGAAAGCTGTAATATCCAAGTGGGTTGGACTTTGATAGTTGCCACAGAAATGGTAAATATCAAGTGAGATTGTTTGAAAGGGGATAGTTATAAGGTCTGGGTTGAAGGAGAGAGAAATTTAGGCTGACTCTAAGGTATTTATCTCAGCAACTAGATATGAGGAATTTTCAGTAAGTAAAGGCTTGGAAGGCAATCACAAATCTTATTCATGTATATAGTACATAAAAAATGCCTGTTAGACTTATAAATGGAGGTTCTGAGTAAGCAGCTGGATACACACAAGTCTGAAGTTCAAGAAAGAAGTAAGGCTAAGGTATAAATTAGGGTGTCATCAGAAAATAGATGGTACTTAAAATCATGAGGCATGGTGGGATCACTTGGGGTATAAATACAGATGGAAAAAGACTATTTAATAGGATAGACTTTATTCAGGTTATTGTAGTTAAATTACTATCTACATAACAGCCTCTTGCACCTCTCCATATATACATGTTAATATAAGCAAAACACTATTCCATGGCATATTCCTTATAAAACTCTGATTATCTCCTACCAATACTTTAAGATTCAGCTTAAATGTCACATTCTTCATGTGGTTAGAGAATGGTTGCATTGTCATTTTAACAAAAAATGATCTGGTATCATCCTCCTCACCCATTAGGTCATGAGGTTCCTAAAGGTAAGGATCACATATTTCCAATGCCCTGTACTCTACTTGAAAATCAAAAGACACTTAGTGTGTTAATGAATAAAATAAAAAAAAAGAATAACAGAAAGTGAGAGGGAAGGAAGGATAAGGAGCATTTGCAGGCTAAGCAGCAGAGAGGGGTCTTTGGGAGGGAGAGTAATGCGTATTTTATTTAGCGTGCAAGCTTGGTTCTGAAAAGCTGCTTTCAATTTTCACCAACATGGAGTACATCTCATATAACTTAGCAGAACATGATTCAATTTCCTCTTCTGTGAAATGAGAGTGTTGAACAAAGTCCCTTCCAGCTTTAAAATGCAAAGGTTTCAGATTCCCAAGTGAAATATGATCTGTGTGATTCACACACACGTTTTCTTCACCATGTTTGGACACGCCTGGTTATCTAAAAGCCCTGTGCTGGCCCGTGGGTGCCCTCACCTCCCCTGCTCAGTCTCACTTTCCCTCAGCCCTGACTTGGTAGAACTTAATGCCTTTATTTTACAAGTTATCGTTGCTCTAAAAACATCATGTCTGCTATATTTACGATATTTATATTTGTTCTGTGTTGCCTTGGCATTCCGAATAGGATATTCACTACTTAAAGCAAAGCAAAACAGAACAGAAACATACAAACACAAACCCTCTTTTATCTCTTTATAAAAATCTTGACATTAGGCAATAAAATAATCTGTAAATGCTAAAAATTAAAAATTGATGAGACACTGGGTGGGAAAAATATAACAGAATTTTGCAGTGATTTCAATTCATTCACTCATGATATTTGAGAGAACTTTGCCATTAATTCATACTGCTCCATATTTTGCCATGACATTAAATACTAGTTATAAAGACCTGCCTTTATTTTCTTGCCATTTTTTCTGCTTCATCCAAGGTTGTCACTGAAATATAAGTCAATGAAACATGTGCATGATATGGATTTCATTATCAACTGATTTCATTTAATTCAGCCTTCAGTGGTGACTTGTTTCTGAAATTAAGCACTTTCTACACCAACCCTCATAACTCAGAACCTTGATTCTCATTCCTAGATTATAGAAAATCCCATGGAAAAAAGTATTAGATTTAAAATTCCAGTGTTTATGGTGAAATGAAATAAAGCTCAGAGTCTAAAACTTATTAAACTAAAACATATTAGGTTAACTGTAAATCCCTTTCTTACTTAGTGGCTTAAAAAATAACACAAGCTTATTAGTCTTTCTGTTCTTGTTAAATACACAACCCAGAGTTGATTTTTCATTAGAGAGGAGATTAAATTTAAAAACCAGAATAATGGATAGTTTAAATGATGTTAAGGGAGTCATTATATTTGTAATCTAAATTACTCTTTTGCAATTGTTAAATAATTAAAGATATCATATTTTAGTATACGGCTTTAGCACTGATATGATTATTTTGTCTAACAGTGGACTTCATTCCCTACCATTAATTGGGAGTCATTTCAACCAAATGTCAGAAGCTTCCTGAGTTTTCATGCAATCAATGCTGTGTTTGGCTCTACAGAGGTAGTTTCAAACTTTTACAACTAAGATTAACAATTAAGAAGTACATTTTTATATTATGAACTGGCATACATACACACATTACAATAGAAAAAAATTCAAGAAAAAAATTGGTTTATATTAGTGAAAAAGTCTAATGTTGCCATTGCTTTCTATTCTACTCCATTCATTTATTTTATTCTATATAATTAAAAAATGTTGATTGAGACCAAGGGCCAGCAGATTAAAAAATACTACTCTAGAGTATATTAGGATTCCATTTTTGGAAAAATTGTAACTAAGTCAGGAGAGAAGAATAATATGAAAGAAAATACAGTTTAATGTTAGAGTCAGTGAAATTGCCTTCAAAATCATGAGATTTGAGCCAGACTTTGAACAATAAGAAGGATGGCATAGTGGAGGTACAAATGGGAAAGCCCAAATCCTAAGAACAAATGTGAGTGTGTTCGTTTCCAGAATAATGAGAGGATAATTTTGCTTTGAGTTCAAGATGTGGTTTGGGCACCAGGGAATTGTAAAGACAGAAAAATTATTTGTATCTAGATCCATGATAACTCTGAGTAAGAGACAGACACTTATACCTAATATAGGAGAAACTAGGGACCAATCTAAGGATTTTGTTTATTACAAATGTGTTTATTAAATGACATTGAAGGCTGATTATAGTATGAAAATACATTCTCTGAATGAATTATGAAGGAATGACTCCTGGGAGGATGGCCCACTGTGACAGTAATTCTGATGTTGTGTGAATGGATTCTAGATAAGATGGCAGTATCAAGCTTGCATATTAAATAAAGTCATGGGAATGGTTTATAGACTCTCTACTTACAGAGTTGACATGTATATATTAGTAATTTTAATATTAGAAGGTGGTCCAGGTGCCGTATGGGTTATTATAGGATTGTTGAGTTTCAATCACAGTGAAAACAGAACAAAGCAAAAGCAACATTTGGTTAATGACTATTTCACACGGAGGTCAGGTACTTCTGCTGAAAGCACTATCCACCTATCATCTGAATCAGAATCACTATGGATTATTGTTCAAAATGAAAAAGATTGGACCCCCCCCCAGATCTGCTGGATCAAGCTACTCAGAATTGAGTACATTTATAATGAATACCCAAAGCATATCGAGCGACTCCTTAAGTTTGAATCACTTATTTTATAGTTGAGTGAACTGAAGCTAGGGAGATTAAGTGATGTTCATGGTCTTACTCTCAGCGACAGAGCAAAACTAGGATCTGAGTTTTCTTGGTATTAAAAGAGAAGAGTTTTTGTATTTAGACATGTCTGACTTTGGAGTTTGACTCCACTTTTTACTAGTTGATGACCCATGTCAAATAGATTAAGTTCCCTGAGGCACCATTCCTTTTCTGAAAATGAGGATAATAATACCTAACGTAAAAGTGCTGCTTAGATTGTTTTCAAGATTGCAGATAGATTTTTAAACCATCAGCGTCTGACATAAAGAGCCCTCCATGGCCTATAACTATTGTTACTTTCTTTGTTATCTTGGGGTTAGAAGAGCAAGTGATCAAGTGCTTAAGTTCTGAAGCCAAACCATGTATGCTCAGATCCTAGCTGAGCTGTTTACTAACTCAGTGACTTTAGGAAGAATTGTGACCATTTTGTGTCACAATCCCTTCATTGGAAAATTGGTGATACCAACATAACCACCTCAAAGATTTTTGTGAAGATTAAATGATCTCTGACTGATGTGGCTCAGTTGGTTGGGCATCATTACCCAAAGCAAAAGGTCACTGGTTTAATTCCTGGTTGGGGCACATGCCTAGGTTACAGGTTCAGTTACTGTTTCTGTTCCAGCATATGCGAGGGACAAGCAATTGATGTTTCTCTCTCCCATACATGTTTCTCTCCCTCCCTTTCTCCCTTTCTTCCTCTCTCTCTGAAAATAGATAAATAAATAAAATATTTTACAAAAGATTAAACAAATTAATGTAAGTAAAGCATTTAAAACAAGCATGCCATGTTTTCATGTATAAAATAGATATAAGCTCTCAATATGCTATTATTGATATATCCTTATGTAGAAAGATTAAAAGAAATAGCCTTGAGGAGGTCATTGCTCATGGAGAGGCTGCTATATAGTCAGAAATTTCAGTCAGAGAAGAATAAGTATCAAGTATGGAGCATTTAAAAGAGGTCAATGCAAACTTAAGAGTCAGAAATGCTTGGATACCTGTTTCTCCTGTATAGAAAGTTGTCTCCTTGGATATTTCAAATTTAGGTAACACCTAAAATTGGATAGACTGCACGTTCCCTCTGGGTGTTCTTGTTCTGATGTTTATTTTTCTTAACTGTCTTTCTCTTTCTTATAACTTCTCTTATTCTTTTACCCTGAGAAACTTTGTGTTTTCCTTGGGTTTCCAGAAATCCAGTGAGACAGAATTGTGGTTGTTAACTTGTAAGATATAGAATATAATATTTATTAAACTGACAAATAAATTATTATTCCGAAAGAGAAGACATTGTTTTGAAAATGTTTTAATTAACTTCTTGCCCAATAAAGAATTCAGATCACAGCAACTCATTAGATCCCTCACATAATGTAATAAAAAACATAAGCAGCTACTTTTATTTAAAAGTGTATCCTAATTATGATTAACATTAGGTTAAAAGAGTGAGTCATATTTATATATGCACATAAAAGTAGGCAATCACTAAGTCCTGATGATTCTACTTCCAAAAGTGGTCTCATGCCAGTTACATGTATGTCTCAAACCTCTAATTCCTTTGCCACTACCATATTGGAAGCAGTCCTCTAAAGAACTATTGTAATAGTCTTCTACCAGGTGTTCAAAAGCAATCACACAAACATAGTGATGTTTTTAAAACCACAAACCTGTCCATGTTACTCTTCTATTGTAAGCAATTCAATGCATAAAATAAAAAATTCTTAAAAAACTATATAGTCTGGCATTTACCTCCCTTTTTCTTTCTAACTCCTCTCTCTTGACTCAACATAGTTCTGCATCCATCCTCTCTGCAGGCCTTCTTGCTAACCTTAACCACTGAAAAATTTTCTTGTTCTTCATCTATCGCCAGCACATACGGTTGCACAAATACAATTTTACCTAGCTTCTCTCTTATTTCTCAACCAAATCTTAGGTTTAAATTTCATTTCTGTAAGAAGTCTTCTCTGATTCCAGCTGATAGTGTAGTCTTCAGTTTTTAATATATATTATGTTTTATTTCATTGCCCTTATCACAAATGATGCAAAATAATAAGTAATTTAAGATTTGTGACCTACATTGCACTTAAATCCCATCGTGTTACAGATCATGCAGGAATTGTACAACATTATATCTCAAGCCTGGAAAAGGGATAAACACAGACTGAGAACTCAACAAAGACTTGTTAAATGAGTGAATACATGAATAAATAATGTACAAAATTGAAATTTAAAAATTGGGAACATATAACTCCTAATGATAAGAACTGCTTGCATTGACTAAGGGCACTTTAGTTCTAACAAGTCAAAAATTGTGTTAGAGTTGGTAACAAAATGTGCATATGACAATAATATAATTAGTTTCTATTAGTTTGCTTTTATTTTCTGACCATGGTTGCTTTTGCCTTATTTTGATACTAAGACCTCAGTATGATGTATTCACCAATTGATATTAGTTTGAGTTAATGAAGGCTTAAGAGATAACTTGAAAGTATTTTCCATTTGTACAAAATTATGTAAATTGAATAAAATGATCCTCCATTAGGTTTTGATGTGCAAAACATCTTTTCCTTTTAAGAACAACATCTTTTCCTTCATCTGTTGGACTATAAATCAAATGGCTCCAATGACTCCAACATAGATGTGGGTGTGAGATCAATGTTACTCAATCCAAACTTTCCCATGGGTGAATTGCTGATCATGGTGTGGGCACATGATTCAAGCAAAGCTAATTAAAACTTGATTGGAGTGATTTCTATGAAAATTTAGAGTTAGGTCTTCCTCCTTCTGAGACTAGGACTACTTAATTTTGGACTTTGGTTGTCATCTTTCCAGTGAAATAGAGATAGTTTTCTGGAAAATAGAGCAAGGGTAAAGAACACCAGCATTGATAAGGAAACAAAATCATCCAGATCTTGATGTTTCTTAGGAATTAACATCTATTTAATGAAATAACTTTGTATTCAATCTAAATTGTTTGCATTTTAGACAGAGTTTATAGAGGCAAACTTTTCTTTGACCCACTCTTTTAATGGGATGTGAATGTAGACATGTAATAAAGTATTGTCAAAAATAGATTTATGGGTATGCCTTTCTTAAACAAATGTTAAGGCTGAAAAAGCTGAGAATATTGTAAAGATTTTCTTGTAGGTTTTTATAGATCCTAACATGTGGAAAGAATTATGTTTAGGTATATGTTCATATTAAGGAGTATATTACAAAATTGATGTGTACCAAGGAGAACAATGGAATAACTAAGGGATTTAGAAACCAAGTTGCATTGACATAGAGTGTTCAGTTTAGAAAAGACTAAAACATAAACTAACAGTTTTGAAATATTTAAAGTCTGTCAACAAGACAGTGTAGACATGTTCCTTTTTTTACTTTAAAGAAAAAATATAAAAGATTGGAATACATTATTGGATGGTAAATTCTTAAATCAATACTAAAAATCGCCTTTAAAAATATCACAATGAAAAGTCATTTGGTAAGTAGCTCTGGTACTGGATCTGTAAGCCAAATTTAGTGAGTTTTTATCAGGAATGTTGTAAAGAAGATATTAAAAATAAGAGAATGAAGTATATGGCTTCTCCGTCTATGAACCACTGCTTGCAATACTCAGTGAAACTAGCCTAGAAGTGATATATAAAACATTCTTTAGAAAAAAAAGATACCATTTTCTTTACCTTTCTTACTGACTTTCTCCTTGAAGATATTTTTTATTTTTCTTCAATTATCCTCTATCTCACATATTGCATTGTAGAATGTCTGAAATGAAAAATAGCATTTTTTCTCTTTGCTCAACAAGATAGCTTAAAGTGCTGATAAATTATTTGTGAACAAATCTCAAAGGTTCTAGATCATTTATAGGTATTTTCATCTTAAAAATGTACTGATTCATGATCGCTAAGCTAATAGAAAACACCTATAAATGATATGGTAGACTTTGAAGTTAATAAAATTAAAATGATTATGATAAGGGCACATAAATTTACTGAAAGATGGAAAAAACCCTAATCAATAAAGATGACTAGTTACTCATTAGTAACTCATCTCTCTCACTAGATATTCATTAGAGAAAGAGAGAGAGAGAGAGAGAGAGAGAGAGCCCTAGATTTAGAATGTGGATGCACCAGAAAAACTAATCTCTCTCCCTTAGAAAAATTACTTTGTCATTTGTTTTCATAGCAATAGAATGCAAGTAGATAGCACCAAATATTTGTTATTTAGTTGTTAATGAGTAAACAGGACTGCTGAGTATCACCTGGCTTCTCTAAAAAGTCCCATTAAAAATATCATTAAATTGTCCTGGCTGGTGTGGCTCAATGGATTGAGTGCCAGCATGCATACCAAAGGGTTGCCTGTTTGATTCCCTATCAGGGTACATGCCTGGGTTGCAAGCCAAGTCCCCAGTTGGGGGTGTGCAAGAGGAAACTACACATTGATGTTTCTCTCCCCATCTTTCTTCTTTCCCTCTCTCTGTCTAAAAATAAATAATAAATTCTTTTAAAAACTCATTGAATTTTAAATCTGAAAGTGACCTTGGATGGAAAATCTGTCCAAATCTCAAGTTTTACCGATAATGCAAAACATGAGACAGAAAAATGGTTGCAACATGGGGGAGATACACCATAACCATGCCTGACTGAAAGATGAAGAAAAGAAAATACCAAAAAGCTATAACTTTGTTTATTCTGTAAAACTATTAACATGAAAATATCTTCACAAAATGGAGAAAATTTTAAAACAAAAATATCAAAGCATATTTTATCTAATGCAATACAATTTTGATATCAGATTATTATGCCATTCCTACTATGGATACTATGGGGTCTCTGCTCATGAATTGAACCTTTGCTTATGAATTGTTAGGGTATAAGTGCTGGACAACAAAGTAAGCATCCTATATAGAGTAACTAGCATATTTTGTGACATATCACTTCTCATAATGTCTATCTGGAAAATATGAAATGAGAACCCAGGAAAATGAAGTTAATTAATTAACTTTCTTATTACAATAACACAATGTCTTAGTAGGTTTCAATAAATGTTAATTCCCTTTGTGTATTCCAAGTATTCTGAACAAAACTTTGAGGTTCTCACTTAGGAATTCCCTTACTGAATAGAAAAGAACAGATGTGACATGTGTTATTAAAATTAAGATGATTAACTATAGAAAAGTAAGAGGTAAATTTTGTTTATATGGTGATATTTTGTTTTGGTATAAAATTAAGCTTATATCAGGGTTCAGCAAAGTTTTACCGTAAAGGGTCAAATAAGTATTTTAGGCCCTCCAGGTTATATGTTTTCTGTGACAAATTGTTAACTTGACCATGGTAGCATGAGAGTAGTCATAGGCAATACATAAATGTATGACTGTGTTGCAATAAAACTTTATTTATGAGAACAACTGATAGATTGGATTTGACACAAGGTCCATAGTATGCTGATCCTTGCTTTATATCATACTATTCAATATTACAACAAAAATAGTTGCACAGTCAGAAATTCTTCCTAAATGTCCTAGGGATGGAAATAATTCATTCTTCAGTTTGGGGCTCGTATTGATGTTTTGGAAATCTATAGTAGAATCAATTGTCCTGAAATCCATGGCCTTTGATTGTAGCAGGGAGGGTTGTATTTAGAGAACATTTTACAATTATAAGATGACTTTAAATATCAAGAGGCAAAGATTAAAAAGACTAAAAATATAGAGATTATCCCATAAGACATGAAATGGGGAATAATGCATTGTGACTTGAGGTTTTTTTTTTCCTGCAACAAAGTGTGTTAAACCTTAGACAGTAAAACAAGAGAAAAATCAGAAACTATGTGACAGGTGTGGGATTTGTTTAGGTGTTGGCTGGTGTCTGAAGAGGTGTAGCTCCCCAGTCTCTTTTCTTGGGGCTACTTTCCTAAGTGTGTGGGGGGGAATAATTGAAACCTTCTATAAATTGTTTAGCCTCCTAAAATGTAACCTAAGAGACAGAGAGCTTTAGAAAACTATTTTGTCCCACCTGACTCCTGAAACCTAAAGCATTCGTGGTTGAGAGTGGAGTTAGACAAATGCCTCCTGACAGAGCTATCCAGAGCTCCTTGCACTTCACTGTGGTGAGCACAGCCAAAGTTTCAAAATTTCCTGAGTGCCTGCTACCCCCAACAAGTAATGCAGAAGTGACTGAGTGATATGACCGGTCAGGTGAGGCATCAAGGTTGAGAAGAGGAAGAATGAACGTGCCAGCTGCACACATGGAGGCCATTGTGGGGCCAAGGACACCCATAAGTAAATAATACTCAATGAAGAGAAAGGCCTTCCATTTACAAAATCATCCCCTGACCTTAGAATGCCATAATGATACTTATATTGCCACCTGGATGGAACTCAGTTATGAGAAAAGAGAGAAAAGAAAAAGAAATGTGAGAAATCCAGATTCCATAAAGTAGTTATCAAATGAGACTTTTAAACTGGTAGTAACTGAATTACTTAAAATGACAAGCTTAGTATTGTAGCTGATGAGTGCCTGCTGGGTTATTTGAACTAGGCTGTGTTGAGAAATGTAAAGAAAGAAGAAGTGATATCTTTCTTCTCCTCTATGCATAAAACTGTCTAAATATGATTCATCCAATTTACATCATGTCAATCCTATAGAATGTAGACAGAGCCCAAACTTCACCATCTAATAAATCCAACAGAAATCAGAATTTTATGTGAAAATGGTAATAATTGTCATCTAGAAACAATAACAGTAGCTGTACTTGAACTCTACTTAGGGTCAGCTGTAATTGAAGCTATAACAGGCACTATAATTTTAAGAATATGGGAAGATCTTCCTTGGATATTTCTAAGAGGCAATACCTTATCAAGTGAGTTGGAACGAAAGATTCTGACTGCCACAATAAAGATTGAGTTTTATGACTACTTAAATTTGTGGAGTATATAAATGCCTGTAAGTGCTATTATTTATAATCTCATATGTAAACAACATAGTGATGCCCATGAAAGAATATTTAAGATCCTATTTCCATAGATAAGGTTTCTGAGGCTCAAAAAGTTGAAGTAAATCTAGTACTCAGTATCATTCAAATAGTATTTGGTATTATTACAGCATTAAGGTTCACGTTCATTCTCTATGAACTAATGAGTAAACTTCAAAGAATCTCAAAAATTGTTGAAATCATAGGCATTGCAATATTGGGTAGTTTTAGTAGACATGTTACCTAAACTAATCAGATTCCTTAGTTTATGACCTTTCTATCATACTTATTCCATTTAGTTAGTTTTAATTTGTTTCCTTTAATTCTGTAAGCTAATCCAGAACCTGTCAATAGAATTCTCTTCAGGCAACTGGAATTAGATGGTATTGTTACTGAAAGAGTCTTAAATCATACCTGTTTTTATGTGATGCCCTACTAGTTATGAATATCAAGAATTGAAACTGATTTTTCTAACATCCACTAATCTTTTATTAATTTTAGTTTATTCAGTACAGTTTCCATCCTTTATTTCCATTCCAGCCCACCCACCCATCCCTTCCCTCCTTCCTCCCATTTCCAACCCCCCCTAGTTTTGTCCATGTGTTCTTTATATTTGTTCCTGTAAACCCTTCCCTTCTCCCCTGAAATTACCCTGAAATTCCCTCCCTTCTCCCCTCTGGTCACTGACAACCTGTCCTCTGTTTCAGTGTCCTTTGCTATATTTTACTTGTTTCTTTGTTTTGTTGCTTAGGTTCATGTTAATGATGAGATCATATGGTATTTGTCTTTCAATGCCTGGCTTATTTCACTTAGCATAATGCCTTCCAGCTCCATCCATGCTCTTGCAAAGGGTATGAGCTCCTTCTTTGTTTCCACTGTGTAGTATTCCATTGTGTAAATGTACCATTGTTTTTGATCTATTCATTTACTGATGGGCACCTAGGTTGCTTCCAGCACTTAGCTATTGTAAATTGTGCTGATATGAACATTGGGGTGCATAGGTCCTTTTGGATTGGTGTTTCAGGGTTCTTAGGATATAGTCCAAGCAGTGGAATCACTGGATCAAAGGGCAGGTCCATTTTTAGTTTTCTGAGGAAGTTCCATACTGTTTTCCACAGTGGTCATAATAGTCTTCAATCCCACCAACAGTGCACTAGGGTCCCTTTTTCTCCACAACCTCTCCAGCACTTGTTGTCTGTTGTTTTATTTATGATGGCCATTCTGACCGGTGTGAAGTGGTATTTCATTGTGGTTTTAATTTGCATCTCTCTGATAGCTAGCGATACTGAGCATCTATGAAAAGATGTGTCTCTGGATCCTCTGTATGTCCTCCTTGGCAAAGTGTCTATTCAAGTCCTTGGCCCATTTTTTGATTGTGTTGCTTGTCTTCTTAGAGTGGAGTCATGTAAGTTCTTGACATATTTTGGAGATTAAACCCTTGTCTGAGGTATCATTGGCGAATATGTTCTCCCATACAGTTGGTTCTCTTTTATTTTAATACTGTTTTCTTTAGCCATGCAGAAGCTTTTTATTTTGATGAGATCCCATTTGTTTATTCTTTCTTTAATGTCCCTTGCTCTAGGGGACGTGTCAGTAAAAATGTTTCTGCGTGCAATATCTGAGATTGTCCTGCTTATGTTTTCCCTTACAACTTTAATGGTGTCATGGTTTGTATTTAAGTCTTTTATCCACCTTGAATTTATTTTTGTGTATGGTGTTAGTTGGAGTTCAAGTTTCATTTTTTTGCATGTAGTTGTCCAGTTCTCCCAACACCATTTGTTAAAGAGGCTATTCTTATTCCATTTATGTTGCTACCCCCTTTGTCAAATATTAATTGACCATAGAGATTTGGGTTTATGTCTGGGCTCTCTGTTGTGTTCCATTGGTTGAGGTTACTGTTTTTACACCAATACCAAGCTGTTTTGATTACAGTGGTCTTGTAATATAGTTTAGTATCAGGTTTTGTGATCCCTCATACTTTACTCTTCTTTCTCAAAATTGCAGCAGCTATCCGGGGTTGTTTATGGTTCCATATAAATTTTGAAGTGTTTGTTCTATGTCTGTGAAATATGCCATTGGTACTTTAATAGGGATTGCATTGAATGTGTAAATTGCTTTGTGTAGTATGGACATTTTGATGATGTTAATTCTTCCAATCCATGGACACGGTATGTGTTTCCATTTATTTGTTTCCTCCTTGATTTCTTTCTTCAGTGTTATGTAGTTTTCTGAATACAGGTCTTTTACCTCTTTGGTTAGGTTTATTCCTAGGCATTTTATTTTTCTTTTTGCTACAT
>CM052548.1:33625979-33814514 GCA_028533065.1 Trachops cirrhosus | reverse complement strand
ACTATAGAAATAAAAGGTGTATGAATAATGAAATAATGATAATACAATTATGCAATTACTTGCAGGTTCCAAAAAAAAGGAAGGAACAAAGCAGAAGATGGAAGGAAGAAGAAGAGATAAATTTGGAAAGCAAGGGAGAAGGGTCAACACTAGGATGACAGAAAGAGAAGCATAAAGAATTGATAGATCTAAAAATAATACCAATTAAAAAATAAAAGTTTACTTAAAAATAATTTAAATAAAACAAAAAGAAAAACAAACAAACAAACAAACAAACAAAAACACACCTATTGTTGGTTTCAGGCTGGCCAGACCGGTTTTTCTAGCTGCCTTCAGCACATTGAGGGGCAACTGGAGACAGTTTTTCTCTGTTCCCCTTCAGGACTCAGTCAGCCTCTGGCATACTGTTAATAGTGTAGGCGCACGTTTTTCCCCAAGTCCGTCTGGTGCTTCCTGGAAGGGATCTGTGTATGGGGGCTAAATGCAACTATGTGTTGGGTTCCCCCACACATCACTTCCCCCAACTTCAGGGCCTCGGCATCACAGGTTTCAGGGAGCGTCCGCGCCTTTTCCTTTTTCACCACTGTGGTTTCTGAGACTTCCACCAAACTACATTCTCTCTGGGTTGGGGGCACAGGCATACAAGCCGGTGCCTTTGGATGCACTGGGTGGGGTGTATACTTTCACCAGGGCGTTGTGTGGGTGCTTACAGCCCCTGTGTGGGTGCCTCTTTGTCCTCACTCCTCTCTGTGCCCTCCGGTAAACTGGCCTCCCCTGGTGCTGCTCAGTCCTTGTTTGGCCAGGGAGGAAGCAGTTGACCTAGTTCTCTCCCAGGAGCCCCGCGGCAGACCCCGGAATGCTGGGCCTGGAGCTGCAACCTCCCTGGTCCCCGTGCTGATCCATGTAGTCTCCTTATCATCAGGTTTTTCAATGTCTGCTACAATTTATGATCTCCTATTTTCATATATGTTGTGATAATGTTGGCTATTTGCTCTGTTTCTACCTAGATTGGCTAGGATTTTTCCCTGGGTGTAGGAGAAGTAGAATCTGCTCCCTCCTACCAGGCCACCATCTTCCTCTCCTCCCACTAATCTGTATTCAACTAAATGTTGTTTTAAAATTTACTTGTGAATGTACCATTTGCAGTCATTTTTCAAGCATTTTGAAATTCCAAGATTCCAGTGGCCAGCCTAGTAGCAAGAAAAAACTTCACTGTCAATCATTACTTTTTACTCCTGCTCCATTAAGGGGCTGTCATTCATACAGAACCTCATTTCTCTAAAACTTCACAAGAAGTCCACAGCTAACATTATATTCAATGCTGAAAAGATGACATCTTTTCCTCTGTGATCATGAACAAGACAAGTGTGTACACTCAACACTTACTCAGCATAGTACTGGAGGTCTTAGCCAGAGCCATTAGGAAAGACAAAGAAATAAAAAACATCCAAGCAGGAAAGGGAGAAGTAAAGTCATATCTATTTCCAGATGACATGATATTATATATAGAAAACCCTAGAGAGTTCACCAAAAATCTTTAGAAATAGTAAACAAATCCAGTAAATTTACAAGATACTAAATCAACGTACAAAAATCAGTTGTGTTTTTATACAACAGCTTTGAAAATCCATGTAGAAAAAAAGGATTTTCCAGAAGTTTGGAAGGGCAGTGTAGAAAATAAGGAAATAGGGATAAATGGGTAAAAACTTTCCATTACAAATGAGTAAGGCCTGAGGATCTAAAATATAACATGGTAGCTACAGTTGACAACACTGTATCGTATAGTTAAAATTTGCAGGGAGAGCAATTAAGTATTCTAACCAAAATAAATATGCACATACATAAATACATACAGACATACAGTAAATATGTGACATATTGGATGTCACATATCTGGATGTTATTAACATAAATTGTATGTCAATTAATTCAGTAGGTGAAATCCATTCATAATGTATATACATATCAAATCATTGCAATGTATACTTTAAATGTCCTACAAATTTATTTGACACCTATACTTTATTAAAGCTGAAAAAAACTTCACAAGAAGAGCAACCATATGGGCACAGTTTTTCATTCACACTCTATTTTCCGGTCTGAGGACATGATGGTGAACACAAGTGACATGCTGTCCGTATGGAGCTTAAATTCCAGTGGAAGACAGAGGAAACAGTTACAATTTAAGAAGAAAGAAATATGTGAAAGAAATAAGTATTATGTAGACAATTAAATCAGCCAATGTCGGACTGTTTGGGACTGGTGATCAGAGATGGATGGCCTTTCAGAAAAATGGCATTTAAATGAAGGCATGGAGTCTTACAAGCACCAGCAATGCAGAAATCAGGAGGAAAAACATTCCAGGCACAGGCAACAGTTTATGAAAGACTATAAGGACAATAAAGGAAACTGAACTATTGAATGCATAGAAAGTGTAGCATAAATAAAGTGGTTGAGAAGGAGAGTGCTATTGGATAAGGCTGGGAGAAAAGACAAAATATGTGTTTATAAGACTTTGTAAGCAGGATAGAGTCAGGTTTTTCTTTTTTTTAAGTACAGAATAAAGTCAGTGACAGGCTTTAATCAGGTGGTGAATGTATCTGATATATATTTTTAGAAGATGACTCCAACCGTTATGATTTTTGGTATCCAGTGTTGAAATAGGAAACCAGTTGGAATGCCAAGTAACAAATGATGCAGAAAAAATGGGTGGATTCACTATATGTTTTTTAAATTTTAATTTAATTTAATTTTAATTTAATTTAATTTTAATTTAATTTAATTTTATATTTTTCCATCACCATTTATCTTCCTTATATCCTCTTCCACCTCCTCCCACTCCCCCAACCCCCCACAATCACCACACTGTTGTCAGTGTTTTTAGTTGAAAGCATGTCCTGATTAGTCTTGATGGGGGGAATGAAGAATAGTCAACAAAATCCTTCGATTTTTGACTTGAGAAAGTGGGAGTAGGGATGGATGATGTGCTTTGATGAGACAAGGAAAATTGTGAACTAGACTAGGTGAAGCAGCAGCAATCAATGTTCTGCTCTATATTTGTTAGTTTTAAGAAAGCACATTATATATAACATATTTATTAAATAAATGAGTGAATGATATTTTAGGCAAAACTTTTGGCTTCTAACATCATCTAGTTTAATTTTGTTACTGCTTGTAAAAATTAAATATGTCCTCAAACATTAGAGAGTGATTTATATATAAGACCATAAATGTTTAAAAATCATATAAAGGAAAATAACATAGCAGGGAAAAACAGGACATGAGAAGCTCATCTAATTAAATCTTTACTAATTTTTCCAGATGATGAAGTAAGGTTCACTGGAGATAAGTGATTTGCCTATGTAAGGACAATTGGTGACTAAAAAAGAGCACATAAGGCTTCTTAACAATTAAACTAGTGTTATCTTTTTTTCCTGGACACTGTCCCATTTCTCCCAGGTCTTTCCCCTACTGTACTGGAAGACAAAAACCCCAGAGAACTGAGTGAGCTTATAAAGCATCGCTACAGGCTCATTATTCATGTTATGAAAAAACCTCGTGTGACAAAAACTGACAAGAGCAAAGTTTCAATTAAGCATTGAGGTTTCAACAATCCTTGTAATGAATACTGCTACTTATTTGATTTCAAGAATAACTATGAAAATGTTTATTTTGTAGCTGCTCCTATAACTAAAGCATTAACATGCTGTGACAAGAAAATAAATGTAGTACCCTCATGTTTATGTCTTAGGACATATTCATGCTGTATTTTAAAATTGCCATTCTTTTTTTGTTCTAGATCCTTATTTACTATTAAATTTATGTTTTTTATTTCATACTACATTAAAATTTTTTAAATTTGATTTTTAATATTTTTTAAAATGATTGGGGTGACATTGGTAATAAAATTATATAGGTTTCAGGTGTACAATTCTAGTATACATCATCTGTATATTGTATTGTGTGTTTACCATCCCGAGTCAAGTCTCAAGTTGACTAATTTTCTACTGACACTAAAAAATCTTACCTTCAAAGTCATATTACATATTTAGAACTCTTTATATTTTGTATAAAATGTTACACTTGAACCTTGTACATACACTCCAATCAAAAAGAGGCTTCAGTTTCATAGGTGATGGGTTGGTAAACATCTAGTACCAACTTCTAATCTAATATCTCCATCTCTCTCTCTCTCCATTCCTTTTTCTTACTTTGTACCTGGCCCCATTTCGTTTTGCCTTAATACAATGTAAACAATTCTATTTTTGGCAGTAATATTCAGGATATTTAATAACATTAGAATTATCATCATGGTTTCTTGTGTAACTAAAACATTGGTCAATAGGATCATAGAGGTTTCTGGTGTACATTTCTACTATACTAGACCTGTATCTTGCACTGTGTGCCCACCACCTACAGTCAGACCATCTTCCATCACCATATGTTAGGCCTCCCCTCACCCCTACCCCCACTTGCATCTGGCAACCACCACATTGCTCTCTGTGTCCACGAGTTTTAGTTTTATACCCCAAATATGAGTGAGTTCATATGGTTCTTAACTTTTACTGACTGGCTCACTTCACTTAGCATAATAGACTCTTAGTTCCATTCAAGTTGTCACAAAAGGTAGTATTTTGTCTTTTCTTACAGTTGAGGAGTATTCCATTGTGTATATGTCCCCCAGTTTAACTCACAGTGCTGTAATCATCCTGTAGAACAAAGATGGAGTCTCATCCAAAATTGAGTTCAGAAGTTAAGACTGATGATGCCAAATACATCTAAGAGGATATAAAAATACTAAGTTCTCACATAATTTGGGGACAGCTTTTTAGAAAGAGCAGGGTAGGTTTCTAAGTAGGTCTAAAAATGGCTTAGCAGAGAAAGGACACTGGATATCAGCTTTGAGGTTTTATTGTGGCAAAGGAGTGGGCCAGGGGTGAGGGTTCTCATACAAAGGCCAGGGTCACTTGGCTTGACATTCCTGCAGACACCAAAGGAGGGAGCACCTGGGTTTTCTCATCTTACTCAAAGGGAAAGGTGAGAAAGGGGCCAAAGGGAAAGAGGGAGTTATGAGCATTAAAAACTGTCAACAGTCATGTCCCAAATGGAGGCAGATAATTATGCATGGTTACATCATTGTTAGTTTAGAAAAAGGAGGATAAAGAAAAAATAAGTGTAATCAGAATTTTGCTTTTCTAACTTTTAATTTCCAAAGAAAACTTTACAAAAATGAGGAATAAAGTAAATAGTTTTTGCTTTGTGTTTATTTTCATTTTGGAAGAGAGTCTTTTGGAACTCATATTCCTGTTAGCTCCAGGATGAGCATTCCAACTGTGGGATTAATTTTGAGTGTTAGAACTAATTGAGCTCTAGGGGAGGTGAAATTTATTCAACTAATACAAAAAATTAGGTCATGTTACTACCCTTTCATCATCTAGAGATTAGCTTGTTCCTATCTACATTTGTGGCCAGACTATGTGTTGCTGATCTATTTTCTTCATTTCTTTTTTTAAATGTTTTTGCTACCTAATATATTGAGGATTAATTAGTAGTGGTTGAAAGACACTTACTTTCTGTTCCTTATTTTTGTTCTTAAAAAATATGTGTATTTTTGAAAATCTTTGTTTAGACTATTGGAAAAACATCAAACAATAGAGTGCAGAATGATTTTAGAAAAATAATTCAGCTTATCCACTAACTCAACATAGATAAAGCGTAACAATAAAAACTAAGAATTCAGTCAACAAATACTTAAAAATCAACCAATAATTGATTAACTATATGCCAGAAACTATGAAGAATACAAAAAAGAATATTATATTAGATTACCTCCATAACAATGCATATTCTCAATGGAAAACTGTTAAAGCAATCTGTTAATAAAAATACCATTAAATATAATACTGAAACATGGTAAATTATATGAAAAGAAAATGTGTGACTACACATGTGGACTTCATTTGCTTGTACTTCAATGGGAAGGTAAATGTTGGCTGGTTAAAGGTACAGCAATGGGGCTAGGGGATGAGAGTTGAACAGAAATTTAAAGAGTTAATCATAAAGGAAAGGAAGAGGCATTCTAGGAAACGACAAAATTAACAAATGCAGAGAAGTGGAAAAACACAGGATGTTCTTTGAATTGATTGACTACACTTCATGGTTTACTTGAAATAGTCCTGGTTTGCCTATATTGTTCCAGCAAAATAGTTAATAACACCCTCCTTTACAAAAAAATGTTTCTAGATTTGAACAATTAATTATATGTGTATTGAGGAGTCAAATCACATACAATAAACAGTTAAAGAGATGGTAAGGATTGGCAAAATATATGTAAAGATG
Organism: Trachops cirrhosus; assembly: GCA_028533065.1. Lineage (NCBI taxonomy): Eukaryota > Metazoa > Chordata > Mammalia > Chiroptera > Phyllostomidae > Trachops > Trachops cirrhosus. Next base: position 33,808,175 of record CM052548.1, on the reverse strand, counting down.
CAGATCAAAGTCATATATATTTTCATACATATTTTATTCATGAAGAATTTGAGGCTACAAAGCAATTTATAGATTCAACACAGTCCCTATTAAAGTACCAATGACATACTTCACACATATAGAACAAACATTTCAAACATTTATATGGAACCATAAATGACCTCAAATAGCTACAGAAATTTTGAGAAAGAAGAACAAAGTAGGAAGGATCACAATACCTGATATCAACTTATATTACAAAGCCACAATAATCAAAACAGTCTGGTACTGACATAAGAACAGACACATAGATCAATGGAACAGAATAGAGAGCCCAGAAATAAATCCATGTCTCCATGGTCAATTAATATTTGATAAAGAGGGCAGAAACATAAAATGGAGTAAAAATAGCCTCTTCAAATGGTGTTGGGAGAACTGGACAACTACATAAAAAAAATGAAACTTGACCACCAACCTACACTATATACAAAAATAAACTCAAGATGCCTGAAAGACTTAAATATAAGTCATGACACCATAAAGTCCTAGAGGAGAACATAGGCAGGAAACTCTCAGATATTCCATGCATCAATATTCACTGATATGTCCCCTAGAGCCAGGGACATAAAGGAAAGAATAAACAAATGGGACTTCATCAAAATAAAAAGCTTCCGCATGGTTAAAGAAAACATCAGCAAAATGAAAAGGGAACCAACCATATGGAAAAATCTATTGCCAATGATACCTCAGACAAGGGTCTGATCTCCAAAATATAGGAAGAACTCACAGGACTCCACTCTAGGAAGACAAACAACCCAATTTAAAAATGGGCAAAGGACCTGAAAAGATGCTTCTCCAAGGAGGACATACAGAAGGCCCAGAGATATATGAAAAGGTGCTCAGCATCACTAGCTGTCAGAGAGATGCAAATTAAAACCACAATGAGATACCACTTCACACTGGTCAGAATGGCCATTATAAGCAAATCAACAAACAACAAGTGCTAAAAAGATTATGGAAAAAAGGGAACCCTAGTGCACTGGTGGCGGGAATGCATACTGGTGCAGAAACTGTGGAAAACAGTATGGAATTTCCTCAGAAAACTGAAAATGAAACTGCCTTTTGCCCCAACCATTCCACTGTTGAGTTTACGCCCTGAGAATCCCGAAACACCAATTCAAAAGAACCTATGCACCCTAATGTTCATAGCAGCACAATTTACAATAACCACATGTTGGAAACAACCTAAGTGCCCATTAATAAACAAGTAGATAAAAAAAACTGGTACATTTACATAATGGAATACTACACAGCAGAAAGAAGGAGCTCCTACCCTTTACAGCAGCATGGATGGAACTGGGGAGCATTATGTTAAGTGAAATAAGCCAGGCAGTGCAAGACAAATACTGTATGATGTTACCTATAAGTGGAATCTAATCAATAAAACAAACAAGCAAACAAAATATAACCAGAGACACTGAAGTAAAGAACAATCTGACAGTAACCAGAGGGGAGGTGGGAGGCAATTAAAAAAAGAAAAAAATAATTTGAGGCCAAATGAGGTTAAGTGACTTTTCAGAAACTTCTCAAAAAGGAAGAGTTAAAGCTGACATGCAAAGCATGGTCAACCGACTCCCAAGTCCATGATCACCTGGGGAAATGACAGATGATAGATAGATAGATGAATAGATAGATAGATAGATAGATAGATAGATGATAGATGCCCAAATGCAAAGATAGAGAAATTTATGATGTTACATTTTTGTATTGAAAAAAACGATGTCTTCAAATATAGTTGTATTCACTGGCTACCTTTAAGAAGAATGAATTGATGACATAGTGGGAAAAAATAGATAACCCTGTGTTAATGAATTAGTGATTAATAAATTAAATATTTATAGATAGGAATAGCAAAATTCTCTTGAAAACAAATGTAGCTATGAAAGCTAAAATTATTTAGAGACAGAATAATAGAATGAGAGATTTTTTGCTTATTATTAAAGAAAATGTTTGAATAATCAGAAAATATAGAAAAACAGAAAATTGAAAGATGAGAAAATGTAAAAATGGCAGGGGATGAAATACATTACAGGACATACAATTACAGGCCCAGATGGCCTAAGGTGTTGTGGTAAAAAATACAGGTGCAACAAACACCAGAATGATGGATATAGAAAACCAGGTCCAAGCGAATTTGTTAGAACATGACTAACAAGGAATGACAATAGAGCTTTGTTTGGGTTTACTATGAATTGTTCCAGTCTTCAAATTAACAGAAATGATACTTTTTCTCTAAAACGAGAAAGCTGCTATTCAAGTCTGACCAAGGTCAAAGTCATTAAGATACTTGGAGCATAAGGTGAGAGGATCAAGAGAGCGGAGCCCAGTACTGGTATCCAGGAAGCCTGGCACCTGGAAGAAAATTAATTGGTGACCCAGCACTAATTGGAAAGCAGCACAGTCAAGATCATTAAACAGTTGATTTTTTAGAATGTGTCTATTCTTTCCAATTAACAGTACAAAATCTTTAGTCTTAAGATTGTTTTCCTTCATAAAGAAATGAATGGAACAAAATCCGTGGGGCAATTTTGTAGAGAAACAGATTGGTTTACTCATTTAACCAGTTATTTAGTTTAATGTAGATACAACAAATGTATGCATTGTAAACAAGTAGTCCAGCCAGTTACTAAGTGCCCAGACTACTTATTTATAAAACAAATATTTGTATTGTGGAATCTTTATAACATCATCTGATTGGTTGATTCTTTTCATATTGATAATAATATCTGGCTCAGTACTTTTAATTAAAGGTAGAGTCAGCTTACCATGATGTGCCTCAAGTTGTGAACCATGAATGAAATTTTATTTGAAACTGCTATTTTTTACATTGTACTACTCATGTAAAGTGTGAATGTTTACTGTTTGTGTGAATACTCACATATGTGCTCAAAATACATTGATCTGCCAGTTTGGTAATGTTTCACTTTTTATTAATTTAAAAAAGCATTTATTCCCTTTACTGCCATGATTGAAGAGACTACATCAGAAATTCCAAATTATCATCAAAGAGGAAAATAAAAACTGATTATTTATTCAGTAATATAATCATTTAATAATAGTCTTTGTTTCACTGGGGTAAATAGCTCAGAGGAAATGGCAGAAAGTTAAAAAGATCTTGGTCATTCAGATAAAATTTGTAGAATATTTACTTTATGTCAGGTTCTGATTTAAGCAATGAAAAGGTTTCTGCCATCATAGAACTCCCAGTCTAGGATGGGAGACAGGCATGTAAACAACTGAAGTATAATAAAATGTGATAAATATCCCATATTATCCTAATCACTCCAATTAAATACTACAGAATTAAAAAGGATGGGTGGAAGATTCAGTCTGTGGAATAGAGCCAATGGATTTTGGCCAAAAGAAGAGCTGACATTTAAACTGGCCCTTGAAAAATCATTAGGTCTGTGGCAGGCTGTGGATAGAATATGTGGAAAGAAAAGCAATGCATTGCAAAGCATGCACTGTGGTCATTTTAAGGATCAGCAAAGTAGCTCAAATTTTCTTTGTATGGACTCTGGATATTTGCCCTTGATATTTGCCAAACCTATATACTATTAGTACTTCAGATATGGTGTGGGAGTCAGGGAGAGAATTTCAGTTAATCAGACACAAGAACACACATCTCATCTGTAGGTCTCCCAATATTTTATGAATTTTCTTGTGGGATACTATGATCCTTACTTTGCAGCTGGAGGGAGTGAAGAAAAATTGTGGCTTTTGTAATGACGCCATAAAATTGAGAACCAAGCAGGACACTCCAGCAATAGCTCTTAACTTCCAATTCAGCACTCCATCCATTAGACCATTCAGGTCCTATCATTGGAGTTTGCCCTTTGCTAGGGATTAAATGAAATAATATCCAATTCATTAAATATGTATTTATGTATGCATAATAAGGTGTCTCATGAATATCTAGGGATTATTTGTTATCTTTTTTAGAATATGAAACAAGTATAATTTAGTATCATTGAAATTATACTTCTGAATTCCTCAAAATTCATTTCTTGTTACCTAATAAAGCAGGATAGAGAATTAATATTACAAAAAATTACTAGTTGATAGAGTATGTTAGGTTCTTTACACACTTTCCTCATGTAATGACAAATGACTCTACGAGATGGGGCAATAATTTTCATCTTTTATTGATGAGAAATCTGAGCATCAGAGGCAAAACAATTTGTAGCAAGTAATACAAATAATACCACAATTGTCTGATTCTAAAGTCTATGTCCTTTTTACTAAACCACAATGCTGTCCTAGTGATCATTTAAGGTAAATAGCATACTTCAACTCTTCCTACATGCTCAAAATCAAAACTATTTTATGTTCATTGCCTGGTATTTTAAAACTATAAAGCTGAAGGTTTAGAAGTAACTAACAGAAACAATTTCACAATGATGATTAAGATGATGATGATAACTAATAAGTATTGAGTGCTTGGATGTTCTTCTAAACATTTTACATACAGTGGTAGAGAAAGTAGGTTCAATTACCAGTCATCATTACCTAAAATATAAATCATAAGTAAAGATACAAAATAATAACAACAATAGCAATAAGAGGACAAATAATACAAATACATAATACAATAATAAATAAATAATAGTGCAAGGATAAACTCTGTGTTTCCTGTATGCACAACTGTAAATCTACTTTTGCCAACTCCTGGAAGTTAACCAATTTGTTCCTCACAGCAACCCAGTGGATGAGGGACTCATACTGTCCCCATTTAAGATGTGGCTACATGCTCCCCCTACTCCCACTTTGCTGAGTGTTTGTATCATAAATGGGTGTTGTACCTTAAAAAATGCTTTTTTCTGCATCTATTGGTATGATCATGAGATTTTTGTCTTTCCCTTTGTTTATATGATGTATGACACTTACTGGTGAGCGAATATTGTACCATCCTTGCATCCCAGGGATGAAACCCACTTGATCATGGTATATAATATATTTAATGTGTGGATGGATGCAGTTTACCAATATTTTATTGAAGATTTTAGCAACTATGTTCATCAGCGATACTGGCCTGCAGTTTTCTTTCTTTGTTGTCTTTATCTGATTTGGGATTAGGATGATGCTGATAAAAAGAGTTTGGGAGTCTTCCCTCTTATTGGAGTTTTTGGAGTAGTCTCAGAAGTTTAGGGGTTAGCTCTTCTTTAAATGTTTTGTAACATTCTCTTGTGAAACTGTGTGGTCCAGGGCTTTGGTGTGCCAGGAGTTTTTTGATAACTGCTTCCATTTCACCAGCTGCTATCCATCTGTTCAGGCTTTCTGCTTCTCCTTGGTTCAGTTTTGGAAGATTATATTTTATGTAGAAATTTCTCCATTTCACCCAGGTTTTTTAATTTCTTGGCATATAAGTTGATCATAGTAATTTCTTACAATCCTTTGTATTTCTGTGGTATCAGTTGTAATATCTTCTCTTTCATTTCTGATTTTATTTGTTTGGGTCCTTTCCATTTCTTACTTGATGAGTCCAGTTAAAGGCTTGTTGGTTTTATTTATCTTTTCAAAGAGCAAGCTCCTGTACTTATTGATCCTTTGGATTATTCTTTTAGTCTCTATGCCATTTAATTCTGCTCTGATTTTGGTTATTTCCTTCCTTCTACTTGCTCTGAACTTTGTTTGTTGTTGTTCCTCCAGTTCTTGTAGGTGTGGGGTTACACTGTTTATTTGAAATGTTCCTATCTTTTTTAGGTAAGCCTTTATTGTTATGACCTTCCCTCTCAGGACTGCCTTCACTATGTCCCATAGGTTTTGGACTGTTGTGTGTTCATTTAATTTGTTTCCAGAAACTTTCTGATTTCTTCTTTGATCTCATTCTCGACCCATTCATTGTTTAATACCATGCTATTCAGTCTCCATGAGTGTGAATGTTTTCAAGTTTTTTCCATGAGGTTGTTTTCTAGTTTCAAGTTACTGAGATCTGAGAAGATTCTTGATATGGTTTCAATTTTCTTGAATTTGTTGAGGATTGTTTTGTGTCCTATCATGTGATCTCTCTTTGAAAATGCTCCATGTGCATTTGAAAAGAATGTATATTTTGCTTCTTTGGGATGATATATCTTTGGGATATATATATGGTATGTTAAAATCCCCTACTATAATTGTGTTTCTGTTTATATCTTTCTTGAAGGCATCCAAGATTTTTCTTAAGAGGTTAAGAAACCTCTTATGTTGGGTGAATATATGTTTACAATATTTATGTCGTCTTGATGGATTATACCCTTGAATATATGAAATGTCCTTCTGTATCTTTTTATGCCCTTTGTTTCAAAGTATATTTTGTCTGATATAAATATTGCTACCCCTGCTTTTTTCCCTCTCTTTTTGCTTGAAATATGTTTTGCCAACCCTTCACTTTCAGTCTGTGAGAAAAATACAGCCAATATCATACTCAAGGGGGAAAAACTAAAAGTTTTTCTACTAACATCAGGAACAAGACAAGGATGTCAACTTTCACTACTTCTATTCATCAAAGTATTAGAAGTCATAGCCACAGTGATCAGGAGAAAAAAGAAATAAAAGACATCCAAGTTGGAAAGGAGGGAGTAAAACTGTCATTGTTTGCAGATGACATGATAGAGTCCACAGAAAACCCTATAGACTCTACCAAAAACTATACAACCTAATAAGTGAATTTAGCAAAACAGAGTGATACAGAGTCAATATTCAGAAATTGAAGGTATTTTTGTACACCAACAATGAAATATCAGAAAAAGAAATCAGGGTAAACATCTCAGTTGCTATAGCAACAAGAAAAATAAAATACCTAGGAATAAACCTAACCAAGGAGATAAAGGACCTATACTCAGAAAACAATACAATACTAAAGAAAGAAATTAAGGAAGACACAAATAAATAGAAGCATATACCATATTCATGAGTTGGAAGAATTAACATCATCAAAATACCCATACTACCCAAAGCAATTTATAGATTCAATGCAATCCTTATTAAAATACCAAGGACATACTTCACAGATATAGAACAAACATTTCAACATTTATATGGAACCATAAATGACTCTGAATAGCCACAGAAATTTTGAGAAATAAGAACAAAGTAGGAAGGATCACAATACCTGATATCATACTATATTACAAAGCCACAATAATCAAAACAGTCTGGTACTGACATAAGAACAGACACATGGATCAATGGAACAGAATAGAGAGCCCAGAAATAAATCCATGTCTCCATGGTCAATTAATATTCAATAAAGAGGGCAGAAACCTAAAAGGGAGTAAAAATAGCCATTCAACAAATGGTGTTGGGAGATCTGGTAAAGTACATGAAAAAAATGAAACTCGACCACCAACCTACACCATACACAAAAATAAATGCAAGATGGATAAAATACTTAAATATAAGTCATGACACCATAAAAGTTCTAGAGGAGATCATAGGCAGGACAATTTCAGATATTCCATGCAGCAATATTTCCACCGATATGTCCCCTCGAGCAAGGGACATAAGGAAAGAAGAAACAAATGGGACTTCATCAAAATAGAAAGCTTCTGCACAGCTAAAGAAAATATCAGCAAAATGAAAAGGGAACCAACCATATGGAAAAATCTATTGCCAATGATATCTCAGTCAAGGGTTTGATCTCCAAAATATATAAAGTACTCAATGACTCCACTCTAAGAAGACAGTAAATCCAATTAAAAAATGGGCAAAGGACCTAAAAGAACACTTCTCCAAGGAGGACACAGAGAGGGCCCAGGGACATATGAATGGATGCCCTGCATCATTAGCCATCAGAGAGATGCAAATAAAACCACAATGAGATAGAACTTCACACCAGTCAGAATGGCCCTTAGAAACAAGTCAACAAACAACAAGTGCTGGGGAGGTTGTGGAGAAAAGGAAACCCTAGTACACTGTTGGTAGGAATGCAGACTGGTGCAGACACTGTGGAAAATGGTATGGAATTTCTTCAAAAACTGAAAATGGAACTGCCTTTTAACCCAGCAATTCCACTGCTGGGTTTATACCCTAAGAATTCTGAAACACCAATTCAAAAGAACCTATGCACCACAATGCTCATAGCAGCACAATTTACAATAGCCAAATGCTGGAAGCAACCTAGGTGCCTATCAGTAAATGAGTAGATAAAAAAACTGTAGCACATTTACACAATGGAATACTACCCAGCAGAAAGAAAGAAGGAGTTCCTACCCCATCGTAACAGCATGGGTAGAACTGGAGAGTATTATGCTAAGTGAAATAAGCCAGGTGGTGAAAGACAAATACCATATGTCTCACTTTAAGTGGAACTTAATGAACAAAATAAACAAGTAAACAAAATATAACTGGAGACATTGAAATAAAAGACAAACTGACAGTAACCAGAGGGGAGGATGGAGGAGGAAAATGGGGGAAAGAAGAGGAAGGTTTGTCAAGGAACATGTATAAAGGACACATGGACAAAACCTAAAGGGAGAAGGAGTGAGGATGGGAGGTGTTGATGTGTGGGGCGGGGGAAAGTGGTTGTTTGAAAATGGAGACAACTGTACATGAACTACAATTTTAAAAATTCTAAAAAATTAAAATTAAAAAAAATTAGATGTGGCTATCATACAAAGAAAGCTGAGATAATATTAAATACCAAGTTAATTCAGCTGGTAAATGACTTGAAATACAGACAGTGTTGCCCTTCTGTCTGCATGCTTAGCTATATTCTGCTGGCATATCCAGAGGAAGAATAGATAAATTCCTTTTGGTGTCTAGTATGTGTCTTGCACATGGCTAGGTGTATTTTCTATATATCTCACTTAATTGGCCAAAAAGCATGACACTTAAAATAGTGCAGTGATTAAGAACATAGGATCTAAATTTGAGAGAGCATAGTATGAGTGTATATACATTATGAATTCATATTTCATGTACTGTGTATAACATCCTGAAATTCAAAGTAGCTTGCACAAGGTCACATTGCTAATATATGCTATTTACATGATATGGAAAAGTGTTCATGCCAGTATACATACATTTTAATGGTGTGGTTGTAGAGCCAAAAAAAAAAAAAGCTATGTATTGGCAAGCATATGAGGTATGTCCAAAAAGTATCCAGTCATGCACTATGGAAAATGGAGACATTTATTGAAGAAGATACAAGATACATGAAGCATTGTAAATGGGACAATACACCTCAATTTCTTTCAAAGACAGCACCTTGGGACCTCACACTGTTCTGCCAGGGTCTCTTCCACTGTTCAAAACACTCTGCAAAATCCTTTGTTGGAATTGCCATCAGCTGCTCTGTCATATTTTTCTGAATTTTATTGATGGTCTGACATCTCTTTCCTTAGATTTTAGTTTTGAGAAGCCAGAAGTAGCAGGGCACCAAATCTGGGCTGTAGTGGGGCTGCATCACCTTGGTCACCTATCTTTGTTGATTGCAGCATGTGCACATTCAGCATTCTCAGTTGCAGGCCTTCTAGAACATGGATCACTTCCAATAGATTCTTGACCATCTTTGAAGCATTTGTGCCACACTTTTATTTGTGCTTCACTCTGCATCATCCCCAAAATCCTTCCAAATCATCTGAATACTTTCTGTGGAGGAATGTTCAAGCTTAACACAAAATTTGAAGCAGATGCATGGCTCTACTCACTCAATCATTTTGCACGTGACATGCTCACTCAAGGGTGTCTACCGCCCCCACCAACTAGTACAGCGAAGTTTTCATTGTTCACACATGCATATTACAGTCCACTCTCCTTGGCTGCCAGATTACATCAATGTCACAGGGACCATTCTCATTATATTAACAATGACTGGACTTTTTTTTGAACAGACCTCATACTTTCTAATTAAATGTAGGCAGAGTATTAAAAAGCTAATATGAAAAGAGGAAAAAGGCATTCCTGAAGAAAACAATGTATCTTATTTTATGGAAGAAATTATTCTGATTAGAAAAAAAAAGCTCTTCAGTTCGTATTCCAAACTCTGATAAATGAGATTTTCTTTATATCTCCATTTTGTAGCATATTGAATGCTTTGTAGTACCTCAAAATGCATATAAGCTGCATAAATTATCAGTAGGAAAATAGATAGACTGATGAGTAAAAAATGGATTTATTATAGCAGTATCTTGCCAGTTTATAGTAGCATATGACTTAAATAAATTGCATAGACCAATCTTGTTATTGTTATGATAAGAAATATGAAAGGATGTTCTCTTCTTCTATGAATTCCAATAGTCTTTTGGTAATGTTCTTTTCTGTTTGTAGATCTTGCTCTTCCATTTTTCAAGACATAAATGCATCAATTAATTAATTTGCATGAAAAATACCTAAACTTGCATCCAAGATGCTAGTCTTATGCTGCCCAGTGCAGTCACCATTTGTCACATATGTCACATTTGTCACATAGTTAAATTTAAATTATGTTCTCTGAAAATCTTTGAAAATGTGATAAAACCAGGTCAAAATTTAAGCACAAAAGTAGACCCTGGAAAGTCTCTGAGTTGTAATATTAGCCACAGGTATGTCACAAAGTTCACTGATTCCCCTTTGGCTAGCAAAACTATTTTATTTGTGGAATAAGAATAAAAAGCATGCTATGGAATCACAGATGTGCTACACTTACCTCCACCTGGGTAATTAGGAAAGCTTCTTGGTGGAGTTGATGATAGGGCATTATTGTGAATGATTAGCAGGAGGTATTAAAATGAAAAATATGAGAAAGAAAGAGGAAAAGAAATGACAATCTAAATAAAGAGAGTAAAAAATTCTTAGCAGTTCCTTAGAAAAACACTTAATAGTAATATGGCTGGTTTGGGTGTATTGGTGGAGGATGCTAAGAGATGGGCCTAGAGACAGAAGCAGTGAAAGAGGCAGATAATGAGGGAGAGATATCAAGGAGGAAACACAATGGTACTATTCCACATAAATGGGTTTACATAGACATTAAAGTCAGTGATGGCTTACTCAGTGTACATTAGTAGAGGTATGAATATAAACTTATTCAATATCAATGGAAAAAATACAATAGATCTTACAATAAAATCTACTATAGAAAAAATTAATGGGAAAAACAAAATGGAGAGTTGACAAAAATGCATTCTATTCCCATCACCTAATTTAAAAATATAATAAAATCATGTATTCATAGACTTTGTAGTTACTTTAAATAACCTTTTTCATCATACCTTTACATATTTTATAATTGAATCAATTGCCTAAACAATTTAAGGAAATTGTATCCATATCTGATAAATTCAAATATATAAGGTAAAATTAAGGCTATTGATGTTCTTAGAATTTCAACAACAGCTCTAATCTTCAATTTTTCTTTGATTTACCTGAATTATCTCATCTGTGGCTTGTTTCTCCATCTTTCTATGCTTCTATCCTTCTGCTTTGTGTATCTCTCTTTATCAGAGATTTTCTCTGTATCCTTGGTACCTATCAAATTAGCATTTTGGAGCTCGTTAGGTTTCTGCATGACATACAAGAATTATTTAAAGGGATTTAAATTATATTTGAGATTCTGTCTCTTTTTATACTGTGTCATGTTGATAATTTATGACTAGAGAAATAATGACATTATGCTCCTGATTTTTTTAGACATAACTTTCATTTTCCTTTTAATTTTTAACAGCTTAATTTAAAATTGTAAAATGTAAACTTAAAAATAATTTTATTAATTTAAATGTTTAAAGCATTTCCCTTATAATCAGCATTAAAATCCCTCATCTATTTTTGTTAATATAATACCTATAATAATATAACAATTATATTTCTTTTTGTTAATATAAGAATTGTCTTTAATATTTACCACATTCTCATGTCTATTATATATAAATATTAATTTTAAACAGCTCTAGTTTTATATGGATAGATTTAGTACCAGATGCTTTGAAAATTTCTAGAAGTTTGCTTTATAATAAAATTAGACCATGCAGATTGAATTGCATTTTGGCAGGTGTATGAGGCCTCTAGTATTAATTAGCATATTGAGTAATACACTACTTACATACTTTTAACACATGGAGAGTGCAATTTATGATATTTATTTCAAGATAAAGTATAATAAACCTGTGATTTTGAGACATTTTCTTAACTTATTTTTTAGTAACTATCCTAAAAGAAGAAAACTTACAAAGTTTTCAACCTGGAATACTAATTATTGTGCCCAATCTCAGTAGAACTCAAGGAGGATGTTAATGATGCTCATATTGCTATATTAGATATTAAAACACTTTTCAAGGAATGAGTCATTTTTCACCATTTTTTAGGAATGAATCATCATTCAATTCTTATGTAGTTGTTCATCAGAAAATATCTTTAATAGGCATATGGGTACAGTCAATTGCTTCTGTAATGTTGAAAATCTAGCAGTCCAAACAAATCATTTTCATATGTTGCAGGTGCTGTCTATTAGAAGGAAATATGTACTTTGATGTTCTTTTAATTAAAGTTTCATTTAAATTAGTTAGCATTCTGCAAACAGATAATTCATTTACCTCTGGTTATCAAGCTGTCAATTCTAGAAAGTACCAATTGCCAATTATTTCTGTGCTTTCCATATTTTCACTTAGGCAAGCACAAAAGAAAGTAGGGAGTGCTGCTTTATCTTTTAATTCAAACTTGCCAGCCACACTAAATTACACTTCACATGGCAGAGTTAGAGAATTTGCAAACATTGTGGTTCTCTCACTCCTGCTAGTTTCAGAATCTGGATAACATAAGTTTCTATCTGGTATCCATTCACATTTCACAAGCAGTAAATAATATCTTTGTGATTAAAATAAAGCATTGTGTTTTTTTTACCATACTAAGACTTACCTGAATCTGTTAACACTTACAGTAAAAATTATAATGAACTCATGATCCAAATGCTAGCACTTGTGTCTGGCTCATTTTCTCACTGGTTAAAAACCTTGGATAAATAGCATCTTTCTTTGGGTCTCAATTTCCTCATTCACAAATTCAACAATACTGCAATTTTTAGAACATCTGAGAAGCAGGTGCTGAGCAGGCATTGGTCATCATACAGTGATTAAGATCCAGCCTGTGTCCTTTAACAGTTCAGACTGGTGAAATGATGTGCATTGTCTCACTGAACGCTGAAATCATGTGGGTTTACAAAAGCATAATTTTTAATGAAAACAAAGAGAAGAAGGAAGAAGAAGTAGGAGGAAGAAAAACAACAACAATAACAACTACAAGGAGAAGTCCTTATATTGTTTCTTGAATGACGTGAAAATTTTCATGGGTAAAACCAAAATATGTCCTTCACCTAACCCATACAAGTAAATTCAATTAGATCTATAATCTAAATAGAATGACAGTATGTCTTTCTGAAATATGTAAATCATTTGTCTTTTCCCCTTAGGAGCAATGAAGTAATTTTGCATAGCTAAAGTATTTTTTAACATAAATGGTTAATTACATTTGGAGAAAATCATCATCTGAGGCATTAAATATGTGTTGGCTCCACCTCTTGCTTCTAACATGGTACATTCTAAAACAGTGTCAACCTTTATAATAATAATTGCAGTTATTGGTTTTGATATAATTACTCTGGTAGCAAAAAAGTCTAACTAAAAAGATTATTTTTTCTGTGAGGAAATTTTTTAAAAAATTAAAAATGCATTCCCTGGCATTACTTAAATATACAGAGGATGTCTATGACGTTCTGGGCTGCATTTGCCTTATTATGCTAAACATTTTGTGGAGAGTCCATTAGAATGATTATTGGATATCTGTATCACTGCCTCCTCATAGTGCAACCTATAATCAAAGAATGAAGCAATCACTGTAGTGGTTATAATTTAGATTATGACATAATAGCACTGGCTATGAAGGATTAGAATTGAGTATTTGGAATCTCTCTAACCATTGATTGCAATAAGTGGGCACATTTTAGTTAAGAGCCAAAAGCTCTCCCTTCTTTTCTGGGAGAGGAGTGGTAGCTGAACAGGCTTTTTTATGTTTGGGACACTTTGCACACTGGTGGTATCTGCTGTATAAAAAATATTCTCGCAGAGCTTTTGTTCTTGGGAAGTTCTGAAAAATCTCTATTTTATTAGCTCTTTTGTCAAGTGTCAGTTAAATACTTTCAATCAATTTTATTCACATTAAAAAAAGTTTTACATATTGTGACCAGTATTTTCCAGTCCTTACTGAATAAATCACAGGTAAATCTGTGTTAAATACAGTATAGCAAATTTTGTGACATTTTCAGTGAGAACAACCATTGAAGACTTCAAAAAATATACTCCAGTTGACTTCACAAAAGTTTGTATTACAGTTAGAAAAAGAAAGTTTGCTAGGAAACCCAATTTGTCCTTCTAGCCATTTACTAATCTTGATTTACCTGAAAACCTGGGGAAAGGGAAATGAGGAATAAACATTCACTAAAGAAACATAGTGCATAAAAACACTCTAATGCAATGTTTTAGAATATGACAAGATATATTCAATAACGCATGCAGGTAACTGAAGCAAGAAAAACTATTCTATGCACTAGTATTTTTCAGGGAAAAAGATATATTTTCTCTATGAGAGAAGCCATCCTTCTGAATTTGTTGCATTTATAAATAAGGTTTATTGTGCTCTACTGTATGTTGGTCCAAATGAAATTTGGTGGAACGTATGTATTCACTATTAATTGATAACATTGTAGGAATTAAAAGCACTGATATTGGATTTTGATAAATCTTATATAAAAGAAATTCTTTCTAGAACATTTACTTTGTGACAGTGTACAGTCTTGGATGACATTTAGCTCCTTTCATCCTTAGTTATTTGTAAAACAGAAATGATAGCATCCTCTGAGTTTCTTAAAGTTTAAGGAGATAATGTATGTACAGTAGTTTTATATACATACATAGTGCCAAGTAGATGGTAGCTAATACATAGGCTGTGATTTTATTTGCGTGTTTGTATGTGCATCAAACTGGAAAATTTTTGCTTTGCTTACAGTGCTACTTCTGCAATTTATTATTTATTCGCCTTCTAAGTAAACTTTTTAGCTTTTAGTTTAGTAGTCTTTCTGACACACTCAAACTTTTGTTGCTGCTACACTGAAATTTTACTCAGAAATACATATCTTTATCCAAATACAGCTGAAAAGCCATCACAATTCGCCCTTTGCCTTGCCTGTCCTAGGGAATTTAAAGTACAGGAATGTGCTGTTATCCTGATCCCTGCCCCTATACATACCATATTTATATCTATATCATCTATCTATATCTTCATCCATCTATATATAAATATGTATGTGGCAGTATTTTGCTTAGTGTGATTTTCCTCTTTACACTAATAAAAGTAAGAAGAGTTTTCTAAGAAATCTAGTGTTCTTAATTTGACTTCTAAGACATAATTAAGCTTCAGTGATTCTTCATATAAAATATCTCCTCTAGTAAGTAAGCCTATAGAGCTTACTGAAAATATCTTAGGGGAGACAGATCATTGCTCTCAACAAAGAGAACTATTTAATTAATCCCCAACCAATATTTCTGTTCTGCCCAAAGTCTCTGCTGCCACCATCCTGGGGCTCTTCCTGTGAATCTGACCAGTCTTCTTTAGTATGCAAAATCACTTCCTATGAAACATATAACACAGGGCCAGCCTCAGGCCAATTTATATCCCCAGAGGAATTCTAAAACCTTCTTTGCATCACAATTTGTCTTTCACTTCTAGAGAATTCAAGCACGAAGTGCTAAGAAAATAAAATTTTCTTAACTTCTTATACTTTCTAAATCATACTAATCATAATCAATAAGTAACATAAAACAAGGGACAGGATCTATTGAAATTTTCAGCTTTAAAAGATGGTAGACTTATAAAAAATAATTTTATTTAAACAGTTTTCTAAAGGATGAGTGTATAGGCTGCTATGCTGCCACAGCAAAGGAAGGCAAACCATTAACTTTACATGATGAAGCGGGGAATAGCTGATTCCTGAAGGATGAGTAGAAAATCTTTGAATTAAAAGTAAAAGAGGAAATAATCTAATAAAAATAAAGTAAGCACGGTTGGAATCTAGAATGCCATTGAAAGTCAGAGAGTAAAATTCAATTGAGAGAAGAGAAGGGACACTATCAAAGCCATGTATGTTGTCATAGAGAGTAAGAGTCATATCTGGGGAAGATCAGAGTCAGGGATAGCAGTTAAGAAGATCCTAAAATCATCTGGAAGATAGATGGTCGTTTTCTTACCTGAGACTTTGGTAATGGGGATAGAAGAAGATGAGAGAAATTTTATTATAAATGTAAAATTAAAGGTTTTATTGATATAGAAAATGGCGTAAAAATGTGGAGGAGGATTTCAGGTATCTCAGCTTCATTGGGCTAAGGTATATCCTGATAGTCCATAAGATATTTTTTTCCTGGATGTGCTGATGAAGGTGTTTTTAGAAGTCATTAACATTTGACTGAGTAAAGAAAAATACCCTCACCAATGCAGGTGGGCATCATCAAATTTAAGTGTCTAAAAAGAAAAAGAAAAAGAAATGTGCAGGAAAGGGAACTTTGGTTGCTGGTTGAGCTGAGAAATCCATCTTCTCCAGTCCTCAGACACTGGTGGTCCTGGTCCTTAGCCTTCAGACTCTGACTGAGATGGACACCATCAGCTTTCCTGGTTCCCTAGTTTGTAGATGGCTGATCATGAGTCTTTTCAGCCTCCATAATCATATAGCCAATTTTATAATGATTCTTCTTTTATTTATATTAATACAACAGGATCCTACCAGTTCTCTTTCTCTGGAGAACCGTAACGCAATATGTGACTTGGAAAAGATCCTACTGACCAGGGGATGCAGATGGGGGGTGAAATAAGATGCTGTACTCAGTTTTGCAAGCATTGAGGTGAATGTGTACATTCAAAAGGAGGTGTCATGTAAACAGCCATGTAGGGTGTCAAAGACGATGATTTGTTAAAATATAAACGATAGTCACAGTCTGAATGATGAGTTTACATAATGTGTAAGGACAGGATTTACTAAAGCAATAATGATAAATTAAGGAACTGTACTTCTCTGAGATGACATAGTCAAAATAACTAGAGAATTTTACATTTTGTATTTATTGATTTTAGAGATATGGAGGGAGAGAGAGAGACAGAAACAGAGAGATTTTTTTTGTTCCACCTATTCATGCATTCATTGGCCCATCTTTGCAAGTGCCCTAACTAGGGATTGAACATGCAAACTTGGCACATTGGCCGATGAAGCAACCAACTCAGCTACCTGGACAGGGTAAAGAATTAGTTTTAATATCCCTTTCCATGAGTTTGGACATTTCTCCATGTCTATTCTTACAAGTCATCCCTGAAGAATGATATGTAACTCTCCTGTGGACCATTTATTGGTAACTTTAAGTGTTAGGATAAGGATAGATGGAAAAACTTTGGTGAGATTTAACAGAAATGGAATCCTAAAACAAACTTTAATTAGAAAAGAAAATTCTGATGGGCATTTCCTGAAATTATTATCTACCTCAAAGAGTTGTCATATGGATGAAATGAAATAATCTATGTAGAAAAATTGGAATAATGCCTGTAAGTATTTTAAAATCCTAAATATTACTTTCACTAACTAAGCAAACTATCAAAGGTTGGTATCAACATTGGTCAGAAAAAAGGTTAAGAAGAGTCACAGATAAGTGAAAGGGGAAGCTGTATATAAAGAGTGCAAGGAGGAGAAGGGAATTTGTCCATGTGAAGGAGAAGTCATTAAAGGGCAGGTTAGTTCAGAAGATAAGAGCTAACAACCAACTGTTGGATGGTCCAAACAAATTTCCTTGAATAATTTGTTTGAACTGAGGGCAATTTTCATTGCCTAATTCTGGGGCTATTGTTTACTTTTCCTTCAATTATGTCCTGAGGGCAACAGAGGTGACTGATTAACCTGGAAGAATAAGTTAATATTTGGTTGAATCTATTTTGAATCCATAAATGTAGTGGATTACAAATAGTTAACTTAAAACAAAGAACTCTATAGTAAATATCTTCCTTGAACCATCCCTTACCCAATATGTTGATGATGCCCATAGTGAGTTTGTAGACGACAGAGAATTCCCCTTGAAGCTTCAGGTTCCTTCTCTCCAGGAGCATGGACAAGAAAAATTAACTTCATTTATTCAAAACCTTTCACTCTGTTCTTCCTACTGTGATTTACAATGAACCAATACCATAAGTCAGCTGGGTGGGATGTGTCAAGGCAAGAAAAATAGGACTAAAGCACAGATTTAAATCTATTATACAGCTACCACCAGGATTCAAAATAAGTATAGACATCTAAATCTTGAAAGCTCAAAAATATAAAAACTCTAGAATCAAAAAACAATTGCAGAGAATCATTGCCATACTCAGGTAAAAGTGAAATTAAAATTATTTCACAATTTCAGCTTTCAAATGCTGATTTTCCAAATGTGATTTTCTCCTAGGTAAATGTCATTTTTGCCCTTATAAAAGTAATGCATCTCTGGCAGAATAGCTTTTTATGAGTTTGCTCTTAGTTAAAGAACAATGTAAAGGTATAATTTTTTTGAATAATGAGAAATCACATAAATTCATCTAACACAATATTTTGTAATTTCTCTTGGCATTCATGAAATAATAAAGCACTAAATTATGCTTCCAAATTAGTTACTTTATTCCATTAAGTACCAATTATAATGATATTTTAGTAAGCTTATATTCAAAATTAATCAAGTTAGCAAAACATAATGATTTTTAAAACTCGTGGATTTCTAGAGTTGAGAAGATTAATATATGCCTATGCTGTTCTTATTTCCAAACCATATTCAAGAAAACCAGTACTGCATCTCCATGTTGAGAGCTGTGGAGCGACATATAAATGGATTTAATTTCTACCCATTGTCTGTGCCACTTGGGGCACCATATGAGAAAGTCTTAGCACTATTTATTTAACCTTTAAAAGAAGAAAATATCATTCACAAAGTTTAAATCATAATAATAATTTTTCTTCTTAGATTGTTGTGATTGCTTAGGTGCATAATCAATGTTTCCTTCTAGCATCCTCTCCTCTCCCAATCGACTTTACTTACACACATACACACACACACTCGTAGAGTCACACGCTCAATCAATACTCATTAAGGTTGCTACTGTATTCAAAGTGCCTAACTCTTGCTTCAGAAAAAAACAGATTTCAACTGATCTGTGCTATACTATGGGTCCTTTTAGTCAGTATTAGAAGTCCCTGGAAAAAACTTTTGCTGTTTGGAAGAAATGCCAGGAGAATCTCAATCCCTTCTTATATACAGAAGACTACTAGTAAATAAAATACATAAAATTCAGGAGATTCTATTCTGTCTTTTCTAACTAAAATTTTCATGCATGTTTCTAAATATTGGGCAATCTTCTAGCTTTTAGATTTTTCACTGTCTATTGTGAGAACTAAATTGAAAATGTCTTCAAGTGGTTTGAACAGGAGACAAGGCCATTGCAGAACCAGGTCTTAATTCGTGTTTAATAAATTGTGTTCTTTAACATGTATTCTTTCTTCTTTATCTCCTGGATCCTCCCTAATAAAATATACAATATAAGAGTCTATGAAGTAGAAAAGTATGTCATAAAACATCCCTATATATTACTGCCCTAAATGGTATTTGAAATGTATAGGCCCTAAATAAACTTTTATTGTCATTATTTAATCATAAGATCAAGTTAGTCTTGAAGATAACGTGAAACGATATCGATTATTGAACTGAATGAATGAATTCATGAATTCTTGACTAGACATTAGAAACATTTAATCATTTATTAGCTTGGGCAAATAGTGAATTTCATTTTAAAATGTTTTTGGTTCATGAATCAATAATAATGAGTATAAATAAGAGTAAAAAAACATTAAATAGGCGAAAAAATGTGCAATTCACATGCTCAAAATCTTGTATGTCAGCTTTTTCCCAAACTGTTGCCAATCACTGAGAAGTTTCATGTAACATCTCATGATAGTTCAGAAAATAAAGCATCTGGAGTGGATTTGTTGCAGTGTTAATTTGTTGCAGGTCTTTTCAGTTGTAATTGTAAGAGACATTAGAGTCTCACTGAACTAAAATAAACCTGTTTCTTAAACCATTGAAAAAACATTAAGTAGGGATTAAGAAGAGAAAGAAAGCCAGTTTACTAGACTAATCTAAATACTCAAGAGCACAAATGAGAGCTTATTCTAAATTTGAAACTTTATCAAATACCCTTTCTTGAAGTAATGTAAGTGAACAAACACGAGGTACTAATGGGTCACACTTGTGCTAGTTATTCTTATGCTAGGAGTTTAGCCATATTACTTGCTTTTAGCCTTGCTAACAACCCTGCTTCCATTCTTGACAGAGTTATTATACTGCTTTCTACAAAGAAAGGCAATATCTGTATTCCCAACCTTCTAGAACATAATAAAGAAGTAAACATTTCTGCACAAAGCCTCTTTGAGATGTTTAATTTACTTTTTGACAAAAGGAGAATGACACTGAGCACTCCACAAAGAACAAGAGCAGTTTTTCACACCAGGAAATGTCAATTTCATCATTACTAGAAATACTATTAATAATACATTCAGAAAAATTTTATCTTTTCCTTTTAAACCTAGTGTGATTTAAGCAAATTACAGCTAAAAATGAAATTTCATTTCTTAAGAAAAACATTTTAAAGTTTTTATTTCAGATGGAAATCAAATAACAAATCAATTAAAATTAAATCAGAAGTAAAGGTTAATCCTCTATCTTCCTGATGACTCTCTTCATCATTGTATATTACCATTCATTCATCTAACTTTAGAAAGACATGAACATCTTTATTAAAGTAGAGTTTAATAATATCACTATATATATACATATATATATGCAGTTCATGAAATTGTTGAGTAGGAGGAGGTTAGTGAGTAGAAAATGTGTATATTATAAAGATAAATTATTAGTTTATATTTATGGTGGCCTGCATTTTTAATAATGTACTTTCTCAGGGTATTATGTCAACCAGAATCCCATAAAATTCTAAGTGATTCCTTATATCCCAGATGACTTAGTCTTCTCATACCTAAGAAGAAGAAGTAGTGAAGTAGCCTTTGGACTTTGACTTCAGTTCTTCATTTTATACCCAAACATCTTGTGCGATATTAGGGTAGAGAAGGCATGAGCTGTCAGGCTGATTTATGAAACAATGCATCTTTTTCTTTCTTCCTTCATAAACACACACACAAGCATAGGCAACAGCCTTGACATTTAACTTATTAAATACTTGGGTAGTCCATTCATGCTGCCATATGTTTTTCATTTAACTTACCTCTGTGAACAATGAGACAATCTGTTTCTCAACATAATATGTACCAGAAATGGATAGTTCCTCAAAGTTCATGTTTTCCTTTTCTTATTATCCATTCCACTTGTTTGGCATGCTTTATTCAACATGCTTAAACAGAGCTTATTGTCTTTCCCATTCAAGTTATTTACTTTGACTTCACTAATTCTATTAATTCACCAGGATTAGAAATTAGGAATCTGCTTTTCTGTGATCCCAGAATAAGCAGTTACCAAACCATGCTTGTCCTGCCTGCATCACATTTTTATTTTTCATATTTATTGATCTCCATAGCAACAATGATTTTAAGACCTCATAACTCTGAGGTAGTTTCTCAAAGTGCTCATCAATTTAGCCATTCCATCTCACTCTCTAAAATTTATTGTACACATGATATCACCCTCTGAAGCACAACTCTGATTACAGTCCACCCTCTTGAAAGGTTTTAACTCTTGGTTTGCTGTGTCATTAAGATATTTATATTTTTAATATACATATTTGTACAAAGTGATTGCTAATAACTTTGTCTTTTATGTTGGTATTAATATATCTTTTATCACATTATTGTATTTAGTCATTTATATAATTGCCTCTTTTCTTGACGTTCCAGAAAATATATAATTTTATTAGTATTTTAAAAAAACTATTACAGTTTTTTTAATTTAGTTTTTAAATTAGGTCTCTATTTTATGTTACTTATCATTGTATCTTTTAAATTTTTTATTTTATTGATTTTTAGAAAGAGGAAGGAAAAGAGAGACATCAATTTGTTGTTCCACTTGTTTGTGCATTCAGTGGTTGATTCATGTATTTGCCCTAACAGGGATTGAACCTAAAACCATGGTGTATTGGGATGATGCTCTAACCTAGGAGCTAACCGGACATAGCATCATTCTAATTTTTATTGATACATACCTTTTATGAATCTTTTTCTTAAAATTTGTCTTTAAAATTGTTTTAACATAAAATTATACTCAAAGTTTCTCAATTGACTACATAATATAATTCAAATACCTTGGGCCACTTTCAAAAGACTTCAGTCTGACCTTAACTATTTCTAGATTTTGTTACCTAATACAGGTTTTTCTTTTTTTACTTTAAATTTTTTTTTATTTTTAAAAATAAAAAATTTTTATTTTTAAAAAATAACATTGACATACAATGTTATATTAGTTTCAGATGTACAAACTAAGGATTAGACATTATGTAATTTTAAGTGATTGTCCCAATAAATCTTATACCTATATGACCACACATAGTTATTATAATATTATTGATTATATTCCCTATGCTATACTTTATATCCCTATGACTATTCTCTAACTACCAATTTATACTTCTTAACCCCTTCATCTTTTTCTCCCCTCTCCCTAACCCTCCTCCCATTTGGCAAGCAGCAAAATGTTCTCTGTTTCTATGCATCTTTTTCTGTTCTGCTTTTTCATTTATTTTGCTTTATAGATTCAGTTGTTGATATATATGAATTTGTTACCATTTTATTATTCATATTTTCATCTCTTCTTTTTCTTTTCTTCTTCAAGAAGATCCTTTAACATTTCATGAAATACTGGTTTTGTGGTGATGAACTTCTTTATTTTTTTTTTTTGTCTGGGAAGCTTTTTACATATCTTTAAATTTGAAGTGATAGATTTGCTGAATAGAATAATCTTGGTTATATGTCACTGCTCTTCATCATTTTGAATGTCTCTTGCCAGTCTCTTCTGGCTTGCAATTTTCTGTTGAGACATAAGATGATAAACTTATGGGAGCTCCTTTTGTAGGTAACTGTTTTTCTCTTGTGGATTTTAGGATTCTCTCTTTATCTTTAACCTATATCATTTTAATTATGATGTCTTTGTGTAGGCCTCTTTGGGTTCATCTTATTTTGGGATTCTCTGTACTTTCTGGACTTGTATGTATATTGCCTTTGTCTGATGGGAGAGGTTTTTGTCATCACTTTTTCTTGTAGATTTTCAATTTCCTGCTCTCTCTTTTCTCCTTCTGGTACACCATGTTACAAATCTTGGTGCACTTGTAGTTGTCCTAGAGGCTGCTTACACTATTCTCAGTTTGAGGGGATATTCTTTTTTTTATTTTTACTATTCTGATTGGGTGTTTTCTGTTTCCTGACATTCTAAACCTTTGATTTGTTCCTCTGCTTCATATACTCCACTGGCTATTCCCTATAACGTATTCTTCATTTTAGTTTCTGTATTCTTCATTTCTGACTGGTTCTTTTTTATATTTTCTAGTTCTTTTTTATGTTTCCTGTTCCTTTGTTACAGTTCTCACTAAGTTCATCTACTCTTTCTGTAAGTTCTTCAAGCATTTCTTATAACCAGTATTTTGAACTCTTCATCTAGTAGATTGCTTGTCTCTATTTTGTCTGGTTCTTTTTCCGGAGTTTTGTTCTGTTCTTTCATCTGGCACATCTTTTGTTCTTTTGTTTCCTCATTTTGGCAGCTTATCTGTGTTTGTTTCTATGTATTAAGTAGATCTGTTAGGTCTTCTGATCTTGATAGAGTGGGCTTATGTAGTTTATGTCTTGTAGAGTCCAGTGGCACAGCCTCCTTTTCACCCATGCTGAGCACTCAAGGTATGCATCCTTCCCAGTGTGGGTGGTGTATGCCTTCCTGTTGTAGTTGAGCTTTGATTGCTATTGGTATGTCAATGGGAGAGATTTACCCCCAGGGTGATCTGTTACAAAGACTGGCTGTGACCACCATGGAAGATCAGCTGTGCAGGTGCCAGCCCCACAGAACAGGACTTACTTCAGTGGAGCTCTGGTACTAACTGAATCTACCCATTGAGTATCTTTTGTGAAGGTGGTTGGGTGGTACTTAACAATTTCTTAAGGTCTTCACTGATTCCTCTTGCCCTGGGGACTTCCAGGAGGTGTAGACCAAGATCAGCTGCTTCCTGTGTTCTACTCAGGGCCATATAGCATGAACTACAAAGTAATCTGCCTATGGCTGCTATTTAAATATGCTGGAATTGGAGGTGCCCAGGAGAGACCAGGCTGTGAACTATGGCTAGCTGTCATTAGTGTTGGGCCTAGGGCCACTTGGCAAGAGGTAAAGGGCATGCTGAAGGCAGATGTTGTTTGTTTGAGAGATGTTAGGAAAGTCTGAAGCATGATCCATGATAGGCCATTCTTACAGAAAAGCCACTGGAAACAGCTTGGGTTAGGTCCACAAGTTGGGGGCGGCAACATCTCAGAGAATCACCAGAGTTGAGAAAATTGTGATAGCCAGGCTGATGGAGACTCAGATAAAGTATGTGCCTGCTGGCTCAGAAAAGGAATGATGGCCTCTGCCAGAAATTTTTCTGGGAGAAATCTAACCCTCCAGCTCTCTCCCTGATTCCAAACAATTTAGCTCCTCTCAGTATGTGTCTGGTACCTTTTGAGTTGCTGACCCAGTGCTGGAGCTCAGAGCAAGAGAGTCCAAGTAAGTCTAAGAGGAATGCCTGTGATCTCACCAGCCCTCCTTTCTCAGCCACAATCCCCACTGCTTTTTGCAGCCTGAAGTTAAAGAGACTGCTCTTCTAGGTACTAGAACCCTGGGCTGAGGGGCCTAGTGTGAGTCTGGGGCCCCTTGCTCCTCAGGGATGACCTCCACAATGGAGATATCTCTCCCAAACGTTATCTAACACTCATGGGTATGGGACTGGCCATATCTGCATCTCTACCTTTCCTGCCAGTCTGCATGTGGCTTCTTTGTCCTTAGTAGTAGGACTCTGTTCAGCTAGATTTCAGGTAGTTCTCAATGAAGGTTGTTTTGTAGTTTAGTTGGAATTTTGATGTGCTAGTGGGAAAACACAGGTACTGCATTTACTTATGCCACTATCTTGAGTAAAAGCTTAGGATTTCTCCTAAAACAACTTTTCCTTCTTTCCATGATTTCTTGGGCTTTGGTTCTCACCATTTTATTTATCCTGTATAAATGCACTGGCCTCCTAAATGCCTGCCCTACTTACAGTCTTGTCTCTTTCTTTAGTTTATTCTCAACACAATAACTGTTGATCCTGCTGGAAGGTAAACCAGATGATTTCATTCTTCAGCCCAAAACCCTCCTATAGGGCTGGCATTCTTCACTCAGGGAAAAACCCAAGTTTTGCAAAAGACTACAGTGCTAAACAATCTGACCTAGCAATATCTATGACTTCACCTCCTACCATCTCCCCAACTTACATTGTGCCTAGAGTCCCATGAACTCCTTGTTCTTTTTCTAGCAGAATGTCTTCCTCCTTGTGCTCCCATAGTGCCTACCTTGTAATTGTCTAATAATACACTTCTTTTTATTATATTGAAATATAATTATTTGTGTCACTCTTTTGCTAATCTCTAAACTTTTGAGGGAGGAGACAATATATTTTCCATCTTGTATTTTTTCACTGTAAATATCTGAATGTTTAGACAAATATGTGTCTGATGTAGCCATAAATGCATATTGACTCATAATAAATGAGATTGTGGGTATTCAAGTCATTGTGGGCACCAAATGGCATTATATTAGAATTCAAATGAAATTGCTAATTTAAAATTTTATTATGCATAATTATGTGTTTTTCCTGTAAGATTTATTTGAAATAAATAATTGACCCTCACCTGAGGACCTTTTCTCCCATTGCTTTTGAGAGAGAGAGGAAGGGAGAGAGGGAGAAAGAGAGAAACATTGATGTGAGAGAGAAACACTGATTGGTTGCCTTCTCATATATACCCTGACTGGGGATCTAACCAGCAATCTGGGTATGTGTCTTGACCAAGAATCAAACCTGTAATCTTTCAGTCTCCAGGATGAGGCTCCAACCAACTGAGCCATACTGGCAAGGGCTGAAATAAATAATTTAATTATATACAGGCTACCACCAGTAGTGACCAAGAGTAGACTTTAAACTAAAACTATTCTACATATAACTTCAGTTTTTAATAATTTCTTGAGACTGTTGGATTGATGGCATACATATGTGGTATACCAGAAAACTATCTAAAATAACAACCTTCTCTCTGATCATTCTGCTCATATTTCGGTCTGGGAATGTAATAAAAAATACTTAGATCAGTCCTACTTACATGTTGTGAATAAGCTTGGCATTGATCAGAATAAAAATAAATTTGGGCTGTTTTATTAATGAAATGCAAAGCTCAAGTCTGTGCATCTCTACAAGTCATTAGTTTCCTGCAGAATGCACCACATGATTCCTGCAGAGGAATATACTTCCAAATAAAAGGCCAATACTGCTTTATCACCTTGGGTGAGAGCTCCATTGTTTAGCTGTGTGTAATTGTTAGCAAGTTTGTCTGTAGAAAATTTAATAAGACTTTTTTTTGAAGTGTGGGAACATTCAGGGAAATTGACACTTTTGAAAGAGATACTTTGCAAAACAGTTTTTGTATAGTTTTCTTTGATTTCTCTTAGCTATGTTATCATTTCTTTATTGGGCTCCAAAAGAATACAGACAGAAAGAAATGTATGAAATGTATCTCTAGCTTTTGTTTTAGTTTTCAGAGTTTTATCTTTCCATAATGATAAGCACTTTAGAAAAACTGAGAAAGTATTTCCTTTGGCATGTTTCTTGAAAAAAAAACTTTTTCTTTTAATGTGCTTTTTCCAATGGTGAGAAAGAAAAACTCTTGTCTCACATTTTGTAATTTTAGTTCTTCTGCAGATGTGAGTTAGCAGGTAAGTATCAGATATCCTTGATGTCTCGCTTCTGCAACCAGCAATTAGTGAACTGTGCTCTTCTAGTCAAATTTTTAAACTCTTATCAAACTAACTTTGTTAGTGAGATATGGCTTCTTGAGTAAATTATTTAAATTATAAAGCTTTTGACTTCTCCAAGTTAAAAAGTAATAATAATAATAATAATAATAATAGTACATTTATCAAATAATCATGTAGTAAGTAAAATAATGTATTTAATGGTTACCATAGTGCTTAGCATAAAGTAAGGAATTGGTAATTTTGTTTTAAAATCTTTTATTTTTATTTTATTTCTGCTTTTCTGTTTCTTTCCCCCTATCTAATGGTAGTCTATTAAGGATAATTGTTCCCTGCCTACAAAGGGAATATTTGGAAATCTCTAGAGACATTTTTGGTTGTAATAACTTAAAAAGTAGAAGGGGGGCTGCTAGTATCTAGTGAGTGTTAAACATCTTACAATGCATGGGAAAGACTCCCAACTTAATTTTCTGGCCCAAAGAGTCATTGTGTAATGGTCCAACATCTTAATTTGCCAAAGTTGAGAAGCCTGCTTTGTGCATGTTGTTCCCCTCCATTTACCTACTTACTTCATTCTTATTCCTCTATTGCCATCTGCTTTTTCTTCTTATTTATTATTGTAATTTTGTCTCTCTTAAGTCCTGCATTTTATTTTATTTTTATGTCTTCAGACTGTTTATATGAAAAGTGACCCACATCATTCTCACACTGGTGTTAAGAGAAACAGTCTGTCACAGGCCCTATATGTCAATGAACTTCCTAGTTTTAGTGCACTAGATGGCCAGGGTTGTCCTCTCCAGATACCAAGCAGTTTCTGTACCTAGTCAGTTAAGCAGCTACTTAAATCTAAGTTACCAGAGCACGTCTGCTATGCAATTGTTTGCTCCTTGAGAAAGGGGTAGGACTGGTTTGTTTAATGCCTGCAGCTAGAAGTGCTAGACCCTTGGCCCTGGGTTCCTTAGATGTGGCACAATACATCAGATGTGTACACTACATGTGAGCTCTTGGTGTCACCCTGTGGGACTTGGGGGAAGGTGGATTGGCACTATCATACTGGTACTCCTATGGTATGTTTAACTGTGAGTAAGCAGCGATCTGGCTGTGTCCACCAAGTCACCTTATCTACTTTCAGAAACTAGGGAAGTTGTGGATGGTTGACTCCTTGTCCATTGTCTATGAGGCTGAGATTTGCCCCTTACAACACAACCAGACAATTCATGCAATTCAGAGGACACTGTAGCATTCAATATGTAAGGTTCTTCCTCAGTTTTTGTTTCTATTCCAATACTGTAGTAATTGGTCCTAACAGGTTTACTTTACCATCATATCAGTCACTACTCATTATCACTGAGAGGGGCAAGAATTGAGCACAGATCTCTCTGACTGCAAACTCCATGCTCTTTCTACCACTTTAGGTGTGATTACCATGTTTTTATCCTAGTCATCATTAAAGCCTTTACAGAACCTTTTTTGAATCTTCAACTTCATAACATCTGTGCTGTGAGTGAAAATTATTCTTTCTATATATATTTGGATTTTTAGTCTGCTAGACTGTGACTTCCTTAAAATCTGAATTTTCTTTTTTTTAAGTTTGTTTATTTTTTTAAAGATTTTATTTTTATTATGTATTTTTAGAGAAGGGAAGGGAGGGAGAAGGAGAGAGAGAGAAACATCAATGTGTGGTTGCCTCTCATGTAGTCCCCACTGGGGACCTGGCCCGCAACCCAGGCATGTGCCCTGACTGGGAATTGAACCTACAAGGCTTTGGTTCGCAGCCCGCACTCAATCCACTGAGCTGCAACAGCCAGGGCAAAATCTGAGTTTTCTTAATCTTTGGATTTATGTACCATAAACTTAAGAAAATGCCACAAACATAGCAGGTTCTCTATATTTAGTAAAACTGAGACAAACTATATATATACGGAACATGGTCGCCCAAAGATTGACCCTGATGCTCAAATCATAGACAGAAAACCACACTCAAGTAGTTACATTTTTGAAGCATTTGAGAGTCTATTTCACTAGCTTTAGTTAGAATTTATTTAGTTTACTTGTCTCTTTTCTTTTATTTCTTGATCTTCTCTATTTTCATATTTCTCTCACATCGATTTTAGTATATAGCTATAGGGAAAGTATTTTATTTATTTTTTTAATTTTAAATCAAAGTTTTATAGCTCACTTGAACATTTAACTGCTTTAGCAGAAACAGTTATATTGTGCCATAAACTGAAAGAAAAAAAATGTTTCTGCATAGACTGATAATAGATTAACTTCTTGCTTGATATTGAAATTCTTCATTTTCTTTTGCTCAATATAACAGGAAAAAATGAGGCATGACTCAACCTCATTTTGGTATTAGAGTCATTCCCCAGGGTGTTTGTATATAAATTCTCTTCGAGAATAGATGTTTTACATTGTCCAGAGGAGAATTTTTTTTAAGTCAGTATGGATTTTTTACCTTTCTAGGGAAAATTTCTTGGGCAGTTATATTGAATGTGCCTTTTATAACAATTGCACACCTAGCACCATTCCTTTGCCATAATAGGTTACACAGTTTAATAAATGTAATTTTTAAACTTACAACTAATTTTTAGCCAACAATTATAAAATAGATGTTTAAAATAATGTTTCTTTTGAAAATTAACATATTTTCAGTTTTTATGAGCACTGTGTGTATCATACATAATACATGGAAAATAAATTTGCATTGCATATTTTCCAAGGATTTTTTAAGGATCTATACATAGTATACAACTGGTTATCTTTTAGTTTATGACAGGTAAAAAAAATTCAAATCTATCTTCACATTCTGAAAATAATGTGTTTGCCATTAATAATAAATACAGAGAATAGATAATATTTAATTTAAACATGGCAAACAAGCAAACAGAACAGGGAAGTAAATTTGTAAGCGCTGCTTCTCTGGTTTTGGAACATAATGCCATGGAGAGAAAGGAAAAATTGGTACTTAACATTATATAGTTTCCCTTGTGCAACATGATAATCTGGTGCAAAGTGACCCTCACCAAAAGTCTAGTTACATCCATCAGTATAAAGTTGACCCATTTCATCCATTTCACCTCCAAAAGCCCTTTGCCTCTGATAGTCAGTACTCTATTCTCTGTAACTATGAGCTTGTTTCTCTTTTGTTTGTGCATTTCTTTTGTTTCATACGTAGAATCTACATATGAAATCATATGGTACTTGAGTTTATTTTTTCCATCTGGCTTACTTCGATTAGCATAATACTTTCGACTTCCATCTACGTTGTTGCAAATGGCAAGATTTCATTCTTTTTCTATGGCTGATGTGTGTGTGTGTGTGCTTGCCTGTATCTCACATCTTTTCCATTCACCCATCAATGACAATGCTATATTTAATCTTTTTTAAGTGTCCTAAAATTGCATTATATGGGATTATTTCTTAATTTTCTATGATGAATTCATAATCATCAGGAGCAAGGAGGATTGATGTCATTACATATACAATATTATACATATTATATATAGTGCTTTTAGATATGTGTATTAGTTAAACTTATAGTTAAATTTCTCAACCTTCAGGTAACTATAGATATATAACTTCACATTGCAGGAAATCTAATGTCTTATATTACATTGGAGAGACATGGTTTACCACAAACAGTTTAAAGCCATAGTTGTTTTACTCACTGTGATATTCAGGTTCCAGATGAATATCTTTGCTCTGTTTCTGTAACTTTGGTTTTGAGCCATTTAATTGACTGTGTTCTCTGCCATATCTACCACATTGTGGGATAAATAGGCCCTAATCAGCTGGAATCTTCCAGTGTGCAAATGACTTCCTGGGAATAAGTTAGCACAAGGGGACTGCACCCCCTCTTTATGGTCACTAGAGTGCAATTTAGCAAATTGCCCTCGCAGTGGGCTCAGTGATACCCCAGTGCTCCAAGTAAGTTGACTGCAGATTCTAAGGTACCTAACTTACTCTCATGACAGCACTAAAAATATTACTCTTGTGGCGGAACTGAAAACAGGAATATGCGGTCAATTCAGTTTACCTCCAAGTACTGACTTAATTATATGTTAAGTGCTCTGAACTTCTTAGAACTTCTTTGTAAATGAGCAGGGTTGCAAAGCTTCACTTGCCCTTTTATCCTGTGGAGTATCTCGCCCCTCCAGGGACAGAGGAAATAAAGCAGTTCCTCTGCTTGTCTCAACCTTTGGGGAATCTGCTTTGCAGCTGTAGGCAATGAATTCCCCTCATCTTACCTTCCAGACAGAAAAAGGCTGTGTCAGGTTTGGGAAAGTTATCTATATTTTCAGGATGAAATGAGAATGCTATGCAATGCCTTGATTTTTCTAAGCTTTTTGGGACTGTTTTATGTACTTCAATACAAAAATGAATGAATAAAGCTTAATTATTTTTAGGGGTGGAGGAAACCTGCAGATTCTGTACTTTTTAATAACATATTGCAATCAATAGAATATACAATTGAAGACCTAGACTCTTCAATTAACTGCCATGAAAGATGAATTTTGGAAAGGGAGAAGGTCAAGTGAGAAAGGAACAGATCAGGTTTAATGCTACCTTTCCTGAATGGCATCTTGGGCTTTGAACAATGGTAATTAACATTTTCTTTCTTAACATAAAGTAATTATTTTCATCATTAGACAATGTTCTGACTGTAACCAAGCTGAATAATATGATCTGGAGATGTTGAGGTGCCTGAGGAAACACATGTGCAGACTTTTAGTTCCATTGAGAATGGGGAAAGGAAGTGCTCTCTGGCGCTGGAGTGCTTGACTATATTCCTAATACTGCAGCGGTTGGCGGGCATGGGAGCTCCCCCAAAGCCATTATGAAGAGTACTGTCTTCCTTTATTTATTTATTTATTTATTTTTATTTTAGATTTTACTGTCTTCCTTTCCATTTATGAGAACATTGCTGCTTTATGAGGACTCCCAAGTAAAATAATTAAATATAAATTTCTTTACAAATTTTAAAGAAAAAATAATATGCATTATTTTGCAGGATCATTGGACTGTTTGCCTTGATATTTGCTGTGCCACTGGAATATATAACTGGTTAGCCAGAAATACAACTATAAGATAGAAAAGATTGCCCATCTACCAAAGCATATGGAATTCTGAAATTGCATAAGTCAAAACAACTTAAAAAATAACTCTTCCACATCCACCTATATTCAGAAATTATATTCAATATACATATATATCCATATATTTTCCTGTGTGGATCTCTGTGTAAATATATGAACACAACATTATCAAAGCATGAAAATTTGAAAACAATTGCACCATATAAGAGTAGTACATACTTCTCAAAAGTGTTTATAACTAAAGACAATAGTAGGATGCTTATTATTTTTCAGAATAGATGCTTAATTCTTTTTTCTTCTTCATGCACTCCTTTAAAAAACAAGCTTTTAATATCCTGATTATATATATGCATACATATATACATATATGTATATATGTATATACATATGTGTATATATGTGTATATGTGTATATACATATACATGCATGCATATATAGTTGCATTTAGAAAAGAGCAAGACCTGTCACTGCATTTTCTTGTGACTGTCAAGAACTACATTTCTTCTGTAAGAGCACTGTTTATAAATCACTCACTTTCTAAGCGAGCACTTAACAGACATCATATCTCAAAACATCACAATATTCCTGTGAGGGTAGAAGGAGCAAATAGCATTCTTCTCTGTGATCAAAATCTGAGGCCTTTGGTTGAGTTACTGAAACACAGTGATGCCTGTCTCAAATCACACAGTGAACTTAGACCATCAATCATAACCCAGGGATTGTATTCTCAGTACTGTGGTTGCAACTGGTTTCTCAGTGCAGTTGAGTGTCCTTTACTTTTTCTGAGGGGGCATAGGAGATGGAAGATTTATGATAAAAATAGGTACATATTTCTTCCAGTAGTATTCTTATAGGTTAATGTGAATATCATTTGCACGCTCGAATTCCCCAGTTAAATTTAAGCAACTCACAACCTAAACAAAAAAAAAATCATATTCACCATACTTCTGCCTGAATTTTATTTTTCTAAAGCCCTTCTCTTTCTACCTGAGTCAACTGTGACAACCAAGATGACAGATTATTTTTCTTTTGTTTGGCCACCCTCAATATATATCTGTAATCATGTGCTTTTTTCTTTCTTTTTTTTTCTGGAACATTATGCCATTTCCTCGTGATTTGTTTTCTGGGTAAAAAGGACTCTTTTATTATGAGAAGGGTTATAACCAGGGCTAGAAATATTAATGCACAATGTCACACATGGTTGTTTGGACATTATAGTGGAGGCTGCTTACAGCTGCCCCGAGTGTTTATTGTTGGCTATGAATTAATCTGCTGTTCTAATGTGACGCATTGAGTAAAATGACATGGATCACTGGATGGTTCAAGGTCCCTGCTATAACAATATGAGGTAAATAAAAAATAATTCTTCCTAGTTGAAAATGTTCCTAAACATTGTCCATCTCAAACTAAATTGAATATTGACTAAAATGCTTCTTACCTACATGATATAATGATATTTGATATTTGTTAAAGTTGATTGCTAATGAGCTCTTTTGCCCTGGGAAAGATATCAACTTACTGAGTTTCATAAAACTATGGTTTCTAGAGGAAAACTCTCATGTGGAACTTTCTAGTAAAGCCAATTTAAAATTTTATATCTTTTCTGGAGTGTAAATAGTTTGATGAGCATGCATGTGGCATTACAAACTGGTTTCTATTGATACTTATCATCTTCATGAATTCAGTGTATATGAGGGCTTGACATATCTTGAACTGAGACACATGTTAAATACTAAAGAGTTAAAGCATTATTTTCATAATTTAACTGTGAGGCGTTTCAAAAAAAACAGAAATAAAAATTCAATGTGGGGTAAACAGGCTGAGTTTCACTGTTGAGGAGAAACTCAGCTTTTATTTTAATATTAAACTTTTGCTTAAGATTTCATTAAAAGGAAATATGTGAATGTGGGGAACAACAGACAGAAGTTGAACTTCATTAGTCAATGATTGGGCTGCCTTACTTTCCTTGAGACATACTGAATAAACTGGACCTAAGTCAGAGATCTGTGTTTGCATCTTCATATTTATACTCCAGGACTAATCATAACTTTCTCTAACATTGTTAGGAGAACTAATTGAGAAAATTATGAGAGGCCTATGCAAAAGTTTACTCTTGATTCTTTAAGTTTTTATTTTGTATGTATTACTGCTTACTTATAAACTCAGATTGTAATACAATATCATTTATGTGAATTCTGAAATGCAGAAATTTGAATTTATATAATTGTCAAAGTAAGATTAGTTCTGGTGTTATACTCATTTTTCTTAAATCATTTAATCATGTAGATCCTTAAGCAAGTTATCCTTTCTAAAGCACTCTTTCCTTATGTGTGATGAACGAAAAATTATAGTACTAAACTCAGGGGTAGATTTTGTATAAATGAGATGATACCCCTAAGTAATAACACAGTGCCTGGCACAGAAAATTAGCATATGATCAATAAATATGTATTATTCTCTTTACTACTATTATTATTTACATTATTTTTGTCAACCTGTCAGTAATTTATCACTGATAATTATTTTTGTGCAAAATAATAAAATACTTTAAACAGAGGAGAAACAAAAATGTGACTTTGAAAGGACCCAATCTTACTTTAAAAATTTTTTTATAACAAACTCATTTTAGTCATTAGGATCTCAGGAGAAGTATATAATATGTTTCCACTGAAATTTCACTGAAATCTTAATGCAACCATTATGGTTCTTCCATTGAAATCATAATTGTATGTTCTGAAGCCATTGTAGTGTATCGTGTCAATGCATACTAAGGGAGTTCTCGGGCACAGACCATTGACATGATAGACTATAATGACTCTTTCAGAGCTGCTATGGTCCACTGTGTCAATGCATACTGAGGGAGCCTTTAAGGCACTGATCCGAGCCTGCAGAGTACTTCTCCACTGTGGGGAGGTGATAGTCCTATGAATAATTTGATGAAAAGCTGATTGTCTGATTTCATTCATTTTTAATAAACTTCACAGTCATACAGTGATTAGTGTGCATCATGCTAGTGTAAAGTTCAAGTTTTATTAAGAATACACAACAGTTGTCATTTCCCCAAGATGCAAGACATCTTACTTTAGTGAGCACTTGTCTGTATCAAGGACAAGAGCACCTTGTAGGGTTCATTGGTACCGTGTTTTGTTATAGCCTCCCCACCTAGTCATCCAGGATCATTGTCAACCATCAACAAAAGCTATAGAAACTAGTTCCTAAACTGTATATATGTTTGCAATTTATTACTGGAAATTCTGGATTACAAAAACATGAAATATTTTCCTAAATTCATTTCAACTAAAGAAGAAATAGTCAAACACATTTTCATAAAACATTGAGGAACAAAATATAGTCATTTTACAAAGTCTTAACTATCCCTCCATAACCATATGAATCATTTTTCTTCACTCTGTGGAAGAAACTAAGCATTGGATTACACAGGTGAGCATTCATGGTTTTTATAGCAAAAACACAAGTTATAGCTACCTTTAAATATCTTGTAATTAACCAAAATTATTAAACAATTAGGGATCCAATTTATAAGACTGAACATCCAATAAACGTTAGAAACTTAGAAAAAAATTTGCAGAGTTTTAGCCCTTGACTCTTTTCAAGGCTAGATCTTATCCAGCCTTGATGTTGCCTTTTTCCACCAATACATACTTCTTGTGCATCTTTCCCTTTGCATTACTTTTCCATATATATGGACTATTTTCTTCACCTATTTTTGCCCTCAGCTAAATGCTATATTATTCTTTTTAAAGCACTAACTTATAACTGTGGTTTCCTATATATGATTGACTTTGTGAATAGCCCTGCAAGAAATATAGTAATATCATATAAAAATGTCATATAATCCAAATCATTAAAAAACCTAAGAAACTGAAATCAAATAATAATTATTTGTGAAGAAAAATTTTTAGTATAACCCATGTCACAGAATTTCTTTTATTTTTGTTTGAAAGTCTGTCCATTACTAGATTTATCAGTAGCCTAGAAGCAGTAGGCATAAGACTGAAGACAGATTAACAATAATAAAATAATAATAGTAGCTTACACATATATACCAGTTGTTTTCTATCCACTCAACTTGATCCATTCTCCCCTTTGTCTGATGTGCTCTGTGTCATGATGCATTTATCACTTCACCTTCCTTGGACTTTGCTCTCTTCTTGGTTTCAGTCAAGGGGAGGCACGAGTCAGGAATAAGAGGGAATGAGAAAGCAGTCAGCTATTTCTTCTTCTGCTCCTTTCTTCTTCAACTCAGCACTCTGGCAGTGCCTGAGAGTCAACTCTCAGGCTGCAAAAGCATAAGCCAATAGGTGGAAATGGCTTCTTGCTATTGCTAGTCCCTGAGCCTCTTAACATGTATTGTTGGTTCCTTTACATTGGGACACATATGTAGATGGTGCCATCATTTAACATTTCCAGTTACTCCTTTCAGTAGAATTATATTTCCTATTGAGACTACTATTGATTTAATATATGGCAGCAACACTGGTCCCAAGAATCATACTATCAAGATGGCTTTCTGGTATTGGTTACACTTACCAGGAATATAATATTTTTGTGGCATTTATGTTTCAAATTATTAGAGTAATTTGCTTTGTTGGTCCATCAAAGCCTGTTCTCAAAAGTGCTCTAGATCAATAAGGTTGAGACTCAAGAATATCTTTCACAGACTATATAAGATTAAATACAAAGACTTTGAAGAAGCAAGGGCTGGACATGCCATCATGATTTTATTAGGATTAATCACTCAGACCCTGCCTCTGCACACCAACTTCTACATTCCTTTCACCAGGGCAGTGAGAAATGCATTGCTGAGAGAAGTACCAACATCCTATGGAAAATTCTGTCTTGGCTTCACTTGGTGTGTTGGAGATGATGGTGGGATATGTAGGAACAGAATTGTGCTTCATGGTTTCAATTATTTGCTCCCTGAGAGAGATAGGTAAGGAAGCAGCACCTAATCATCAAAGCCAGGAACAATTGCCAAATAAGCCAAAGGGATCAATTGGTAATCAGAGTGCCTTGACATCCTGTGATATTTAACAATGACTAATTTATATCAGGCTCCTTAGGACTAAAATAGTTGCGTAACTTATTAAGATGCCCCTACCAGATTACATTTACGTGACATGTGTATCACACAGCTTCTGGGCATGTTAGTTGCTAAGGGTTTGCAAATGCTCCCTCTCAAGAGAAGGAGCTGAACTGAAGTTACTTATGTTTTCTTGAGAGTACTGACCTCTTTATCCTAGGGCAGAAGTGTCAAACTCATTTTCACCAGGGGTCACATCAGCCTCGTGATTTCCTTCAAAGGGCCGAATGCAATTTTAAGACTATATAAATATAACTACTCCTTAACTAGGGGCAAGGAGCTCAGCAAGCACTGTTGGGTAGAAACAAGGTGCAGGGCCAAATTTGGCCCTCAGGCCTTGTGTTTGTCACCTGTGTCCTAGGGGGTACTGTGATATGTTTAGAGGTACCATGCCATACAGTTACAAAAGCCCAGCCCCCTTGCCTTAATAGTGAGATGGATTCCATGGTACAAACCATGGTGCAAAGTTGCCAGAGGGATAAGCCTAAAGGTAGATTCAAGATGAGATCCCTGCCATAATTTCTTTACTCACATTATGTATCTGACTCCTTTTCTCTAAAGAACACTCGATTCATTGCATGCTCTTGAACTTTCATCTCAGGTTCTGTTATTAGAAGACTTCCTGGGGCAAATGTAAACAGCATCTTGCCCCTAGCATAACAAAGGATATTCTTAATTTCAGTCAATGGAGGCAATTGGAACAGTCCACCTTCATCTTCTAGGAGAGGAAGTACACCTTTAGGTGACCTTTGATACCAAGTAAAGAATATGATACTGATCAAGAAACTCATTTTTTAGTGGAAGAAATACAGCAATCAGCTCCTGTTCCAAATGTCTGGTTAGGGTGCCAACAAAGGGACAACATCTTATAAAACAGGGATTCTGTCTTACAAGATTCACGATAAACTTTAAATGAAATCCACCTATGTTGGTATAACTTTCAGAGCCAGAGAACAGTGGTCTGAGAAGCAAGGAGTTTTCTGTCTCTGTCTCGCCTTCTCCCTCTTTTCCTCCCTCCTTCATTCTCTCCATCCCTCTATCCTTTCCTTACCCCCTCCCATCTCCCCCTCTCCCTTCCCCCTTCTCTCTCTTTCACACACATACATACAGTGTACTTATGTCCACTGTACTTATGTCTCTGTACTTATGTACAAAAAGCATTATGCTCTTCACAGAAGTTTTCTACAACATTAGGCATGGCATATTTGGTGATCCTAGAGAAGAAAGTTTATATGAAAGAGTATAGTCATTCTTCCTATAACGTGGAAGCTGTGACTAGCTCAGGTTATTTTGGGCTTCTATTCCACTACTCTGCAAGCCGAGAAGAGGGTTGTTGATTTGGAAGGAGTGAACAATCCCACTTATGGAAAGAGAATCAAATGTGTGTTATATAATGGATAAATAAGCCTATGTTCTAAAGTGAGGAAACTCACTCAAACACATCATAGCAGTCTGCATCCAGTAATAATGATCAAAAGTTAAACTGCAGCAATCCACTGAGGATAGGGTCATCAAGATCTTGGATCTTGCAGAAATTATGACTTGGGTCATTATTCTGTGTAAATAACCCAGACCAATTGAGGTGCTGGCAGAGGTTAAGGGGAACATAGAATAGATGACATAAGAAGAAAGCAGTGGATGTTAATTTAGATGTTACGATCTGCTACAGTAGGCATTGTTGGAGCTGTATTTTATGTTAAGTATTTGTTTCTTCTTTTCCTTTTCCTGTCTTCATATATGGAAAGTACTTGCTATGGCTCATGTTACAATTTATGTTCTAGATGGCAGGACAGCTGTAATGACATCACCATATGATGAAGATGGCTGAGAGGACCTTTCATGGGATGCAACATATTTATCCAAATAAAAGACAAAAATGGGTGCTGAATGACAAAAGGACTAGAATGTTCTGGATATAAAACTTTATTTCCTCCTCCTCTTCCTCATTTAGTCTCTGCTCCTCTGAGCTCCAGGTAACTGCCTCCTAAGCCTACTTCACTTGGGGTCCTGTATTTTCCTTGGGTTCAACCAATACAGATGCTGGTAGAAACTAGCAGATATTAGCATTTGCAACAACAAGATAGATCTTGACAATATTAAGCTAAATGAACTAAGTCAGTAAGAGAAAGATAAGAACTGTATAATTTTACTCATATGTGAGATATAAAACTGAAACTCATAGACACAGACAGACAATGGCTTGGGTGGGGGAAGGGGTTAAAGGGTAAAGGGAATCAATTATATGGTGACAGATCATTTGAATTTGGGTGGTGGAAGACAAGGCAGTATACAGATCATATATAATTTTATTAGCCAGTGTCACCCACAGCTCCACTTCTCATCAGGGAGCAGTACTGTTAGCTCCTCTTTTCCCTCTTTAAGCTGAGGTGTAGTAATGGTTCCTTATAGTTGCTGGTCCATGAGTGCCTCATAGTCCTTATTGGCTCCCCCAACTTTCCACACACATCTTTAAATAGATTCTCCATTAACTTTTCTTTCAGTAAATACATCTGGGAGGGATTTTTTGCTTGTTGGGATCACAACAACTATGAAGTACTGGCCATTGGGGAGTCAGGCACATTTTCAAATCCATTAATTGAATAGATGTCTTATGTTACTTATCCTTCATAGTTTGATAAGTTAAGAGCAACTCCTTTCCTATTTTTACCCATGAAGAAAGTGAGCCACAGATAGAAAGTTTCTTGCCTGATTCTACATGGATATTGGGCAAGGTTTCGGTGGTTGCAGCCAAGACTGGAATAGGACGATGTGATTCAAGCCCATGATTTGGTCGGTTAAAAGATATTTTAGGGGTATACAGATTTTGTGTAGATGGAGTGCCCTTTAGAAATGGAAAGTCTATTTGAAGAACAAATAAAATTAGTAAAGAAACAAAGTTTATCTGGACTAAAATTCTTTCCAAAAAGCAGGTACAGACACTGAGAAAACTGCACAGTATGTAAATATAAGTACCTTAGCATATCAGTTTTTATTCTATACTATAATATGAACTCCTT
This sequence comes from Trachops cirrhosus, assembly GCA_028533065.1. Lineage (NCBI taxonomy): Eukaryota > Metazoa > Chordata > Mammalia > Chiroptera > Phyllostomidae > Trachops > Trachops cirrhosus. The sequence goes on along the minus strand of CM052548.1, from coordinate 33,767,904 downwards.
GATGGACTAAATTATTTTCAGGTAGCTTTTTATGTACTCAAACTTTAAGAGAGTATTTAGCATTACTGTAAAACCTGCTTTTCTAAAAATTCATTTTCACTCTAATTTGGTGACACTTTTCTTCATTCTTTCCTTCAGCTTCTCTGCCTGTTCCCTATGTGCCCAAACTGTTTCTCTATTTCACATTATAATTAAAATTTTTAACATCAGCAAAATGAAAAGGGAACCAACCATATGGGAAAATATATTTGCAAACAATACCTTGGACAAGGGTTTGATCTCCAAAGTATATAAAGAACTCACAAAAGTCCACTCCAGGAAGACAAACAAACCAATTAAAAAATGGGCAAAGGACCTGAACAGACTTTCTCTAAGGAGGACATACAGAAGGCCCAGAGATATATGAAAAAATGCTCAGCATCACTAGCCATCAGAGATATGCAAATTAAAACCACAATGACATACCACTTCACACTGGTCAGAATGGCCATCATAAACAGATCAACAAACAAGTGCTGACAAGGATGTGGAGAAAATGGACACTGTTGGTAGGAATGCAGATTGTTGCAGCCACTGTGGAAAACAGTATGGAATTTCCTCAGAAAACTAAAAATGGAACTGCCTTTTGACCCAACAATTCCACTGCTTGTTTATGCCCTAAGAATCCTGAAACACCAATTTAAAAGAACCTATGCACCCCAGTGTTCATGGCAACAGAATTTACAATAGCCAAATTCTGGAAGCAACCTTAGTGGCCATCAGCAAGTGAGTGGACCCAAAAAACTATGGTACATTTATACAGTGGAATACTACACAGCAGAAAGAAAGGAGATCCTACCCTTTGCAACAGCATGGATGGAACTGGAGAGCATTATGCTAAGTGAAATAAGCCAGGTAGTGAAAAACAAATACCATATGATCTCACCTATAAGTGGAACCTAATCAACAAAACAAACAAGCAAGCAAAATACAACCAGATACATTGAAACAAAGAACAAACTGACAGTAACCAGAGGGGATAACAGGAAAAATGGGAAGGGTTGTCAAGGAACATGTATAAAGGATACATGGACAAAGCCAAAAGGGGGAGAGTGAGGGTGGGAGGTGGGGATGGGTGGGGTGGGGGAAGTTGTGGGGAGGAAATGGAGGCAACGGTACTTGAACAACATTAAAAAAATTTTTAATTAAAAAATAATTTTGGGGAGCTCATGACTTTATTGTGGAGCCTCTACTGTTCTTTCTTTTCTCTCTTCTCTTGTCCTCTCTCTCCTCTGCTGTAATTTTAACTTTATGTTTTACATTAGTTTTTCTTGAAAGATGTGTTTGCTTACAGGTTTATTCATCAAACATGAATAGACATTAACAATATTGGGTTAACACATGAACACTGTTTTACAGATAAGGGAAAAAATTGTGTATTATAGGTAGGTGTATGTCTAGTTGATTGCAAATTGCTGTGATCCAAATTCCTAGCTCTAATATTTAAGCTAGCATGAATTTATCTGGTGAATTTACTCAAGATGTAGTCTGATTACTTGACTTTGTATATTCACAATGTAAAGTTGTACAAATAAGATTGAGTAAGAAAATCATCATCAATGAAAGAAATAATATATAAAAACAAAAACAAAACATTTAGCTAGAAATTCAGATCACAGAGATCTGTAATCTACTAGACATACACCTATAATACACAATTTTCCCCTCATCCGTAAAACAGTGTTCATGTGTTAACTCAATATTGTCAATGTCTATTCATGTTTCTGGATTTCTTCTCTTCTATTAGAAAGTTTTATTATTAATATTTTATTAATTATTAATAATAAATCAACCTTTGGTATTAATCAATACCCTAAGAAAAAAGTATTACATGTCAAATAAGCTTGAACAATGAAAAACATAATGTTATCCATATAATAACTCTGAGAAAATTAATATTTTGTAAAATTTTAAATTTGTAAACTCTTGTCAAATAATGTTTATGGAGAAAAGAAATGCATTATAAGATGTACGTGATAAATTTAAGAAACCATACCTTTTTTTACAAAACCTTATTGCATATAATATTGTGGGGCTGTCTAAATACAACATGAACTTGGAAAATTTTAAGAATTAGTCATCATCTGAACAGTTCTTTTAATATATAGATTATCTGGCATAATATTCTATTTGTTCTTGAAGCAAACACAAAAGGGGCAGAAAATTAGCCACTGTATAATGATGTAAGGCATAAAAGAAAACTGCTGCTTAAGTATGAAAAATGATGTTATTCAAGAGATCATTTTTATGGCATGAACAAAAACTCTATTTTTAAAGCATCTGAAATGACTATGTAGAGTTGGTGAGAGACCAAAACTATTTCAGAGAAAATGAATGAGTCACAGTAATACATCTTTCTTTATTGTAGAGTTGAAAATAGCTCATTCTTGTTTGCAGCTATGCTATCACAAGCACCTTTGAAGCTGAATCTTTACTAAATATTAGTTCACATTTAACATTACTGATACATTGTACTTAAATTAATCATTAATGGAAAAGTTTGCCTATTTGGTTCCAATTGTGAGATTTTGATGTTTTGAAATACAATGTAAAAATTACAGTATGAATAATTTTTTCACAAAACTGAATAAAGAATAATTCAAGATGATGCCTGAATGGTCATCTGACTGAAAAGTGGACAACAAGAGAAGGAAAAAAATAGGAACATTCCTTTAACTTCAGATTATCTTTTCTTAATCATTCCACTAATTTCTTTTCTGTCTTCTTTTTCTAGTCTTACCTTTATTATCATTTCTCTTCATCTCTCTTTTCTCTTCTTCCCTTAAACATGATTTGTCCTTTCTAATTTTGTCTCCTACATTTTCCTTTCTAAAATTTTTTTGGGTTGGTTCTTTTTGGCTCATTTCCTTTTGAATTCTAAACATTTATTTTGATTATACTTTGAAAAAAAGAGGAAAAGATAATTTTAATGATTATAACTGTGAAATATATTTTTGAATGGCATATTTTGGTCATATAATGTTACCATTTGGTTAAATGTTATAGGTGTTTAGTAAATTAAAGTCAAATCATTTTGAGACTTTTTTTTTACATAAGGCTTATCTTTTAAATAATTATTTGTTGGTCTGGCCAAAGAATAGGATTGAGGTTATGATAAGAGATGTGCCAAATATCAAGCTGGTCTGCTTCTCAGTGTTGCCCTCCCTGAGCAAATTGGCAACTCATAAGTGCTTTGGTTGATAATAGCCTCAAAAGTGTGTGCATTGGGAGGCTGGTGTGTTGCTGCTATGTATGGCCAGAGGTACTCTTGCCAGCTGCTGAGTCCAGTTGTGAAGCTGGGCCTGGCAGACAGAGGCTTCCCTGGAGCAGGAGAGTCTGAAAGATTTTCCTGTGCATGTGGACAGATATGTTGCTAGCTATCACTCTAAGAAATGAAGAAAAGAATGCTTTCAATGAGCTTTCTATCACTGTCTGGATAGAGAAAAGCATTCAGATTTATATCAGGATGTAGGACATATCCCACTGATCCCCATTCTAATAAAAAAATAGACTTACAATATTTAATAAAAGAAGGCTAAAAACACAAAGGGGATTTCAAAGATAAAGGCTGAGAGAGAGGTATAGTTTGTGCATAAAAAACCTAATGATGAATCCTACCCTATGTGTACTAATGTTAGCATAGATTTAGAGCCCAATTTTATGTATGTAACAGGGATACTTTTTCTCCCCATTAACCAATGAGCACCAATAGCTCATGCATCTTAGGTTAAAGATAATAATTCAATTTTCTTTACCATAGTTATAGCTTTGATTTTTCTCTCCACCCCTTTACATCTTTTTCTTTTTTCCTCCTTTTCCCTGAAGAATTCAAAGTAACACAATTGTACTGAGCATATTAGGAAAGGATGAAGGAGTTCACCGTGATTAAAGTATGAACTGGAGAAATGTCAGTGTGGGCTAAAGACCACATTATGGAGGTGGGATTGTTGGTGACAAAGAAAACATTTTTTATGTAACCACAATGTCATCATCCTACCTAACAAAGTTAACAATAAATCTGTAATATAACTTAATACACAGTCCATAATAGAATTTCCATTATTTTTCTACAAATAACATTTTTTAATATATATTTTTGTATCAGGTTCTAAACAGGTTTCATGATTCTATTTGGTTGTTATATCACTTATGTCTGATAATTCAAATATTCTCTTAAGACTGATAATTCAAATCAAATCTTGATACTGGTTTAACATCTTCTTTGGTTTATTATTTATATATCACTTGCTACATGGTCTGTGCACTAAAAAATTTTAATCCTCACTGAAGGATATGTTTTTATTGATTTTAGAGAGAGAAGAAGGGAGAAAGAGAGAGAGAGACAGATGTGAGAGAGAAATATTGATCAGTTGTATACTGCATGCACCCCAACCAGGGACTGAACATGCAACCTCAGTAAGTACCCTGACCAGAAATGGAACCCACAACTTTTTTGGTGCATGGGAAAATGCTCCAACCAACTGAGGCACCTGGCCAGGGCTATCTTCTTTTTAAAATATCAAAGGCTGAAAGATGGCAGCGAGGTAGGTGAGAGCTGAGTCCACTTGCTCCTACACCCAACTGGGACACTTAGCTGATCTTCCAAAAAACAAAGTGAACAGCCAATAGAATCTCAGCTGATATGAAGTTTGGAAGCCACAGTGTGCAGAGCATATTTCAAAATGGGCAGGAAGGAGGTTTTATGTGCTGATGGGGAAAGTCCCCAGGTGAGGCCCAACAAACTGTGGCTGCTGCAGGGAAAACACTGGAGGAGAGCCCAGTCAGTGATAGCAGCCTAGCACCTCCTTCCCCTCAGAAGGCAGGGAAATCACAGACCCATTCCAGGAGAGATGTGAACTTGTAAAGTCACTGGGGAAAAAGAGGCAGCAAACACAGGCACAGCTGGCGGAGCACTGAAGCTGGGGTGGCAATCATTGGCCAGGACAGTTCCAGAAAGTGGGGCAGCATCCTGGTGGTATCTGGAGCTTGGGGAACACATGGGCCATGACTGGCCATGACTTAGATAGACTTTGAACTTGACAGAGAGTTGCAGTGTGTGGAAAGCTGGGCAGTGGTTTGGAGTGGCAGCGGCACTGAGACATTTTTCAAAAGGTGAACTGAAATGCACTGGGCAGGGACCTCGTGCATGCAGCTAGCTGTCCAGCCAACAGGAAGGGAAGGTTGTGGGCACAGTTTGCTCCCACACAGTGCAACTCACAGATTGACCAAAGGGGTGCAAAATGAGATGGTTTATCAGTCCCAACCCAGCACAGTGCAGAATGGAGAGTGCAGGCTGCACATTGCTCAAGATCAGAGGGCTGGAACTGGGCACCTATGATTATTGTAGCCCAGACTGGGCCCCCTTCCTTGCCAGAACCACTGGAAAGGGAGAAGTGAGCCCAACTCCCCACCACTTGCAGGAGCCTGGAAGATTGGCAAAACCTCCTGGGCAGGATTATTAACAACCAGCAACAGACTTTTATTTTTGAGAGTAAGACAGTAAGACCTGAGAGAAAAACAGAGACAGATCCAGAAAGAAGTTAGAAGGTGAACACCAACAGTTGAGACAAATTTCAACTTGCTCTTCATTAGAACTTGCACGCTTTTTAAAGTTTCTCTTTCTTCTTTTCATTTTGTTAGTTTTGTTTATTCTTGTTTTTTCTGTTTGTTTTTTGTTTGTTTTTGCTTCCTTTCATATTGCATTTTAATTTTTCTTCTCTCACTTCATTCTTATTCCAAATAACTCACTACTCTTGGTTTTTTACTTTTTATTGTTTTTATTCAGATTATATATTTTTATCATATTATTGACATTACAAATCCCACACAGCACCCTTCCCTGGTCTTCATCCATTTCTCCATCTTCCTTAGCTTTATTACTGGTGTTGTAAACTTTATTTTCTCTCACATTACACGATGTTTCTATCCCTTGCTCTCACTATTTCTTCTCCATCTAACCTTGCATAAATGCTCTTCTTTCATAAGTCAGCTCACATTCTTTCCCCCCTTTTATAAGATTCTTATTTCTTTTCCACCTTTTATAAACAGTGTCTACTTGGGTGAAATACCATGGTTATTGCTGTACTTCTCCAATAGAATTCCTATTTGTTCACTATTTGTTTGTACTTTAAATCCCATGAAATACTTTTTTCCTGTCTTACTCAATTTTGTCTTCTCCCTGCCCCTGATCAGTTGAGTGAGATATTTTGTATCATATTTCTCCCTAAACCTGGACTTTACTCCTTACTCTTACTAGTTTGCTTCCCCCATCCTCTCAAAACCATTTTTCTTTACTGTAGCCATCTCATGTTCACTTTTCACTTTTCTACAATGTCCTTATTCCCATTCCATCTTTATTAAACTTCATTCAGCTGCCATTGCTATTGACCCTGCTGTGGTTCTTCCACAATTTTGCTCTTGTTGGTCAAATACATTTTCAATTTTATTTCAAACCTCATAGTATACTCTTCCCTTTTCTTATCCCATGGTCCCCATCACCCTTCCCTGTTATACTTACATTCTAAACTTTGTCCTCTCCCTTTCTTTGCTTCAGTTCTCTTCCTACTCATAAATCCTCCTCTCTCTTACTACTCAATAACATTTCCTCATTTTATTCATTTCATATTCCTTTTATCATATATTATAATATTCATAATCTCTCTTCATCTTTATTAATTTTTGTTCAATTGTGGCTGAGATTGCTGTTGTGGTAGGGGGGATGTTCTTTTTGCTGGCATAGGTTTGGTTGTCCAGTAATACTGCTTTGTTAACCAACACCTCCATAAAAGCATACAAGACAAGGTGGAAGTTGTGACTATCACTAAGCCCATTGGAGGGAAGAACCCACCAACAAGTAAAGTCCAAGTACAACAAGAGAGCCCACACAAATGGAAGAAAGGGCAATCCTAGAGCATCCAGACAAGGAGATCAAAGAGACTGAACCACTGAGTCCCACAGAATTCCTACCACAGAAGTCCACTTATGAAGACAGGCAGGCAAAGCAGATCACCCTGAGATGCAGACACACACACACACAAGAGTCACCTAAAATGGAGAGACAAAAAAAGAATTCCCAATCAAAAGGAATGGAAGAATACCAGGTAAAAGAGCTAAATGAAATTGAAGCAAGAAATCTATCAGACAAAGAATTAAAAAAATGGTTAAAAGGATGCTCACGGAATTCAGTGACAACTACAGGGAAGTGAGTGGGAACTACAACAGCATGAAAAAGGAAATAGAAACTATAAACAAGAACAAGAGAGAAATGAAGATTGCAATATTTGAAATTAAAAAAAAAACTAGAAGGAATTACAAGCAGCTTGAAAGAAACAGAGGACCAAATCAGTGAGCTGGAAGACAAGGTAGAAAGAAATACAAAGATAGACCAACAAAACCAAAAACGTCAAAAAAAGGATGAGGATAGCTTAAAGGAACTTCAGAACAACAAGAAATGGAACAACATTCGCATCACAGGAATGCCAGAAGGAGAAGGAAAGGAGCAAGGGACAGAAAATCTGTTTGAATAAATAATGACAAAAAATCTTCCCTAACCTGGAGAGGAAAAAAGTCATGAAAGTTCAGGAAGCACAGAGGGTCCTAACCACAATGAACCCAAAGAGGACTACCCCAAGACACATCATAATTAAAATGACAAATTTTAAAGACAGACAATTTTGAAAGCAACAAGGGGAAAATAGATAGTAACATTCAAGGGAGTTCCAATAAGGCCAGAAGTTGATTTCTCAATGGTAGGAAATATTCCAAATAATGGAAAGCAAAGGCCTGCAACCAAAACTACTCTAAATAGCAATGCTGCCATTTAAAATGGAAGGTGAAATAAGGAGTTTCCCAGGCATAAAAAGGTTAAAAGAATACACCACCTCCAAACCAGCATTGCAAGAGATACTAAAAGGACTACTTTAAGAAAATGAAAGTATAGAGTGAGAAAGAGTTGAATAGATGTACAAAAGGAAAAATGCTAATGAATATGTGGCTATCGATAATAACCTTAGATGTAAGTGAATTAAATGCTCTAATCAAAGACATAGGGTAGCTGAATGTATAAGAAAACATGACCCACATATATGCTGTCTACAAGAGACCCACCTCAGAACAAAAGACCTATACAGTCTGAAAGTGAAAGGTTGGAGAAAATATTCTAAGCAAATGGACAGGGAAAAACGCTGGGGTAGCAATGCTTATATCAGACAAAATAGATTTAAAAACAAAGGGCATAAAAAGATGCAAAGAAGGCCATTTCATAATTCTAAAGGGAAGATCCATCAGTAAACTATAAACATTGTAAACATGTACATACCCCATATAGGAGAACCCATATATAAAAGGAAAACCTTGGAGGACTTCAAGAAAGATATAGTCAGCAACACACTCATATAAAAGGATTGTAATACCCCACTGTCAACAATGGACAGATCTTCCAAACAAAGAATCAAAAAGGACACTGTGACACTGAACAACATATCCAATCAAAAGGGCTTAGCTGATATATACTGAACCTTTCACCCAAAAGAAGTAAAATATACATTCTTTTCAAATGCACAAGGACCATTTTCAAAGATAGATCACATGGTAGGACACAAAACAAACCTCAACAAATGCAAGAAAATTGAAATCATATCAAGCTTTTTCTTGGAACACAATAGCTTTAAACTAGAAACCAACCTCAAAGAAAAAACTCAAAAACATTCAATTACATGAAGATTGAATAACATACTATTAAACAATGAATAGGTAAACAATGAGATCAAAGAAGAAATCAAAATGTGTCTGGAAATAAATGAAAATGAACACACAGCAACTCAAAACCTATGGGATGCAGTGAAGGCAATCCTGAGAGGGAAGTTCATAGTGATACAAGCCTACCACAATAAGATAAAAATATTCAAATAAATGACCTAACCCTACACCTACAAAAACTACAGAAACAACAATCAAAGCACAGGGTTAGTAGAAGGAAAGAAATAATCAAGGTCAGAGCAGAATTAAATGACATAGAGACTAGAAAAAATCCAAAGGCTTAATAAATCCAGGAGTTGGTTCTTTGGAAAGATAAACAAAATCGAGACACTTTTAACCAGTTATCTAGAAAAAAGAGATATGAACCAAATAAATAAAATCAGAAACAAAAGAGGCAAAATCACAGCTGATACCACAGAAATACAAAGGATAATAAGAAATTACTAAACAAAACTATCTGCCAAGAAATTTGAAAACATGGGTGAAATGGACAAATTTCTAGAAACATATAATCTTCCAAAAGTGAGTCAAGAGAAAGCAGGAAGCTTGAAGAGACTGATTATCAGCTAGTGAAATTGAAGCAGTACTCAAAACACTCCCAGCACACAAAAGCCCTGGGCCAGACTGATTCACAGGAGAATTTTACCAAACATTTAGAGAAGAAATAACCCTGATTCTTCTCAAACTATTCTAAAAAATCCAAAAAGAGGGAAAATTTCCAAACTCTTATGTGGCCAGTATTATCCTAATTCCAAAACCAGATAAAGACACAGGAAAGAAAGAATACTAGAGGCCTATTCCTGATGAACATAGATGCTAATATTCTTAACAAAATACTGGTAAACTGGATCCAGCAATACATTAAAAACATAATGCAGCATGATCAAGTGAGATTCATCCCAGGATGCAAGGATGGTTCAATATACACAAATCAATAAATGTAATACATGACATGAACAATATGAATGATCATATCAATAGATGTTGAAAAAACATTTGATAAGGTACAGCACCCATTTATGATGAAAATACTAAGCAAAGTTGGAATAGAGGGAGCATATCTGTACATACCTAAGGCCATAAATGAGGAACTTACAGCCAACATAATACTCAATGGGCAAAAACTAAAAGCTTTCTCCATAAGATCAGTCACAAGACAAGGATGTCCACTTTTACCACTTCTATTCAACATAGTATTGGAAGTCACAGTCACAGTGATCAGACAAGAAAAAGAAATAGAGGGCATCCAGATTGGAAAGGAGCAAGCAAAACTGTCAATGCTCGCAGATGACATGATAGCGTTCATAGAAAACCCTACAGACTTTTCAAAAAAACTGTATGACCTAAAAAAAGGATTTGGCATAACAGCAGGATGCAAAGTCAACATTCAGAAATTGAAGGCATTTTTGTACACTAACAATGAAATATCAGAAACAGATATTAGGAAAAAAATTCCATTTACTATAGCAACAAGAAAAATAAAATGCCTAGGAATAATCCTAAGCAAGGAGGTAAAACACTCAGACAGTTACACAATATTGAAGAAAGAAATTAAGAAATTATGGAAGCATACATTGTGTTCATGGATTGCAAGAATTAACATCTTTAAAATATCCATACTACCCAAAGTAATCTATGGATTCAATGCAAACCCTATAAAATTACCAATAACATATTTCACAGATATAGAAAAATATTTCAAATATTTATAAGGAATCATAAATGACCCTGAATAGCTGCAGCAATTTTGAAAAAGAAGAACAAAGTAGGAGGGATCACAATACCTGATATCAAACAATACCTGATTCTGTTTTACAAGGCCACTGTAATCAAAACAGTCTGGTACTGGCATAAGAACAGACACATAGACCAATGGGACAGAATAGAGAGACCAGAAATAAACCCATGTCAATGAGGTCAGTTAATATTTGACAAAGTAGCCAGGATCATAAAATGAAGTAATATTAGCCTCTTTGATAAATGGTGCTGAGAGATAATGGATAACTACATGCAAAAAAAGTGGAACTAGACCACCAACTTACACCATACACCAAAATTAACTCAAGGTGTATAAAAGACTTAAATATAAGTCATGATACCATAAAAGTCCTACAGGAAAACATAGGCAGGAAAATTTCAGATATCCAATGTAGCAATATATTCCCCAATACATGCTCTAGGGCAAGGGACATAAAGGAAAGAATAAACAAATAGGACTACATAAAACTAAAAACCTGTACTGCCAAAGAAAACATCAACAAAATGGAAAGGGAACCAACTGCATAGGAAAACACATTTGCCAATGATACCTCAGAGAACAGTTTGATCTCCAATATATGTAAAAAACTCTCATGACTCCACTCCAGGAATACAATCCAGTTAAAAAGTGGGCAAAGGACCTGAACAGATACTTTTCCAAGGAGGACATGCAGAAGGCCCATAGACACATGAAAAAATGCTCAGCTTCACTAGCCATCATAGAGATGCAAATTGAAACCACAATGGGATATCACTTCACACCACTCAGAATGGCCATAATTAATAAATCAATAAGCAACAAGTGCTGGCAAGGTTGCAGAGAAAAGAGAACCCGAGTGCACTATTGATGGGAATGCAGACTGGTGCAGCCACTGTGGAAAACAGTATGGAATTCCCTCAGAAAACTAAAAGATGGAACTGCTCTTTGATACAGTAATCTAGTCACTGCTGGAATTATACCCTAAGAATCCTGAATCATCAATTCAAAAACCTATACACCCCAATGTTCATAGCAGCATTACAATAGGCAAGAGTTGGAAACAGCTGAAGTGCTCATAAGTAAATGAGTGAACCAAAAAAACCATGGCACATTTGCATGATGGAATACTATGTGGTAGAAAGAAAGAAGGAACTCCTACCCTTCATGACAACATGGATGCAACCGGAGAGCATTATACTCAGTAAAATAAGTTAGGTGGTGAAAGGCAAATACCATATGATCTCATGATAAATGGAACCTAATCAACAAAACAGACAAATGAGAAAAATAGAACCAGAGACTTGGAAATACAGAACAAACTGAGTGACTAGAGGGATGGGGTGAGGAAGATAATGGGGTAGAATGAAAAAGAGCAAAGGAACTCAATCAGAGGATTCAGGGGCATAGATAATGGGGGGTATTGACTATGGGAGCAGGGGATGGACCACAGAAGTGGAGTGAGTAATGGAGAAAATAGTGGGACAACTGTAGCTGAACAACAATAATTTTAAAAAAGAAACAAAAATCCACATTATAAAAAGTAATAAAGAAACAAAATGTCCAGGAAGTATCCAGCCACATAATATGAAAAATAGAGACATTTATTGAAGAAGATATAGCGCACAAGAAACATTGTACATAGAACAATGATGCCTCAGTGTCTTTCAGAGTAGGCACCTTGGGACCTCACACAGTTCTCCAAGTCACCATCAGCTGTCCTGTCATATTTTTTCCTGAATCTCAATGATGGTCTGAAATCTCTCTCCTTTCAAAGGTGATTTTAGTTTTGGGAAAAGTCAGAGTTTCCAGGATGCTAAATCTTTGCTATAGGTGATTGAGTCACCTGGGTAGTTTGATATTTGGCCAAAAACTCAGTAGAAGATGTGATGCATGAGTGGGTGCATTGTCATGATAAAGCTGCCAATCACCAGTTGCCCATAGATGTGGCCTTCTGAAAGATCCAAATAGTTTCTTTGGATGAATGTTCAAGCTTACCATAGTATTTGATCCAAATTCATTGCTTTAATCGCTTAGTCATTTTGAACTTGACAGCCTCACAGTACATATTCTCAATGCTGTCTACGGTCCCCACTGACTAGTATAGTGAAGTCATCATTGTTCATACATGTGCATCCCAGTCCACTCTCCTTAGCTGTCAGGTTATACCGATGTTGCACAAACTGTTCAAGGTATACTAACAATGTTTGGACTTTTTCTGGACAGACCTCATAGACAGAAATTTTTTAAGAAGAGGAACAATATATTATTGTCTATAACCTGTGGGAAAATTAATTCATCAAAAAATTATGGAGAAAATGTGAAATTATGCAAAAATATTTAAAATTTTCAAAGTTAAATAGCATTTAAAGAAAAATATATGTATACATTTAAAATGTTTAAAATTATAAATATATAGATTTACACAAATTATATAATATGCTAGTTCTCATTTTTACCACCTTACTCCATTATCAGTGAAAACATGTGTAATAGTCATTATTAAGAACTATATAATCTAATAATACATTTAGATATTTCAGATAATAATTAGAGCAAAATAATTTTCTGGAAAACTCTTTATGAAAAGATCCATTCAACAATGCAATGGTCATTCATAGAAGACTATAAAAACAATACAAATATAATCCTGGAACTTTTTTTAGAGAGGGAACTATCCCTAGCTCAATTTTTCAATAATTACATCAACTTAATTTAAATTTTCCTTTTTTAAAATGCAATGTTGTCTTTATAACAATGGCTCACCAATCTCTATTACTGAACATTGATAGGGTTTGTTTTTTTTGCAACACGATAGTAAAGAAAAATAAGACCAGACATAGGAATTTGGCAACATGAAATGTGAGTGATACTCAGGATGCTGTGAAAACCAGCATTCTTTTTGAAGAGTCAATTATTGCCAGCTAGGATATTTTAGTCCCTTGGAATAAAGAAGTATGTCCTCTAAACTGAATTGGTACAGAATTTCCTGTCATTTCTGACTGGATAATATATAATTGTATATGATTTTTAAAAATAAAGAAATATCAGTATTATATACCTTGAAAAAAATGTGTGGAGAAAATTCATAATCTTCATAACCTTCACTGTAATATCATTACTACTGCTACTACTATGACTACTAAAAGGAGTTAATGATTATCTTTGAGTGGAAAACTAAAAAAATAGAGAAAAATTGCTTTAGGAAGGGTTGTGCTAGGCATGTCTATAGTGCCTGAAGAAATGCTTTTAATTTTTGAGCTCACAATAAGGCATAGTGCAAATGGACAGCTGGCAAGAAATTTTAAAAAAATATCAGTACATTTTGGTTCAAAAATGGAATAATCTATGCCTTTCCTCTAATTTTCTGAACTAGAGGTAGAAGTAAAGTTTAGTTTCCACTAGAATCATGAGCTTTGACATGTAGCTACAAGGTATTTGTCAGCTACTTTCTATGTTTTTTGGAGAAAATGGGTCTTAGAAGAGAGGACATATCATGTTTGAAGAAACAGAGGCAAGTCAAAATGTGTGAATGGACAAAAGGCAAGGGCTTCTAAGAACTGAAGTTCTGAAACCCAGTCTCCTCAGCTTGGGCTCTTACTGCAATTATTTCTGTTCTGGGGCCACCCCAGTGTCTTTACTAACTATAGGCATTGTCAAATGAAATTTCTGGTGTCCTTGTTGCCAGTTTTTTTTTTTTCCCCAGAAGAAAGATTGCCTGGAGTTATTTCTCTTTAACTACCTATTTGTTAATATGTCTTCATTGAATAACTATATTGCCTTTAAACTATAGTTCAACTTCCATATCTTTTCACTTTATTTGGCATTTTATTTTCCCACTTTATGGTAACCCGAGGGGCAAGAAATCACCTTGCTGGTACACTTGAGGGCCATGATTGTGGTAAAGTTTTGACAGGTTTATTTTTAGCTAGTTACATCAAAGTCTTGTTTTACTGTTACATTGCTTGATTTATTGGCTGATCAGTCAATGATAATCTTCCAACAGTGCTATGTGTTTCTCAACTGACCTTACATAGTAGATGCTTAATTTTGATAATTTTTCTTGCTGCTACTTAAAGAAGTAACTGTTTTCCCTGCATGGAAGCCTCACTTAGGAGGAGGGAAAGATGGCATTAGAGTAAAAAATGTGCAGCATATCTGAGCCTCTCTTCTTACCACATCTAGTCAAGACTGAGTATACTGCAGATGCCCTCTCAAATCAGAAAATATGAGGCAGCAAGCAATGCCTGGTGAAAGTGAGGTAAAAAATGGAGAGGAACGGTCTCGGGGGAACAGGAGCCTTTCCTGCCTCTTCAGTGTCCATATTCCAATTCAAAATGACCTTTATTATCTACCTTTACAGTGATCTAAAAAAATAAGTGAAATAAGCCAGGCAGTGAAAGACAAATACCATATGATTTCACCTATAAGTGGAACCTAATCAACAAACAAACAAGTGAGCAAAATAGAACAAGAGACTTTGAAATAAAATACAAACTGACAGTGGCCAGGGGGATGGGGGAGATGGATAATGGGGGAAAGAAGGGGAAGGATCAAGTCAAGGAACATGTATAGACAATTCATGGACAAGGATGATCAGGAGGGGGAGGACTGAATGTGGGAGGGAGGGTGGGCAGGGCAGGGGAGAGCAATGAGGAAAAATGAGGACAACTGTAATTGAATTATAATAAAAGAAATTGAACAGGAAAATCACAAGTGGAAATTGTTGACTTTCCATTGGATTATTTTCTTCACATAACATGAATGAAGGCTCATGACAGAGAGTGAGAATGATAAAAACCAAGTCAGGGATATGTCCCAGGAGAAAGGATCTACTTAGTAGAAAGTGACAGCCATCCACCTCAGTAATGATTATGCACACTGATTTATCACAATAAATAAAAATCAATAAAATACATTATTTTCTAAAGGAGTTTGTGTTAGAAAAGACTTTATAATAATAAACTGTTAATTAAAAAATAATCTTCAGATCCCTAAATAACCTACCTTTATAAAACTCAGACTTCAATCTTTATTTGTTGATTTAAAAACATTGAAAAATTACCTGTAGTGGAGGATCAACATTTTCTGTTGTAATTTCATATAGTCTCAAAACCAATTCCTAGAAATACACATGATGTGTTTGAAGAGTAAGGGCAATTTCCTCCTACTATTTGAAGCGTTTAATGCACAGCTTGACATGGGGAGGAAATTCAGATATTTTACAAACAGGCTTAACATACAATATGCAATTTTTTGTTTGTCTCATAGCACCAATGAGGAGCTAACAGAGCTCACAAACTCCTTTATAATGGGATGAATGACTGTTGTATTATAATTGCAAACAAAGCTGCAGATGAAATTCAAAATACTTTTTATGCTTGCTCATTGTTCCTTGTTTTACAAGCAACCTTAATTTGCACTGAAAATTCTATTAGCATCATGTTTTTATAAGACTATGTATCTTTTTACTTGGACATATTTTTTCCAATTGGTGAGTATTTTTCCAGGGAAAGTGTTTACTAAATTCATGAGAACAGCACTATTTCTGCTGCTATATTAAGGTACAGTGCTTATACCTTAGCCATAAAAATATTCACTCCAGAAATTCATCTATGGCCAAATTTTTAGCTTATAACCAAAAAAGTTTTGAGACATATTTTATTTATATATCCATGTATATGCAAGTGTGTTCAACATAGTTTTTAAAACTTCTTTCTGAGAGTTATAAGGCAGTTTTTCTAACAATATTTGAATGAAGAAAATTGGAGACCTTATAAATATATATTATTGATGGACTATTTAAAATAGTTTATTCTTTTATATTTCTAAAGTGTCCTTATTTTGTGTGAATGCACATTCTAAATAATATCATAAATCATCATTAAAGAAAATTTAGGGAGGATTTTAGATATCTCTCTTTCCTTTTAATATATATTCAACCATTTTTTCTATATTTTCATAAATGTACTGGAGATATGTATGTCATTAAATTGAGCAAAATAACATCACTATAATATTTACATTCTGTTGATCATGTACTGTACTCTAGGCATCACTTGAGTCACTTGAACAGTATTAACAAGTATAATTATTATAATAACCCTATGATACAGAGACTTATTAGTTCCATTTTACAGAATAGAACAGAGAGGCACAGATTTACCATATTTTGCCATGTATAATGTGCACCCACATTTTGGGCCAAACTTTCAGGAAAAAAAATCTTCTATTTAAATTTAATTAATTAATTAATTAATTAATAGTTACATAATTGTTTTTGTATTATAAAGGGACTTTAGCATTTATGTTTGAACATATTGTGGTACAAGGAATTTTATGTAACAAATAATTACAAAGCACATGAACAGATACAAGGTATTTCAGGTACTATACACATATAATGTATGTTGTTATTTTTACCTCAGAAATTGGGCCAAAAGGAGCACATAATATAGCAAAATACGGGTATTTACTTGCTCAAAGCATACAGCTGCAGTTGTAGAACTAGTATCTGATACTAGACTGAATCCATACCTACATTTCTATGAAAAAAAACAAGTCACATTACTAATTCTTGTCAGTATAATAAATTAGTTTCTTGTTTTCCACCATAAATTGCTTATTTTTAGAAAGGAAGATAGGATTTTCACCTATAAAATTTTCTTATATATGACCTTCCAATGCATGGTCAATTTGTTAGTGGTGAAAGGCACAAGAATGTTATTGAACCTTGGTTCAGCAACCTCAGTACTTGAGTTGTGGCTAAGAAAAAACTCTGCATCAAGACTCCAATACAAGCAAAATTTATTTAGAAAGTCACAGAAGTAGAAGAGGTGAGCCATGGAGGAAGTGAGCCAACTGTGTTGCGTGGGCTCCAGAAACAAGTTACAGAGAAAAAGAAGGGATCTGGAGCTTAGGAGAAAGTGAAGAGACACACATGAAGGAAGAAGGCACAAAGTGCGGGGAAGGGAGGGAGGGAGAGAGAGAGAGAGAGAGAAAGAGAGAGAGAGATGCACGAGATCCTCTATCCTAAGGGCTTTTAAGGGCAAAGATTTTAGAGGGAGTTCCAAGGGAGGAACTCAATAGAATATTTTCTGTTATCTGTTTTCCAAGTGTGACCTTTTAGGATTGTGGTCTCCACTGATTGGTCAACTCCAAGACAGAGTGTTATTAGTCATTGCAACTGGTCCTGATGTCAGCCATGCGTTCACCCCACCTGGCCTTGCTGCTTTTTTGAGCCTGGAGCTGAAACACAACTGAGGCTTAGATGTTATCTCTAGGGCTTCATGCTTAAGGAAGTAGTAGGGCAAGTGCATCATATGAGACTATTCTCCAGCCCCCTTTTTCCTTCTTTGAGGAGGTCTACCATATAACTACTAACATTCCAGTGGAGGAAAGGTCAGGGGAGGGTCCTAACTGCATGACCAACAATATAAAATTCAAGGGGTATAAACTGCATGACCAGCCATATACTGGGAGAGAAAAGGTAACCCTGGGGATGTGGTCCTGGTTTTCCCAGGGTCGTTCCTACTTTGCTCATGCCTATTTAACTGTCTACTACAAATTCATATTTTACAAATATATTTATCACTATTGATTGTAACATCACTAAATTTAGCTTAAATAATTAAGTCATCTAATGTCTTATTTTAGATATTGGCATAATATGAGGAAATAATTATAATGATAAATATATACATCCATAATTTGTGAAACTCATCTATATAATTATCATTTTAATTTTTACCTAGGGAGAGGATATTAGAGTCCAGTAAGAAATATTTAAAAAAATAGATGTTTATTATAAGTCTTATTTCTAAATAAAACAAAGTTAAGCACATAAAAGGCAATAATTACCTTTGGTGTTCTATGACAGAGAAGAAAACAACAGAACATTCCAGTTCATTAAGACATAGTAAAAAAAATGTGTAGGAATAACAACCTAGAAATTCCTGCTGTAATTACAGCCTGAAATGTTTTAATTTCTATTGTGTGGGATTCCTTAAATAATGCAAAGCCTAGTACTCATCTAAGAGTGTTAGTGGCAGAAAAACGATGCCAGACATTAGTGACGAGTTAAGCTGAACCTCAGTGCTTGAGTTTGGCCTGAAAGGATTCAGAGCCCAGGAACTCAAAATATTGGGAAAGTTTATATAAAAAGTTACAGAGGTAGCAGAAGGACCCTTGGAGCTTACAAAAGAGGGAAGAAAGAGGGAGGAGAGACATGAGCGTGCTTGGGGAAAAGGGAGAGAGAGAGCACATAGTGGGTCCTTCATCCTGAGGGCTTTTTTTCTGGGGTCTCAGGGGAGGATCTCAAAAGAACATTTATCAGGTTTCCAGTTGTACCCCCTTGTGGTTCTATTGATTGGTTGACACCAGGGCAGGGGGTCATTAGTTACTGCAGCTGGTCCTGATGTCAGCCATGGTATCACTCCCATCTAATTTTGCTGCTTTTCTGGGCCTGGAGCTGAAACACAGCTGAAGCCTAGATGTCATTTTCCATGGGTTAATGCTTAAGGAAGTGGTTGTACAAGTGCTTATAGTTTTGCCTCTTGCTACACACCTAGGGCTCTCCTCCCTGGTAACCTTCTTCACCTAGCCTATTGTTCCTACTACAAGAAACTATCTGTTGAATTGATTCTGCTTAGGTGTGATGTAATTGCAGAATCATCTAGGCCAGTCTTGAAATCCAGTTCCTTCCTTCTTTTTTGAAGCTTGTCTTTCTGATTCCTGCTGCAAGAATTTGTAAAGAGAGCGGAAGACAGCAATATTCTAGTCTACCTGGAAATTTGCATGTAGGAAAGCAAGTAAATGCATATTCACCATGTGCATAGTTCATGGAATGATGAGGACAATATGAGCCTCAGAGGGAATAATTGTCTCACAACAAGGAACTCATACATTTCAAATTACTCAACACCTGGGCTTGAAATAAGTCCATACTCCTGTTGGTTAATGCCAGTGCTGTAGTACTGGCAAGAAGACTTACAGCTTGAAGGGATATTCACAAAGTCACACAACATGTTAATTCTGGTAATGCATTTTTTTCTGATTGGCATGATTACAAGAAAAAATGACCATCTCATCCTGGGTTTGCATCTGGTTGCATAGCACAATGAGAATAGAGACTTTATTGAGTTTATGGATTTTAATTCTCATTATTTCTGCTTGTACAAGCACATTTTGCTGGGAGTGTACAAAACACCGAATATTATCTGGCTTAGGATTTCTTTCATGTCCTTTATCAAAGTATAATTTTTTATATCACTTTATTTTATTTTATTTTTATTCTCACCAAGCCATGCTTACTGATTTTAAGAGAGGGGAAGAAATGGAGAGAGAGAGAAACATCCATGTGAGAGAGAAACATCAACTGGCTGCCTCTCACGTGTGCTCTAACTGGGATCTAACCCACAACCCAGGTATATGCCCTGACCAGGAATCAAACCCATAATCTTCCATTTTATGGGATGATATTCCAACCAGCTGAGCCACACCAATCAGGGAAACATCCTTTTATTTTATGTTGCGTTTTCTTCACATTGTCTGGCCATTTTCTCATATACATTCTTATATAGAAAGGATAGATATCTGGTTACTCTTTGGATGGCACACAAACATGGTTTTTAATAGATGTATTGGCCATATTGAGTACAAACTACTTAAATGCATTAAACATCTCTGCTTTATCTTTGTATTGTCATTAACATATATGTATATGGGTCACACAAATACACCCAAAATATATAGGTCCAAGGTTTTTAGTTCTCACTTTCCTTCCCAATTATCTTCCTTAACTTATTCCCCATACACTGGGTATATAAGGCTTATTTTGGATATTTTTAATTGCAGTCACACACATTATCTTTGCAGTTGCTGGAAAAAAATGGAATTGAATCTGCTAATCACAGGTCTGGAGGGAAAAAAAAAAAGATTGTTCCTCTGAAACCTTAGAGAAAATCTGACAGCAAACTCTGTAGCTATTCATATCACTTTTTTGAAAACAAGCCCTGTCTTTAATCTGCTATTTGGTTTCAAACTTGCTTTTGATCCATTATTCACTTTGAAATCCAACCTTTGTTCAGCATTCACTTAAACCTTATATTCTAAAATTGCACCCACCATTTAGAAAGATAGAGCTTTGCAGAAGCAGCATTTTTTTAGTTTCCCAGATCAGGAAACACACAGAAGCTACAAACAGCCAAACTGCTCTGAGCTGCCTCCAGTTCCGAGAAGGACAATAATTAGATTCAGTAATTTTTAAAAAAGTATTTCTTTATTGTTAGCTAAGTACAATAGTAATATAAACCAATAACTAAACAAATACCAAAATGTTTCCCAGCACTTCTTTCAAAGAGCAGTATAATTCTGGGTGATTAGCACCTTATCTCTACCTGCCATTCTTATGTTTTAGCCAGTGCACAGTAAGTGGAATTTTCCTTTACTGCCCCCAAACTGTTGGATTTGAGAAATGATGTAAAACAACAAAGAAAGCCAACAAAATATTACTGTTCTTACTTATAATGACAGTTATATCCTCATTGAGGATATAGCCCAGAGTGACAGCCCAGTGGAACTGTTTCCTGGTTGCCATAATTGCCCTGTCTTTGGGGTTCTGGGTGGGGCAGGACTACCTTTCCTGAGCTAAGGCCCTGGTGCAATAACAGCTGAGGCCATCCCTGAAAATGGCTTGTATCAAAGCATTCTTCCCAAATTTTCCCATCAGTAAGTTTGTTTAGCTCCTTGGAGACAAATTCTTCCTCCTCATGGTCACCAGACATGGGGAAAAGGTATTGACTTCTTACAGTATGAAAAGTTGTTTTATTACTTAAAACACATTGATTTCTGAAATAAATTTAATCCCCATGAATAATCTTGTTTAAATGATTGATTTGATTAGAGAGTTATTTTTCATTAAATATTAGAAAGTTAAACTGTTTTAAAGTCTTAAGAATTCCTAAAAATTCTGAATGAATGTATTTTAAATAATATAGCATTGATTGGCAAAGTAGCTCTGAAAAATGCCTTTTTGTTCTCAAAAATATCTCAGTAGTACCTCTATGTTCTCCTTTAAGCAAGGAGATACTTTTACTAAAGGAGGTTTCAGAATATGAATTATAGTCTCTTATTGGCAAGTATTGATTAATCCCAGGCTTCCTAAATTGTATTAGTGCATTTTAAAGATAATTTGGTCATGCTTACACAGAAACCACAATACTTAATATAATTTTATTTTAAAACAAAAATTATAATTTTTATTAGTTCATGATCAATCATCTTTGCATCAGCCCTCAAAAAATTTAAACTATTTGGAATAAAATGTTTCAATTAAACACTAATATTAGATTTAAATTGTATCTATCTTTGAGACTATTAATGAAGTTTTAACCAAACATTTAAATCTGATAATTTTTATAGTACATATATATTTTTTAAATTTTTAAATGTATTTTATTTTTATGCTATTACAGTTGTCCTATTTGTCTTCCCTTTATTCCCCTCTGTCCTGTAACCCCCTCCCACAATCATTCCCCCACCTTACTTCATGCCCATGGGTTGTACATATAAGTTCTTTGGCTTCTCCATTTCCCATACTATTCTTAACCTCTCCCTGTCTATTTTGTACCTACCATTTATGCTTCTTATTCCCTGTACCTTTTCCCTCATATTTCCCCCTCTCCCTCACCACTGATAACCCTCCATGGGATCTCCATTTCTGTGATTCTGTTCCTGTTCTAGTTTGCTTAGTTTGTTTTTGTTTTTATTTTTTTAGATTTAGTTTTTGATAGTGGTGAGTTTGTTGTCATTTTACTGTTCATATTCTTGATTTTATTCTTTTTCTTAAGTAAGTCCCATTAACATTTCATATAGTAAGGGCTTGGTGGTGATGAACTCCTTTAACTTGACCTTATATGAGAAACTCTTTATATGCCCCTCCTTTCTAAATTATAGCTTTGCTGGAGAGAGTCATCTTGGATGTAGGTCCTTGCCTTTCATGACTTTGAATACTTCTTTCCAGCCCCTTCTTGCCTGAAAGGTTTCTTTTGAGAACTCAGCTGATAATCTTGTGGGAACTCCTTTGGAGGTAAATGTCTCCTTTTCTCTTGCTGTTTTTAAGAGTCTTTTCTTATCTTTAACCTTGGAAAATGTAATTATGAGGTGCCTTGGTGTGTGCTTCCTTGGGTCCAAATTCTTTGGGACTCTCTAACCTTTCTGGACTTCCTGGAAGACTATTTCCTTTGCCAGATTGGGGAAGTTTTCCTTCATTATGTTTTCAAATAAGTTTTCAATTTCTTGTTCTTCCTCTTCTCCTTCTGGCACCCCTATGATTCAGATGTTGGAAAATTTAAAGTTGTCTTGGGGGCTCCTAAGCCTCTCCTCATTTTTTGTGAATTCTTATTTCTTCATTCTGTTCTGGTAGAATATTTACTTCTTCCTTCTGCTCCAAACCATCAATGTGAGTCCCAGTTTCTTTCGCTGTTTTAGTTCCCAATATTTTTTCTTTTTTTTTCACTTTTCATAGCCTTCTCTTCTTCCTCTATTTTGCAACCATACTCAACCATTTCTGATTACCAGTGGTTGGAACTCTGCATCTGATAGTTTGGCTGTCTCTTCATCACTTACTTGTATTTTTTCTGGAGCTTTGATCAGTTCTTTCATTTGGGCCATATTTTTTTTATCTCAGTGCACCTGTTACTTAGTAAGGGATGGAGCCTTAGGTATTTGCCAGTGTGGGGCAACCCATGTAACTGCATTGTGGTACTGTGTGTGTGGTACTGTCTGTGTGGTCTGAGAGGAAACAGTGCCACTTGTTCATCTCTGGACCAGCTTTCAGTCACTTCCTCTGTTACCCACAAGCAAATTGGGCCCTTCTAGTGCTATAACCCAGGTGGGTGGTTTTATGTACATTCTAGGACCCTGTGGGTCTCTCCAAGAAACTTCCTGTGAGGCTGGGAGTTTCTCCTACCACCTCCACTTCCACGGGTGTTTTCAGTTAGAGGTTTTGAAGCTTTCTTTGCCTCAAACCCTAGAACCCTGGGTGCTCGGTCTGCCTTGCTCCTCAGTTGTTTCTCCTGGTTTATCTGCATGCAAACGTGGGACTGCCAGTTGCAGTCTTGCCCAGTCTTCCACCTGCCACCTAGCCAAGAGTCCTCTCCACCCTGGCTGCCCATCTCCACCCCTCCTACTGGTTTGGATGAATGTTTCTTCTTTAACTCCTTGGTTGTCAGATTTCCACACAGTTCAATTTTATGGCAGTTCTGGTTGTTTTTTTGTTTTTAAATATGTCATTGTCCTTCTTTTGGTTGTGCCAGGAGGCAAAGTGTATGCACCTACAAATCCATCTTGGCTGGAAGTGATTTTTATTATACATATTTTTAAATATACCTAATCACTGAGTCATCTATCTGGATGATAATTATTTAACATTCTCTCTCTCTCTCCCTTCCTGCCTTCATTTCTCTCTCTCCAATCTTTGTGTGGAGTATTCTGCTTTTAAAAAATATTTTCCTTACAGTTTTTAATAAGTATGTATAAAGAATGTTTTGGAAACACTTCAGGAACAGGGACGTGTCATTTGAAGACAAACCACAGTTGATAATTGTATCCTTGACCATCACTATTGGAAAGCTGTCCTTAATATATAAGCTTTCACTTCATTCCACAGACTTCTTTTTCCAGCCTGATGAATTAATCATTTTAACATCTCTCTAGCCATAATCTCCAGTATCCTCATGCCTCATACATGCTGCCAACATGAACCCACATGTTGTTCATGAGTTTACAAATGTAAACCTCAAGGCTGATTTGCAATATTGTATCTTCAAAGATGTCCTCGTCAACTCTCACTGTTAGAATTTGTTGATAACTGTGCATTTACTATACATAGTCAGTTCACAGACTGAAGCTTTTTTCCTCTCTCACATTTTAAATTGAGCTGCTTGAATAAAGGGAAAATGCCTATGAGTAAATAGATTACATCACATTAGAAAGGAGAATCTCACTGGTTCATTCTATTTTATAATATGTACCCACTACCCCTTCAAACACAAACACAGACAACTAAGGAAGAATTAATGACTAGGGTTTTTCTTATGTATCTTAATTTTTGGAGACTTCTATATATAGGGTCAGTACAATAATAGAAACACATACCACTTTTATATTTTATCTCATTATGTCAGTTTAATATTTCAGTTCATATAAAAATCTGCATATTTGGATATCTTATTATGTTCTGTTGCTCAGAAAGATTGAATAGTTTTATTAGATTAATTTATTTAGAAACAAAATAAGCCAAGAAGAGTCTTCTCAGTAGGGAACTATCGTCCACAACTTGCCTTTAAATTCCAATCTCTATTTATCTCCTTGCAAATTTAATTTCAGAAAGAAAGAAGTTGAGTATTTATGTTAGGGAAAATCAAATTCTCTGATACACTATTAATGAACACAGAGACAGATTATACAGTACAAAAATAGTCACTGAGAGTTGTAAGTAGAGAAGGGACCACTTTGTAAGCTGAACAGCCACTTGATGTCTACTGCATTTCACTCAAGTAATATTAAATAATAAAGCACTATAACCAGGTAACATTTTGCTTTAGATATTTTAGTATCATGTTACATGCACACAAATTTATTTTTATTGACATTCTTTTTGAGGAGACAGTGATTGAGAAACTCGTTTGTCTCTCATGTGAAGGTAACTTTTTAAAATTTTTGATCACTTTTACAATATATTTATTTTGTGTTCTAAACATTGACATTAGTATGAATTTACTTATCCTGCTTGAGATTTGATTGCTGAAGTATATGTTTTACGGAATCTAGTACTTTCTCCAGTTCTAGGCATTTCCATTCCATCCCTTGTTAAATTGCTCTCTCTCTTGTCTATTTCCTCTCTTACTAGACCTTTATACTTTATAAGACCTTACTTACTCTTCCATATTTTAGAACCTTCAAGTTTTCTAATTGTCTCTCTGTCTTGCATTCTAGATAATTTCTTATGACATATTTTTCATTTCATTAATTCTTTACCCAGCAACATCTAATCTGTAGTCAAAACAATTAATTGAGTTTGAATTATTAGTTATTGTTTTTTCTTGCCTTTGTAGATGTATATTTTGATTATTTTTGGAAATCTGCTAGGTCATTTTATATTTATTAATAAACTCATTTTAGCAGCTCTCTTGACATTTACAATCTAAAGCAATGAGCTGACTTCTCATTCTTCATCCACTTGTAGAATGTGGCTATTTTTGTCTGTTTCTCAGTATCTTATCCTGGATCCTCACCTGTTTTCTCAAAGTAATCTTCATATTCTCCTGGGTCATTCCAATATATTCATGCCTTCTGCAATTATACAATTGATTATAAGTTGTAAATCTAAATGTCTTGACCTAAAAGCATTTGCCGTCAACTTGTCAGCTCTTCATGAAATTTCTATTAATGCCTAAAATTAATATAAAAAATAAAATTCTGAATGTATTTTACTTTCTTTCCAACTTCATTTCTTCCTTTATTTTGATGAATGACCCCATAGTCCAGGCAGAATTTCAAGCTGAATTTTGTGAATTGACTATAATTCCTCTCCAGAAAAATAGTGTTGTATTAATACTTCCTTTTACCTGGCTGGTGTGGCTCAGTGGATTGAGAACTGGCCTGTGAACCAAAAGGTCACCAGTTCAATTCCCAGTCAGGGCACATACCTAGGTTGTGAGTCTGGTCCCCAGTTGGGGGTGTGTGAGAAGCACCCACATATTGATATTTCTCTCTCACTCTTTCTCCCTCCCTTCCCCTATTTCTAAAACTAAATAAATAAATAACATCTTTAAAAAATCCTTTTAATATCTGTCAGGTATGCTTTTCCTTTTTTATACCCTTTGCTATTGCCTTATTGTAGATTTTTCATTTCTCCTGCATATAATCTGTATATATATATAAATATGCATTTATATATGGCCTCATCCCTTTATTGATCTTTTATATATATGGATATATACATTTATATACTTTTATATTTATGTAAATATATATTTATATGGCATCATCTCCTTACTGATCTCCCTATTTTCATTTTGCCTTCTTCTGATCTGTTAATGTTATTTCTAAAGTAATCTTTCTGAAATTAAGATATGATCATTAATCTCCCTTGCCCATCATTCAGTAATGGTTTGTCTCTTTCCTACAGAATAAAGTCCAAATTTCTTTTTATACAATGTAAGCCTTAAGATTTTTACTCAAGCATTTGACTCTATTGTATATTCTATCTTTTTACTTTCTCTTTTCCATCACACATCCAACCTATGTTAAACACATCTTATGAGTTTTTTCTTTAGAAAAGGACACTCTTTTTCATTTCCTTAAGAACTTGCCTCCCTAACATTTCCTTATTTTTTTCCAGACATAATTCAAAATTTTATACCTCCTTGAAAACTTTGTTGTCACACTGAAACTTAGGGATTCCTCCTCTCTGTGTTTTCACTCAAATAGCTGAAATTTTGATGGTCTGTTTCTGTATTTTCATTTCTGTTACAGTTCTCATGTACAGTGTCTTATTTTTCTTTTTGTGTCTGATTATCATTGATGTGTGATAGACATTAATCTTGAAATATTATCTATAACAATGATGTGAGGTCTGGGTTTCAGTTTCCTTTCCTTTAGAATGTACAGGTACTCATTTCAGCCAAGAATCTGTAAACAATACCAGTTTAAACCAATTTCATGGTTGAGGGTTTACCAGGTTGCTTAAATAAATTCTGTGGGAAAGCAGTTCTCCATTTTTCAGGCTCGTACTAACGATGCTGTTTTTTGAGATCCCAGGACATGGTGGGAAAGGTGACTTTTTGGAGTCATGGCTTTCAGTTGCCCCATGCTTTGAATTCAATCAGCCTCACTCAATGGAAAGTTCAGATTCCTAAAATCTGCATATGTCTTCAGGGACAAAGCAGATTTAGAATTCATTTATTTCTCTGAATTTCATTTTCCATGTGATATTTCTTCACTGCTTTGTTAGTTCTTGATACTCTTTAAAATTTTAATAATATATTTTATTTTGATGATTTTCTTTTCCTTAGAGGGAATTGTAGTCTAAATTATTTTGGCCTGCTATTACCAGAAACAGAAAATCAGAAATGAATCTTTACTGTGTACTACAAACTATAAAAGCAAATTAATATTAAAAGGTTCTTATATTCAGAAGAGTTAATTTTTATTTTAATTAAGGTTTTATTGACAATTAATATTTCTATAGAGTTAAATTGTAAAATGTGGATTTTGAAAGGCATACATTGTACTGATTTGTGTACACATTGTGAAATGTTTATTATAATCAAGTTAACACATCCATCATCTCATATAGTTACTTTTTTTGTATGTGTGATGAGATTAATTGAGGTTTATAGTCTTAGAAAATTTCTTTTTTAAATTCTTTTATTGTCATTCAAGTACAAGTATCTCCATTTTTCTGTCATTACTTCCCCCCACCCCACCCACCTGCCCCCAGCTCCCACCCTCAATCCTACCCCCCTTTGGCTTTGTCCTTGTGTTGTTTATACATTTTCCTTGATGACCCTTCCCTTTCTTTCCCTCTTAACTCCATCCCCCCTTCCCTCTGGTTATTGTTAGTTTGTTCTTTATTTCAGTGTCTCTGGTTATATTTTGCTTGCTTATTTTATTGACTAGTTTCCAATTACAGGTGAGATCATATGGTATTTATCTTTTACCACCTGGCTTATTTCACTTAGCATAATACTCTTCAGTTCCATCCATGCGGTGATGAAAGGTATGAGCTCCTTCCTTTGTTCTGCTGGGTATTCCACTGCGTAAATGTACCACAGTATTTTGATCCACTCATGTACTGATGGGCTCTTAGGTTGCTTCCAGCACTTGGCTATTGTAAATTGTGCTGCTGAACTATGCAAGAATATTAACTATAATCATCATGCTGTACATCAGATCCCGAGAGCTGAATATTCATCCTATAACTGAATATTTGTAGCCTTTGACCAAAATCACCTATTTTCTCCAAACCTCAGCCTCTGGTAACACCTGTTCTATGACCTCATGTTTTTAGATGATACTTATAAGTGAAATCATGCAATATTTATCTTTTTGTGTCTAGCTTATATTTTTAGAATAGTATGTTGTAAAATATAAGCTATGTTAATAGAATTATGATCATTCTGAAATAATGGTTAGCTTTAACATAATTATAGGAACATTCAATTGATAAATATATCAGAAAACACAAGTTTTCCCTTTCCTCCTCATTAATGCCTTAAATGAATAAGTTTGAAACTGACAAGCATACTGGTAAGTACACCACCTATAAAAAAGACTTTTAAATTAAAAAAAAAACATTCTAAAAAGAGTTGCAAAAATGAAAAGGTGCTTACTTAGCTTTTTCACTGATATAATCTAAACGGTTGCCTGGATTCTTGATAATGTACAGCGTCTTAAGGAAGAGAGACAGAACCTCCCAGTTCTACTTTTTTAAAGAAAATATGATAGCTCTTGCCTTTTTTCTTTAAATCGAGGTTAAAATGGACCTGTGATAAATTAAAAACTTCTACATAATACTTTTTACTCAGAGGATTTGACAGATATTATGAGTTCCAGAGCATGCATACAATTCCATAAACAAGATGACTTGCTCCCACACCGGAGAACTTGTCGAACAGAAGGCAGTTTACTATATACTTGTCACATGGCCAATCATGGTTGAAAAACCTTGCTTTGCTGATTTATACAAGACTTCTGTAAGATTATTTGCTCTTTTATTCATTTTAATAGAATACTGCAGGTGGATTATAAAAAGGTCAGTAAAGGATTACCTGCTAGTTGAATACAATCCTATATTTAATAACCTTTTTTTCGTCATTTGCTTTGCATTTTCTAAGTACCAAACATTTTTCCTTTTCCCTTTGTTTTCAACAACAATAAAGCAATGTTTTCACCCCTGGCTGGTGTGGCTAAGTGGACTGAGTGCCAGCCTGCAAACCAAGGGGTCGCTGGTTCAGTTCCCAGCAGGGTACATGCCTGGGTTTCTGGCCAGGTTCCCAGTAAGGGCATGCGAGAGGCAACCACACATTGACATTTTTCTCCCTCTCTTTCTCCCTCTCTTCTCTTCTCTCTAAAAATAAATAAATAAAGTCTTTAAAAATAATATTTTTAGCCTCCAACTATATATTTTATGTATTTCTCATTTACCAGAGTTCTGTTCTTTTGGGCAGCCTGAACTTGACCAACAAATGTCCTTTGTGAATGAGGGTAAATTTTGTATTAATTATGCCATTTAGAAGGAAAGTAATTGATAATAAAGAGTAATAGATTTTTGTTATGATTTTACTGAGGTATGATTGGCATATGATATTTAAAGTATACAATGTGGTGATCTGTATACATTACAAAAGAATTCTCCTTCCCTCATCTAGTTAAATAACACATCTATCACCTCAAATCATTTTTTTCACTATTTTTTTGGTGAGAGCATTTAAGTTCTACTCTCTTAGCAAAATTAAATTACACAATGTAGTGTTATCAACTATAGTCACCATGATTTACATTAGACCCTCATCTCATGCATTATACAGCTGAAAGTTTGTAACTTTTTATCAATATTTATCAATATTGAATTATTAAGGCTTAGAGAGACAGGTATTGCAAAATGATTTTAGAGTGATTCATTTTATTTACCTTTTTCATCTTAGAACCATTCATTTTATTTAATCTTTTGATTGGTGCCTTTCATTTAGGCATTAAATATGAACACAGTATCATCTAGCAATTTTGGTAGGCAAAATTCTAAGATTTACACCCAGTGCTGTACAACCTTGAATAATATTCTCCATTTGAGTGTTGCAAACCCTAGGAATACAATTGGATAAATCTCTTTTGGTTATGTTACATTTTATGGCAGAAGGGTTTTTCACATGTCGTGAAGGCTCCCAAGGAGTGTGTATAGGTAATTTTATCCAGGATTAACCTCGTCCTATTAACTGAGCACTGCAGAGAGTGGGGAAGCAGCAGCACAGATTCTCCTACTGGTTTTAAAGATGCAAACTGAAAGTGGCGGGAAAAGCCAGGGGGCAGGAAACGTCGGGACCGCTAACAGCTGAGAAGAGCCGTTGTGTAATGATGGGTATGAAACAGGAATCTCAGTCCGACAGCCACAGGAGACACAATGAACAGAGGACTCAGCAAAGGGGTGCTGGATTCCTTTCCCACAGAAACAATAATATGATTGCGTGTTATTTTAAGCCATTGAAAGTTTGGTAATTTGTCTCAACTGTAAAAATTAGTGTCACTTTCTACATGACTATTTCTCAAATAATAGTATTGCCATCTATCCAAGATGATTTCCAGAGAGGAAGGGGTAAGATTTTCTGTGTTAGTCTTCCAGAATTGTGATTCCATTATTTTAGTGGCATGGGCTAACCCACTTCACTAAAGTTTTCCATGCTTCAGTTTCATTATCCATAAAATTTACTTAAATTATACTCCTCAAATGTCTCCTTTATATCTAAGTTCTCCAGTACTCTGATTCTTTGATGAAAATGTTATTAATGCATTTTGAGGAAAAACATCAGGGTTTGATCTCTATTAATCAATAAGATACATTAAAATCAGTAGTGAAATGATTACTACCAGGAAAACCAAAATTTTTAATGAGAATCAAGAGTTGTATTTTGTAATTCCCTTTTTAAGGAACAAAAAAACTTCTATGTAAACTCATGTGAATAGTGAAAAGCATTTGTGTAAACACTGAGGAAAGTTATGAGTATTTGAATATTTTTATTTAAGTCTGGATTTCTTTTCTCTCTAACACTAGACCTATGAAAGCTGGAGAAGCAAAGTAGATGTGAGGATGAATTCTATTTCAATTTAATTCTGTAAATATTCTATAATAAATAGATTAATGTGAACATGAAAGTTAAATAAAGTCAATACCATTAGCTCATTGAAAACAAAATTATAATGAGGTTGATTCTCACACAGGGATATCATTCATTTTACCTTATAAAAGAAATGTAAGGCAATTAACAGTTTCCAAATTAGCTTGATGGGAGAAAACCTACAATAGAGCAATCCATTACTAACTAATGAAGTTACATTTCATAAAAGCAGTTCCTCCAAGGAATTTCCTTTTGAAATAATATTTATGTACAGAGTAGCAGAGGTGAGTATTGACTGCTTATCTCAATTGCAAATTTAGCAAGTTCCCCAGAGAAAAAGTAGAGATTGTTTGAATTGTTTTGGGTGGCTTAAAATCATGGTGAAAGGCAATGTAAAGGCTAAAACCATATGAGTTTCATGTAAAAATAGAAACCATGTGGGTTTCTTCATTTTGCTGGAAGGAAATGTTACTAATTTATTTTTCCTATAAAAATACAGTAAAATTAGAATTTATATTTTGCTTCCAAATTAGCAATAACAAAAGGGGAATTAAATGAACTGTTTTGTTATATCTATTAGTTCTATGTTGCTTATTTTAGTGAGCCCTAAACAGGATTGCTGACTCCATGGCAGAAAACACTACCTAAACAGAAGTGAATAACTTAAAAAAGTATATAAAATATAGTGTGGGTTGTTAACTATATGTATGAATGTGAATTTAAAATAGTCCATAAAGATTCAGTGACTTTAGGTGGTAAACACACAATCCAATATACAAATGATGTATTATAGAATTGTACACTTGAAACCTATATAATTTTATTAACCAATGTCACCCCAATATTTATAATAAAAAGATTCAGCATATATAATATTATAACATATAATATATATGTTACATATATATTATATATGCGTGTGTATATTTATATATGACATAGCTGGGAACCTTGGAGAACATATGTATAATCTCTGAGTTTACATATGATGAGGTTGGTTGTTTGGAAATGTATGAGTTATTCCAAACCTGTAATAGTCTATCCTTCATTCATCCACACAATAAGTTCTAGTAGTTACTTGATACTGAAAAAAAGAACATAATTGCTACCATGATGGATTTACTGTAAAATGAGTAAGACATAAAATAAACATGCAAGCAAAAAATAAATTTAAAATTACAAATATTTTCTCTGAAGACATTGAAAAGATTTTATTGTAGAGAAAAGAGATGGAAGGGGCAGCCTATGAGGTTGGTAGGGAGGGCAATACATGTCTTTTTAAGAGGTGTCATTTAGGATGAGAAATGAAGTTAACACACAAAATGCCTGCCAAGGTGGTGCAAATGGTGCTGGGATAAGAAAGAACTTCATGCATTTAAACAATCTATAGAGTTCAGTGCAACTGGAGTATAGAGAACTAGAATAAGAATTGTTTACGGTGTGGTTGAAAAGGTGCATAAGGGCCAGAGTTTCTATACTACGTGCATTTCTTTGCCATGTGCAGAATTGAAGGTTATAGTCAAAGTTCCACAAGAAGTCAATAGAAAAAATGTATGAGGCATGACATAGTCTGATTTATGGCTTTGAAGAAAGATGACCCAGGCTACTTTGTGCTTTAAAAATTATTGGCATTTCTGAGTATGGAGGACAATAGTAGAAATCAGGAAACCAGTAAAAGACTGTGGCAACAGTTCCACTGAGATGTGGCCTGATTTATAACAATGGCCCTGGATAGAAACACAAAGAGGAAAAAAAATCTTTTTTTGATGGTGGCATTAACAAGATTTGCCAATATTTTTCAAAGAGAATGATAGAGGAGAGAGATAAATAAGGAAAGCCCCCAGAGGTGTGTGTTTTTTTTTCTCTAGAGTGATTTTGTCAATTAATAAGAAATACATCCATTGCTCTGGCTGGTGTGGCTCAGTGGATTGAGTGCCAGCCTGTGAACCAAAGGATCACCAGTTCAATTCCCAGTTAGGGCACATGCCTGGGTTGTGAGCCAGGTCCCCAGTAGGGAGTGTGTGAGAGGCAACCATACATTGATATTTCTCTCCCTGTCTTTCTCCCTCCCTTCCCCTCTCTCTAAAAATAAATAAATAAAATCTTTTAAAAAAATAAAAAAAGTTAAAAAAAAAGAAATACATCCAGGTTTCATAAGGAGAAATGATTATGTCCACTGTGGACATGTTACTCTTGAGATTTGTAAATAAAACTAGAAATTTGGTATTAAAAATAGGCATTAAAGAGATCCAATAATAAACTTAGGAGTCATTAGCAGATATAAAAATAGAGCAAAGGACTAAAGAAAAAGCCCTAGAGACTTCAACATGAAGGTGTAAAGAAGTTTATTGGAAAGACTATTAGTAAAAATAAGGTGTGATTAATGTCCTTTAAGCTTGGAGAGATGATTTTCAGAAGAAGGGAACATTCAACTGTGATAAAGACTGTGTATAAATAAAATTAGGACAACAATGATCACTGAATTTGGCAAAAAGAAAGTTTCTAGAGGTCTTGATGATAGACATTTCCATGTAATATGGGAAAAGAAGCTAAATTGTAGAGCAGTGAAGAATGAATCAAAACTGAGAAAGTGAAGTCTCTATCAGTAGCTAGTTCTTTCTAAAAGTTAATATATATGTGCGTGTGTTATGTATAAACATAGATGCACACACACTTAAGTCAGCATAGAAATGGAGTAGTAGCTGGAAATAATTGTGGCAAAGAAGCAATGGTTTCTTCAAAAATATGAACAAGGCAGGTTTGTATGATAATATGAATGTTCTTTTTTAATTGACTTTGAGTTAACATTGGTTAATAAAATTATATAGTTTTATAATATATCATCTATATATTGTATTGTGTGTTCATCACCAAAAGTCAAGTCTCCTTCCATCACCATGTATTCCATCTTTACCTTCTCCCACCTTTCCCCAGCCCCCTTTTTCCTCTGCAATCACCATACTGCCATACTGTGGTCTGTCTAGGACGTTTTCTGTTTGTTGGGTTTTTTTAATCATTGCTTCACCATCTCCCCAACTACTCTCCCTTCTGACAGCTTTCAGCAAGTTCTATCTATGAATGTATTTATTCTTAGTTTATTTTGTTCATTACATTTTACATACAGGGTCAGGCATAAGTAATGTCTGGTCGAATGTGTTTGGTAGGATAATTATATGAGTGTAATGATTCATAGTTTTAATTTGAACATTTCACCTAAAATGTCTTATGGTGCTTGAGTGTGATTTTGTTATGTTATAGCATTACATGCTTATGATTAACTCTTAATAAAAGAGTTTGTAATAAAAAGGGACTTTATTTGTGCCGCACTCTGTATAAGTGAAAGCATACATTTGTCTTTCTCTGACTGGCTTATTTCACTTAGCATAATGCTCTCCAGGTCAATCCACGCTATTGCAGAAAAGTAAGATTTCCTTTTTTATGGCCAAGTGGTATTCCATCATGTAAATATACCATTGTTTTTTTTTTTAAACCACTCATCTATAGATAGCTAGGCACTTGGGATGCTTCTAAACCTTAGCCACTGTACATAATGCTGCAATAAACATAGGGGTGAAGATAGTCTTTCAAATTTGTGTTTCAAGTTTCTTTGGATATATTCTCAGAAGTGGAATAACTAGGTCATAAGGCAGTCTCATTTTTAATTTATTGAGGAAAGTCTGTACAGCTCTCCACAGTGGCTGCACCAGTCTGCATTCCCACCAACAGTGCACTAGGGTTCCATTTTCTTCACATCCTCACCAACAATTTCTGTTTGTTGATTTTTTATTAATGATAGCCATTCTTACATTTGTGAGGTAATCTCACTGTGGTTTTAATTTACATTTCTCTAGTGATTAGTAGCATGATCATCTTTTCATGTATCCATTAGCCAACTATATGTGCTCTTTGGAGAAATGTCTAAGTCCTTTGCCAAATTTTTAGTTGGATTGCTTGTGTTTTTGATGTTGAGTTATATAACTTCATAAATTTTGGATATTAGCTCTTCATCAGCTGTGTCAGCAGTTGTCTTTTAATCAGTGGTTATCTTTTAATTTTGTTAATGGTTTCCTTTGCTGTGAAAAAAAATTTTAGATCAGATCATTCACTTATTTTTCATTTGTTTCCCTTTCCTGAGGAGATACATCAGATAAAACATTGGTATGAGCAATGTTCAAGATTTGTTTGCCTATGTTTTCTTCTAAGATTTTTATGTTTTTAAGTCTTACATTTACATCTTTAATCCATTTTCAGTTTATTATCATGTATGGTGTTGGAAGGTGGTCTAGTTTCATTTTTTGTACCTCTGTCCTGTTTCTCCATTGTCATTTATTAAATAGTCTGTCATTCCCCCATTGCTATGTTCTTGCCTTTGTCAAATATTAATTGATCATAAAGGTCTGTGTGTATCTGGGCCCTCTACACTGTTCCATTGATCTGTATGTCTCTTTTTATGCCAGTACCATATTGTTTTGATTACAATGGCTATGTAGTATAGTCTGATATCAGACAGCATACTTCTTCCTGCTTGTTCTTCTTTCTTAATATTGTTGTGAGTATTTGGGGTCTTTTGTGATTTCATGTAAATTTTGGGGATATTCGTTCTAGTCATCTGAAATTTGCTATTGATATAGTGATAGGAATTGAATAGAATTTATAGAATGCTTTGGATAATATGGACTTTTTAATAGTGTTAATTCTTCCTATTCATGTACATGGTATATGCTTTGACTTATTTGTATGTTTTTCCATTTCATTTTTCATTGTCTTATACTTATCCAAGTATAGTTGTTTTACCTACTTGGTTAAACCTATTCCTAGGTATTTTACTGATTGATTGATTGATTGATTGATTGCAGTTTTAAATAGCATTCTTTTCTTAGTTTCCCTTTCTGATAGTTCATTATTGAGTATAAAAATGCAACTAATTTCTGGATATTTATTCTGTATCCTATTTTGTATCAAATCGATACTTTATTGAATTCATTGGTCCATTCTAGTAGTTTTTGATAGAATCTTTGGGGTTCTCTATATACAACATCATATCATCTGTAAATAATAACATTTTGCTTTTTTCCTTTCCAATTTGGATAACTTTTTTTTCTTCTTGTCTGATTGCTGTAGCTAGGATTTCCAGTACTATGTTGAATAAGAGTGGTGAAAATGGACATCCCTGTCTTGTTCTTGATCTCAAGGGAAAATTACTTTTTGCCCATTGAGTATGATGTTGACTGTGGATTGGCCATATACGGCTTTTATTAT
Source organism: Trachops cirrhosus (assembly GCA_028533065.1). NCBI lineage: Eukaryota > Metazoa > Chordata > Mammalia > Chiroptera > Phyllostomidae > Trachops > Trachops cirrhosus. Next base: position 33,731,217 of record CM052548.1, on the reverse strand, counting down.
GTTGATGTATGTTTCCTCTATCTCTACTTTGCTGAAAGTTTTTATCATAAATGCATGCTGGATTTCATCAAATGCCTTTTCTGCATCTATTGATATAACTATGTAATTTATATCCTTCATTTTTACATAATTCATCACATTTATTGTTTTGTAGATATGGTACCAAGCTTGCACCCCAGAAATAAATCCCACTTTATCATGGTGTATGATCTTTCCAATGTATTGCTGCATTTGGTATATGTGCTGCCGAAGCGAGCTCTGCATTTGGTTTACTAATATTTCATTGAGGAATTTAGCATCTATGTGCATCAGGCATATTGGCCTATAATTGTCTTTCTTTGTAGTGCTTTTATTTGGTTTTTGAATTAGAATAATGTTAGCCTCATAAAATGAGTTTCAGATTCTTCCTTTCTGTTGAATTTTTTGGAATAGTGTGAGAATAATAGGTATTGTTTGAATGTTTGGAGAAATTCACCTGTGAAGCCATTTGCTCCAGGACTTTCATTTGTTGAAAGTTTTTGATTACTGCTTCAATTTCATTACTTGTAATTGGTCTATTTAGGTTTTATAATTTTTCCTGATTCAATTTTGTAAGATTGCATATTTCTAGAAATTTACTCATTTCATCCAGATTGTCCAATTTGTTGGCATATAGAGGTTCATAATATTTTCTTACAATCCTTTGTATTTCTGGGATGTCAGTTGTTACTTCTCCACTTTTATTTCTGATTTTATTTATTCAGGTCCTCTCTCTTTTTTTTCTTGATTAGTATGGTTAAAGGTTTCCCAATCTTGTTTATCTTCTCAAATAACCATCTCTTGGTTTCATTGATCTTTTGTATTTTTTAGACTTTGTTTTATTTATTTATTTATTTATGCTCTAATCCTTATTATTTCCTTAATATTTTTGAGATTTTTTTTATTGTTCCTTGAGGAAGACCTATAATTCTATGGATTTTCCTAATGTTAATACTGCTTTCACTGTGTCCCATAGATTTTGGGTTACTGTATTATTATTTTCATTTCTTTCAAGGTATCTTTTGATTTCTTCCTTGATCTAATTGTAACCACATTCATTGTTTAGTAACATGTTATTTAGCCTCCATGTCTTTGTGTGTGTTTTAGGTTTTTTTTTTACTTGTGATGGATTTCCTGTTTCATACCTTTATGATCAGAGAAGATACTTGATATAGTTTCAATCTTTTTAAATTTATTGAGGGTTTTTTTTTGTCTTAACATGTGGCCTATCCTAGAAAATGTTCCATGTTCATTTGAAAAAAAAGCATATTCAGCTGCTTTGGGGTAAAATGCTATGAAGACATTAATTAAATTACCTTATGTAGAGTATCATTTAAGGCTACTTTTTTAAAATTGATTTTCTGTCTGGAAGAATTTTTTTAAGATCTATCTATTGATGTCAATGGGGTGTTAAAATCCTGTATAATGACTACATATTGCCAATCTTTGCCTTTATACCAATCAAGATTTGCTTTATATATTTAGGTGCTCTTATGTTAAATGCATAGATATTTACAAGGGTTAAATCCTCCCATTGGATTTTTCCCTTTATCATTATGCAGTGTCTGTCTTTGTCTCTTACTATATAGTCTTCATTTTAAAGTCTATTTTATCTAAGTATTTCTATCACAGCTCTTTTCTTCCATTTCATTTGCATGAAATATTTTTCCCATATCTTTATGTTTAGTCTGTGTGTATCTTTTGTTCTAAGGTGAGTATTTTTTTCTGTTTTCTTATCCATTCAGTTACTCAATGTCTTTGATTAGAGCATTTAGGCCATTTACTTTTAGAGTGAATATTGACAGGTACACATTTATTGCCATTTTATTCTTTATAACTATGTTCCTCTATTTTATTTTCCTTAAAGAAGACCCTTCAATGTTTCTTGTAAAACTGGTTTGGTGGTATTGGTCTCACTTAGGATTTTTCTTGCCTGGGAAGTTTATTTTTTTATTCATTAAATTTTATTTGTGTACCTTCATAATCTTTTAAAAATATCTAATCTTATTATATTTTTCTATTACCATTATTCCCCTTATACCCCCTCCCCCGTATTTTTTTCCTTAAATTTCAAATGATAGCATTTCTGGGTAAACTAATCTTGGTTGTTGTCCCTTGTTTTTCATCACTTTGCATTTTTCTTGCCAATCCCTTCTGGCCTGTGATGTTCCTGTTGAGCAAACAACTGACAGTCTCATGAGAGCTCCCTTGTAGGTAATTGTCTTTCCTTGATGCTTTTAAGATTCTATCTTTGTGTTTATCCTTTGCCATTTTAATTATGAGGTGTCTTGGTGTGGGCCTCTTTGGGTTCATCTTGTTTGAAATTCTGTGCTTCCTGGACTTGTGTATCTTTTTCCTTCACCACGTTAGGGAAGTTTTCAGCCATTATTTTTTCAAATAGGTTCTCAATCTATTGCTCTCTGCCTTCTATTTCTGATACCCCTATGATGTGGATATTGTTACACCTCACATTGATCTAAAATTACCCTAAACTATTCCAATTTTTTTCTGCTCTGATTGGGTGTTTTCTGCTGTGTTTCAAATTGGTGATTTATTCCTCTGATTTATCTCATCTGCTATTTATTCCGTGTAGTGTATTCATTTCAGATATTGTATTCTTCAATTCTGACTGGTTCTTTTTAATAATTTATGTGTACTTTTGCATGATTTTGAAGTTCTCAGTAAGTTCCTTGACAATCCTTACAGATTTTTTTAAACACTATATCTGGTAAATTGCTTGCCTCCATTTCATTTAATTCTTTTTCTGGAGATTTTTCCTGTTCTTTCACTTGGGGCATCTTTCTTTGACTCTCCATTTTAGCTACCTCTTTGTATGTGTGTTTTTTTCTATGTATTAGGAGGATCTGCTGTGTCTCCCAGTCTTGGTAGGGTGGCCTTATGTTGTAGCTCTCTTGTGAGACCCAGTGATGTAGTCTCCTTGATCACCAGAGTTGGGTTCTCCAGGAATGACCCTTGTGCGGGTTATGTAAACCCTCCTGTTGTAATTGAGTCTGGATTGCTACTGGTCATTCATGTGTGGGGCAGACCCTCAGGCTGTCTGATTGTGAGGGTCAGCCCTGACCACAGTGTATGTACTGCTTGAAGGTGCTGACTACATGAAGCCAATTTTGCCTCAGCACGGTCTGGTGCTGGCTGAGATATTTATTCCTTTGGATATGCCACTTGTGAAGCCATTTTGATCCTGCTCTGATATTGTCTGAAGCTGGCCGCTGGGTGTGTTTATTGTGGAACCTCTTGGGAGGGAATCTGGTAAAAGTGAATATTAGAGACTGCCTGTGACTTACCCTGGGCAATGTGTTCAAAGCTACAAATCAGTTCTTAGCTTGTGGCTGCCTCTGCTGGGTCTTTGTGTGCATGGGGAGGACCAAGTTCTACACAAAGGTTGGCTTCCATAGCACTAAGCCAGGGGGCTGGTCAGCAAAATGCTCAAGACACCCAGAGATCTTCCTCTGCCTCCAACTGCCTCTGCCTGCTGGCTGCCCATTAGGCTCAGTCACTAAAAGAGCCTCTGGCAGCATGCAATTTGCATGAGGTAGGTTCTCAGTGAGTATCAGGTAAGGGCAAGTGGTGTTCACCAGTTTGATACGGATTCAAACATGGTATCAGTGCTGGGTCATAGGCCACTCAACAAACCTCCCAGGATATATTAAGCCTAGCTGATTGCTGCTGAGTACCCATTGCCTTTTGTGGCATGGTGGTGTCTCAGAGAGTCAAGGTTGAGGCCAGCAGAGTGTATCAGGACTAAACAGACTAAGATTTGACCAGTGAAGGAAGACTCCGCATCAGTCCAGCATGTGAGGGGAAAAAATGTCCCCTGTTCTAGAGCCACACAACCCCATATGTCCCAGATTCTACCCAGAGTCAAGAGGGTGGGACTGTGGGGAACCCCAAGGGTTTTGGTAACAGATCTCCAGTGGAGGGGATGTGCTACTAGTCAGGTTCATGGGAAAGTGGGGTGAATAGTCCTCATCCCAAAGCCCCACACAACTCAGTCACTCAAACCCACTGTGTCTGTCCAGACCTCTACCCCTTGGGATAATTAGCAGGGCATGACCTCTGCAGGGTGGGCAACAGGGAGTCCAAAGGGTAGGGCTATTGCATTTTCTCAGGCTGTTGCAATAAATGGGGGCATACTCCATCCAATGAAGATGGTATCTCTGATGTAAGAGAGGGACTCAGCACAGGGATCCTGGAAACTGGAGAGCCACACACTCCAGTCCACCCTCACACAACTCTAGTCTGTCCTGACCTCTTTGTGCCTGGAACCCAGGGCAAGTAGCTTTGAATGAGATTGTATGTGCTGGCCTTTTAAGAGAGCTCCTGTATCTCTAGCCACCTTCTTTTTTTCATGGTGGAAAGAACCCCCACAGCTTTTCACAACCAGATGTTATTTGTGTGTCTCTTCCAGTGCTCTGTGCTGGGGAGTCCAGGGTGGAGACTCCACACTTCTCAGGGGGAAATTTTGCAGCGTGATATCCTTCAGGGATTACAGCTACCACCCATAGGAATTGGTTCAGTCCTTTGAGTCTCTGCTCTTCCTACCAGTCTCAATGTGGATTCTTCTGTAAATCTTTGGTTATAAGGCTTTTGTTCTGGTAGTTGTTGGTTGGTTATTCAGGTTGATTATTCTGTATTCTAGTTATAATTCCAATCTGATCCTGGGAGGAGGTGAGGTTATCTTCCACCTGCTCTGCTGCCATCTTGGATCCTGAATATTCTTCTAGAGAGGGAGAAAGTACTGATTTAAGAGAAGACAGAAATGAGTGACCAATGTAGGAAATTTCTTAAGATTGCTAAAGGAAGCAAGATCCAGAGTAAATGTTATGGAATAAGAAGGAGGGATTAAATTTTAATGTAACACAAGATAAGATGCACAAAATAGATGCACATGTTAAGTACATTAAAACTTAAGTAGGAATCTGATGTAATTCAAAGTTGGTAATTTCTATACAGGCATACCTGGGTCGTATTGCTGGTTTGGTTCCAGACTGCCACAACAAAGTGAGTACCGCAATACAGTGAGTTGTATTATTTCTACTGGTGGAGGGTCTTGGGTTCAGTTTGTGAAAAACACAACATCTGTGAAGTGTAATAAAGCAAAGCACAATAAAATGAATAGGCCTGTATTCTCAATGAACTGGAAATAAAGTCACCATCTGAAAGGGAGTAGGCAGATAAGATTGTTGAAGACCCTGAGTGCCCTGCACTGCCTATCCCCACACTTCTGCAGGCCAGAGGGGGCTTTCAGAGCTCTGCCCCAGCATGGATGCTGGTGGTGGGTGCACTCCAATTGATCTAACTAGCTGTGAAAGTTGACATATTATGTAAACATCACCCCCATTAAATTCTTATCTAAGTTCCTTTACAGGTCACTGTTGCAGTATCAAATGACATAATTAACACTTCGTTTTATACCATCCACTATAAACTATCTCCTGATGCTTTACTCTTAAGATTAGGCATTATTGCCTTACCCTATGTTCACCTGCTTTTTCTTGGCTTCTGTCCTGTCCCATACACACTTTACTTTATTAAGGTAGAAAATAACTATACCTACATTATACTCTATATCCACAGTAATAATAGAAAACTATTATCTAGTAATTTATATGTGCCACAATATTTCATATCACTGAAATGATTGGGAAATTACTTATAATTAATTTTTTTCACTTCTTTTGGCTAAGAAGAAAAGGAAGTTTGTCTGAATGACTAGCTTTCTATAACATGTTTTGGGCTGGTATTTGCAAATTCTTGGTGAGCTCTTTATTATGAAAAAACAATGCATATTTTTAAATTTTTTCACAGATAGCAATTGAGTAAATAAAATTCAACAACTGGTAAGAAGGTACTTCAATTTTCCCTATTTCTTATTCAAATATGACCTCCCCCGCCACTCCTGGAGTGGTTGTATTCTGTACTTGCCTAATTACTCTCTGGTGCAGCTTCACTCTTCACTTTTTTTCTAAATCATGACATCACATTTTTCTGCACTCCCCATAGTACTATATAGCTAGCCTGCCTGTAGGATGTATTGTACTTCTTTCCTAAAACACAACCCTTCAGATGTATTATATTTGACCCTTGAAACAGTTGTTTGAACTTTGCAGGTCCATTTCCAAGCAGGAATTATTTCTTTTTTCAATAAAAACAGTTTGCCCTTTGTATCTGTGTGTTTCATCTTTAGGTACAAAACAGTATTTTTTCATTTCCAGCTATGGCTTTCAGACCCAGATTCCCAATCATGCATCAGAAATACTGTTTTTGATCAGGGGTTGGTTGAATTCGAGATGCAAATGGCCAATGTAGAGCCAAAAGTTATATGCAGTATTCTACTGTGGGGGTCAGCACTACGAATCTTTGTTATTGTTCAAAGATCAACTGCATTTAAGATTGTACAAACTATGACATAGAGAATAACAAGTTTCCATAAGTCATTCTAAAAAGCAAAAGGTTCCAAACAGAATTGTGTACCTCGGAAGAGCATTTGCTCATCTCCCATCCACTTTCTCTCCTCTGCCTGTTTGAGCTAATAACCATCCTCAATTTGTAGTTTGTTATTCCCTAAATTCTGAAATAAATGTATCACTAAACATGCATATGTCACTAAACATCATATAGCATGTTTTGGTGTACTATAAATTTATTTAAATATTCCATACTGTACATACCATTCATCAGTTTCCATTTTTGTTCATATTGTTTCAAGAATATCCATGTTACTACATCTCATGATAGATCATTTATTTCTGTAGCTGTGTAGTAGTATTTTATTTGATGTTATTTATCTATTCTGAAGTTGATGAATGCTTAAGACTTTTTTAAAATCTTAAAAACATTTCTCCAGTGGACACTTTTATATACATGTATACCTGTGAGCATCAGAAGACATTCTCTCAGATTATATATATATATATATATTACATATAACATATATAATATATATAATTTGATAATTGTTGGCACATAGGCACATGCATATATCTAATTTTGCTAGATACTGCCAAATTACCAAACTGCTTTAAATTTATACTTTCACAACTGACTTATCATTGCTCCAAATTCTTGCCAAGAGCTGAAGTTGTGAGACATACAAAATCTTTTGCATCTATTTCTTTGTTGCTGAGTAATTTGCATATTTTTATTACAAGTATTACATGTATTTCTACTTTTACTAAAGTCACTTTGTATAGTTGCTCATTTGTTCTAGTGAGTGTAGCTATTTTTGTATAAATTTGTTATGAACATATATGTTTATATATGTAATATATAAATATAATAAATATATAAATATATATGAATATATATATGGAAAAAGTCTAGCCATTGTTAACAAGAACAGTTTACATGATATCAGTGTAACCTGGCAGCCAAGGAGGGTGGACTGGAATGCACATATGTGAACAATGATGACTTCACTGTACTAGTCAGTGGGGGTGGTAGATGCCATTGAGTGAGCATGTGTACTGTGTGGCCATCGCACTCAGAATGACTGAGTGAGTAGAACAATGAGTCTGCATCAAATTTTACATTAAACTTGAACATTCCTCTGCAGAAACTATTCAGACAATTCCAAAGGCTTTCAGGGACAATGAAATGAGTGCAGCACAAATAAAAGTGTAGCACAAATGCTTCAAAGATGGTCGAGAATCTGTTGAAAGTGATCCATATTCTGGAAGGTCTGCAACAAGCAGAACACCTGAGAATGTTGAATGTGCACGGGCTACAATCAACAAAGATCGGCATCTGACAGTGCAAGAACTAGAAGCTGACCTGGGGATTCAAAAACAACTGTGTCCAATATTTTGACGGAGGATCTTGGCATGAAACATGTCATAGCAATATTTGTTCCATGGCTTCTGCTACCAGAGCAGGAGGAACATTGTGCTGTACTTGCTAAAGACTTGATTCAAACTGCTACCAATGAACCAGATTTCCTCAAAAAAAGCCATAAGTTTGAAGGGCCTGAGGCGTCATTGTCCTATGTACAATGTTTCTTGTATCTTATTATCTTCTCACTAAATGTCTCTTTTTTCGTACCCCATGGCTGGATACTTTCTGGACAGACCTTGGTATATACACATAAATAATATATATTCATTTAACCTATACATTTTCTTCACATGACTTTTATTTTCACTTATTTAAAGCAGACTTTTCCTTAATACAGGTTTTCTTGTTTTAAATTAGTTTTTAGCATTTAATGCCATTTCTCTTAAGGGTTTGTGTTTGTCTTTGTGAATTTCTTTTTTAAGAAATTTTCCCCTGTCTTGAGGATATCAAACTATTTTTCTTTATTTTCTTCTAAAAGATACACAATATTTCTTATTGCACATTATTCTATCTGAATAGACTGTTGTGTACAAGTAAAGACCGCATTTATTTGCTCTCAGGACATTAATAACACAATCCTGTCAGTAGTATTGGTTGATGTCTTCCCCAGTGAATGTCACTGCTGCCTCTCTCCTGCGGGTCCAAAGTGGACTTGTGGTTCTCGATCTGCTGCCCAGCTGTCATTGGAAACATTATTCTTCTGAGTTATATCCATTTTGGCTAGACTCCAGCCACTTCCTGAAAAACAAATATGTGAACTAAAGTATTTTTTCTTCATATGGTCAAATCATAAAAATATGTATGAAGGCAGATCTTGTAACCTGCACAGCATGCAGTGTAGTGTGGTAAAGACCTTCCCAGATAGTTTACTAGGATTTGTATTCCAGCTCTTCCACATACCACCTATTTGATTATCACACCAATCTCCACACTGAGTATGTGCACCTCTTTGGGGTACGTGAAGATCTTAGAAGAGGTAAAAGGGTATATATAGATAGTTTAATAGTATTGATTTCCAAAACCCTAAACTATGGGTGTATACTTTTCCAAAATTGATCTGACTGTGAAGGTACCTGATTTAACTTAAGTTTGGTTTTTCTTTCCTAAACACCTTTTCTAACAACTTGGTAGCAAATGTTAGGAATATTTTCGCAAAATAAGTGCTAAACATTTTGTATATGTCAACTGAAAATTTTGCTTTAATACAATTGGAAGGTGACTTGATCCTGTCATCAGCTGAAATATCATTAAACATAACGTTTGATGAGCAAATCCATTTGAGATATTTAACATATAACTTAGGAGTCCAGCTCTGGATTAAAAACTTGTGTGTGATATTTTAAGGCATGACCATAGGCAGTCACAAAGACTTTGGCTGGCAGGACTCATGGGGAAATGGTGCCCTTCCCACACCAGACCTGTTCACACTCCATGCACAGCCTCTGAAGGGAGTTGCAGTCAACAATTCAAGCTCCCCGCTAACACACGCAGCTAGTCATGCTTTCTGCATATTTGCATTTCTAACTCTTGGAGTCTTCATTCCTAAGTCTCTCTATCAGAAGAGTCTTCAGGCTCTTCTGTGGAAGCCTCCTTATGTAGAGTGAAGGGGAAAACCTTAGAGACACTTTTCCCCACTCTGACTCAGTACCAAATACTTTTCCACTCCTAGCCCACCCCCCTCACTCTTACTTTCTTTCACACTTCCATCCCTTCTTGTCCATAACTGGCCAGAGTCATTTCTTCAGACTTCCCTCAGCAATGTGACAGCCTGGAATGTGAAGTCTAGACCAATGTACATGGCCCTATACCTGTGTGCCATCCCTTGAGGGAACAGGGGATTTGAGGCTTTCCCAGTTCTATATTCTGCCTATCATCTCAGTAGTGATATGTAACATTTTAATATATTTTTGATTTGCAAACAAACTGGACATCTAACTGAGAGAATACTTTTAACACATAAATCTTATGGGAAAAATTTAATGCTAATTTATATATGTGTATGTGTGTACACATACACACACATATATATTTTTCCACTGAAATATGAAAAAGGATCAATAAAATACTTTCAAGAAGAAAAATATGCTGCATTGTTATAATTCTATGCAAGGAATTAAGTGAAAATAGTACAAGAAGAAAAATGATATAAAATTCCCATTTATTGATGAGCTTCTTCATCAATATATAAATTGGATGATAATAATATCAAATTCCAATGGTATTTTTTTTGAGTTTTAAAATACTTTATTTTAAAATCACAGTTGATATACCATATTATATTACTTTCAGGGGCACAACTCAGTGATTAGACATTTATATAACTTAAAAAGTGAATACCCTGATAAATCTAAAAGAAAGTGAGTTTTTAAATGCTCCTATCTTCCCAAATTTATTATTTTCTAAATATATTTCTTTCTGAAAACGTAAGGACAATTTTAGTGATAGGAGTTTGCCAGCTAAAATACTTTCTATCATATAGTTTATGACTTTGAGCACCCAATCTATCAGATAGGTAGAGCACATCTTGGAGTTTCTTCTGTTTCCAATTTTTACATGTTCCAAGCTCTGGGTGGTAGGGAGAGAGGCTCATTTATGTCTACTTAGCCTCTTTGGATCTGTTGACTTCCTGTTGCTTTTGTGCTGCTTGGGACATGGGGATGACTTGCAAAGCTTCTTTTGATGCCAGTCTCTGCATGTACACAATGGGGAACCCCCCAAAAAACATAATTTATTTATAAAAAATTGTGTATTTATTCTTACATGTTTAAATTTCAGTCACTTTCAAAGTACTCTCCATTTGATGCAATACCACTATTGACACATTTTTTCCCCACTGCTCAAAACAGATCTTGTTGATTTTGATGCATTTTAGTGCTTCTGCTGTTTTGTTTTTGTTTGTTTGTTTCACCTCTTCCACATTGGCAAACCAATTCCTTTTGAAGGCTTTTTTAAAAAAGGAGATTTTATTGATTGTGCTATTACAGTTTTTTCAATATTTCCTCTTTTATCCCCCCTCCACCCTGTAGCCCCCCACACACCCCAGCATCCCCCCACTTAGTTCATGTCCATGGGTTGTTCATATAAGTTCTTTGAGTTCTCTGTTTCCTATACCATTTTTATCTCTCCCCATCTATGTAATGCCTACTGATACCATTGAACATATATGATTGAAAGATGTGTGAGTAGTACTTTAAAATATCTGTGTTTACAACACATAGAAAAAACACCCTTGCAGGTATATTCACACATTGGAAAATATTTTAGTTCCTAACTTAGATATATGTGAGGGGCATTGCTTTTGAAATTTATTTTAATGATACTTGATCAAACATATTTGATGACCACTTATCTAGGACATAATGATGTTCTGTGACACATGAAAAACAACATGGGAACTCTCCATCCTGGCCATGTATAGTAGGTATAGTCTCTGTGGAAGAGTGTGCTTAGCAAATGAAAACAAAATCTTTGCCTCTCGGGATACAAAGTCAATATCCAGAAATCAAAGGCATTTTTGTATACCAACAATGAAACAGCAGAAGCAGAAACCAAGAAAAACATCCCATTCGATGTAGCAAAAAGAAAAATAAAATATCTAGGAATAAACCTAATCAAAGAGGTAAAAGACCTGTATTCAGAAAACTACATAACACTGCAGAAAGAAATCAAGGAAAACACAAACAAATGGAAACATATACCATGTTCATGGATCAGAAGAATTAACATCATCAAAATGGCCATACTACCCAAAGCAATTTACACATTTAATGCTATACCTATTAGAGTACCAATGGCATATTTCACAGACATAGAACAAACACTTCAAAAATTTATATGGAACCATAAATGAACCCGAATAGCTGCTGCAATTTTGAGAAAGAAGGGTAAAGTAGGAGGGATCACAATACCTGATACTAAACTATATTACAAGGCCACTGTAATCAAAACAGCTTGGTATTGGCATGAAAACAGTAACATCAACCAATGGAACAGAACAGAGAGCCCAGAAATAAACCCAAATCTCTATGGTCAATTAATATTTGACAAAGGGAGCAGCTACATAAAATGGAGTAACAATAGCCTCTTCAACAAATGGTGTTGGGAGAACTGAATAACTACATGCAAAAAAAATGAAACTCAAACACCAACTTACACCATACACAAAAATAAATTCAAGGTGGATAAAAGACTTAAATATAAACCGTGACACCATTAAAGTTCTAGAGGAGAACATAGGCAGGACAATCTTAGATACTGCACGCAGAAACATTTTTACTGACATCCCCTAGAGCAAGGGACATAAAGGAAAGAATAAGCACATGGGATCTCATCAAAATAAAAAGCTTCTGCATGGCTAAAGAAAACAGTATTAAAATCAAAAGAGAACCAACTGTATGGGAAAACATATTTGCCAATGATACCTCAGACAAGGGTTTAATCTCCAAAATATAAATAGAACTTACATGACTCCACTCAAAGAAGACAAGAAACCCAATTAAAAAAATGAGCAAAGGACTTGAATAGGTGTTTCTCCAAGGAGGACACGCAGCGGATCCAGAAACACATGAAAAGATCCTGAATATCACTAGCTATCAGAGAGATGCAAATTAAAACCATAATGAGATACCACTTCACACCAGTCAGAATGGCCATCATAAATAAAACAACAGACAAACAAGTGCTGGAGAGGTTGTGGAGAAAAAGGGACCCTACTGCACTGTTGGTGGGATTGCAGACTGGTACGACCACTGTGGAAAACAGTATGGAACTTCCTCAGAAAACTAAAAATGGATCTGGCCTTTGATCCAGCAATTCCACTGCTGGGACTATATCCTAAGAACCCTGTAACACCAATCCAAAAGGACCTATGCACCCCAATGTTCATAGCAGCACAATTTACAATAGCGAAGTGCTGGAAGCAATCTAGGTGCCCATCAGTAAATGAATGGATCAAAAAAGTATGGTACATTTACACAATGGAATACTATGCAGCCGAAAGAAAGAAGGAGCTCATACTGTTTGCAAGAGCATGGATGGAGCTGGAAAGCATTATGCTAAGTGAAATAAGCCAGGCATTAAAAGACAAATACCATATGATCTCATCATTAACAGGAACCTAAACAACAAAACAAAGAAACAAGTGAAATATAACAAAGGACACTGAAACAGAGGACAGGTAGGCAGTGACCAGAGGAGGGAGGGGAGGGAATTTAAGGGCAGAAGGGAAGGGTTTACAGGAATAAATATAGGGGACACATGGACAAAACTAGGGGCGTTGGAAAGGGGAGGGAGGAGGAGAGGGATGGGTGGGCGGGCTGGAATGGGAATAAAGGATAGAAACTCTACTGAATAAACTAAAATAAAAAGTTTAAAAAAATCTTTGCCTCTTACACAGATATCCAGAAAGAGATGCAAAATCATATTAAGGACCTAGAAAAAATCGACAAAAAAACTGTTCAGGAATCTTTTCAGGTCTCTAAGATCAAAAGTCCAATCTCACACTTTAGAAGGTTTGTCCCCCCAGGGCTTATTCTCAAATACAATGAGTGCTTAGAAAAGTCCACTGTAGAAATAATGGATACAGCATAGAAAAGATACTCTTTGTGTCAGTGAAGGACCTGCCAGAAAACAGAGGGTGGAGTCAAACAGGTGGGTGAAGAGAATTTAAGGCACAGCTCAGTACCAAGGTATAGCCAAGGATCAGGGAACAGGAACCATGAAGCACTAACACAGCTAGGAAACCTCTGGCAGCAACAGTCCTTAACACGTCCCATTGAGAGAGAACCATAGATCTAAAACAGGGTTGCTTTTCAACCTCTGGTCTTAGAAACACAGCCAAGCTCAAACCGCGGCTGATAGAGCAACTGGAAAATAAATGACCATGGTTTCTCTCCTTATTTCTTCTTTGTGTCTTACTGACCAAACCAAACTGAAATCTAGAGGACAGGAAATTCTGGTGATGTACCCTGGTAGAGATCAGATGCCTGTGGGGATGGCAGAGTGAAGAAGTGTACAATGGAAGGGAAATAGAGACAATCTAACACACTTTCAAAGTTAGTAATGACTCTAGTTATTGAGTAAATTAGAAGTTTATAAAATGTAAATCCTCCTATAGTAGTGCTAAAATACAGAAGTGAACAGAATAGAGATATTAGATATCCAGGTATCTTCATTCAGAGTTTACCGTAAAGTATGTGAGTTAGAGATAATAAAAAATAAATGAGCCCTGACTGGTGTGGTTCAGTGGATTGAGCACTGGTCTGCCATCCAAAGGGTCACGGGTTCGATTCCTAATTGTGGCACATGCCTGGGTTGCAGGACAGGTCCCCAGTAGGGGGCGCAAGAGGCAACCACACATTGATGTTTCTCACCCTCTCTCCTTCCCTTCCTCTCTCTCTAAAAATAAATAAATAAAATCTTTTTTTTTAAGTAAATGACATTTTATAGGTGATGGTTCTGCGTGGCGTAGGCCCAGCTCCCACTAAGAGATGCACAGGACCTACGCCCACAGATAGGTTCTTCTGTGGGGCATCAGGCCTGCATTGTACCTACACTGCTACGAGACTTGCTTTTGCTAAAACTCCCTCACCCTGAATTGAGACAGCAAGTGCTTACTGTAACTTCCTAAAATCCATGCTAAAATTCCCCAGTATGGAGTGTAACTCATCCAACCACTTTTCTCTTTGCATTTGCAAATATCCTTCTTCTGTGATGTGATTAGCAGCATAATCTCCTTTGCTTTCTGTAAAAGGTAACCACCTAAAGTGAACCTATGCATAGTAAATGAGGATCATCATGTTTTGTGCCCAGAAAAGAAAGAAAGGCCTGTCAGAGCAAGGGCCGGGGTTTTTTTTCCTCTTGAGAGAAAAGCCATGCTGTCCCTTTTTCTCCACAGGTAGTCCATGTGAATGTCTTGTATCTCATCCACAATGTGGCAGACCCCATGAGCTGGGGTGTGTATCAACAGTTTAAAAATATACATAACTGTAAGTAACTCCATTTTAATGTGGGAGGCATTTTTTATTTTTTAAATAAATAAATTTATTTGTTCACTCTAAAAGTGATGTTCAGACATTTCAGGTTTCAAGATCCAGTGTCTGTGTGAGGAGATGTTCTAACAAGTGCTGATCATGAAATGTAATGAGAGCCACATACGTACTTCTAAATTTTCTAGTGTGGACATGATAATGGAAAAACATACAATTAAAAATTAAATGAAATTAAAATGGGATAAATTAACATTAATAAAGCTTATTTAACACAATACATAAAAATGTTATCAATTCAACATATAAAGTTAAAATTATTAATGAGATATTGACATTCCACTTTATTTTATGGTGTCTGCAAAAGCCAGTGTGAATTTTACATATGTGCCACATTTCAGTTGCTTGAGAGCCATGCGTGATAAATGACAAACTTCCTGCAGTTGTAAAAATTAAATGTAAAAATTAAAAACCACATTCTCTTCATTTTGCAGAAATGAAGGAACATTTACTGGTAAAAGAATAATGAAGAGAATGTGTTTGAATGTTCTTATTTAACATGTTTTTATATTTTTAGTCAGAAAGGCAGAAAGATTACGTAAGTGAATATTATAGATGCTAAAATTTATGTGAATTATATCCATTTAAATCTAATAATTCTACCCAGCTCTTTCACTCTCTCTTGTTCTTGCTCTCTCTTTCTAGCATATTTTTGAGATCAACTAGGAAACTTAGGCTTCGACAGATAACAATCCACAGGTAAAGTAGTAGAATAAAAAATTCAGGAATAAGACTATAGCTCTTTGAAAAGAGAGGAAAAAAAGAAAGAAAGCAGACTTTTTTCAATGTCTTTTCCCTGAAATATGATTCATGTACCATAAAATTCAGCATTTTTAAAGTTTTCAGCTATGGCTTTAGAAATATTTGAAAAGTTGTGATTCAATCACTGCATCAAATTTCAGAAAATTTTCATTACCCCAAAATAAATGCTGTGTCAGTTAGCAGTCACTCTCCATTCCCCCTTCACCGCAGTCCCTGGTCACTGATGACGTATTTGTTCTCTATGGATTTAACTACTATGCACATTTCATAATAGTGGAATCACGTAGTGTGCCATCTTTCCTGCTTGGCTTTTTCATTTACCATGAAGTTCTCAAAATGTATGACTAGATAACATTCCATTATTTGGATATATCACATTTTGACTATCCTTTGTTTAGTTGAGGAACAATTTGTGCAACGTCACCTTTTGGTTATTGTGGATAATGTTACTAGGAACATTTGCACATGACTTTTAGTGTGAACCTATGGTTTCTCTTCTCTTGTCTATATATGAGGAGTATACATGGTCCCATGTACACTAGTTCCCATGGTAACTATTTAACTTTTTTATTAACTATCAAATTTTTCTAAAGCAGCTGTCATTTTACATTCTTGCCAACAGTGTATTAGGGTTCTTTTTTTCAATCACCCCTTTACCAGCACTGCTATTGTCTAATTTTTAAAATAGGTCCCTTAGTAAATGTGGACTGGTTTTTATCATGGTTTAGATTTACATTTTCCTGAAGATTGCTGATGTTAAGCATCTTTTCATGTGTATGTTATCTATTTTTATATCTTCTTTGAAGTTATGTTTATTCAAATACTGTACCCATTTTTTATTGTTGTTCAAGTACAGTTTTCTCCATTTTTACCCCACCACAGTCCGCTGCCCCACCCATCCCCACCTCCCATCCTCTACCCTATCCCCGTTGGCTTTTTAGCCATTTTTAAAGTAGGTTAATTTTTATTGTTGAGTTATGAGGGGTTTTCTTTCTTTATGTACTCTAGAAAACAAACCCTTTATTTGTTTTACAAATATTGACCTCCATTCTGTATATTCTCCTTTAACTTTTTTTTGATGGTGTATTCTAAATCATAAGTTTTAAAATTTGACATAGTCTAATTTATTTATTTTCTGTGTGTTGCTTTTGCTTTTGCTGTCATATCTCAGAAATTATTGTCTATTCCATGTCACAAAGATTTGTACATGTGTTTTTTGGGGGGTAAAGAGAGTTTTATAATTTTGCTTTTACATTAAATCTTTGCTAGATTTTGTGTGTTTTTTTATAAGATATGATGTAAGGGTCCAAATCCAGTTATCTGGGCATCATTTATTCAACACTATTATTTCCCTCTTTATTTGTCTTGACACACTTGCTGAAAATCAATTGACCATAAATGTAAGGTTTTACATTCAGTTCTTAATTTGTAGATGTCTGTTAAATCTGTTTTATAGTTCTTCAAGTTTTTGATTTATATTCTATCATAAAATTAGAATATTAAATTTTCCAGGTGTTATTGTTGAATTTTCTATTCCTATTTCATTTCTCCTTTCAATTCTGTCAGGTTTTGGTTTATGTATTTTGGAGGTCTGATGTTACAAGTATTGTGTAAATGATTATAAATTTTACAACTTTCTGATGGATTAACCTCTTTTATCATTATAACACTTACTCTCTTTTTCTTTTAAAACACTTTCTAATTTAAGCTGTATTCTTTCTAATATTGGTATAGCCATTGCAGATATTCCAACTTATTTGTGTGTTTGAAGCTAAAGTTAATCTCCTGTAGACAGAGTATATTTGTATAATGTTTTATTCTTAAGCCATTCTGCCAATCTATATATATTTTTTCTTAATCTATTCTGCTAATCTGTTTTCAGATTGAAATCTTTAGTCCAATTGTATTCAATGTAATTACTGATAACATAGGATTAATGTTTTCCATTATATTTTTTGTTTTCTTATGTCAGTCTTCACTGTTCCTCTAATTCCACATTGCTTCATTTTTTACATTACATAGACATTGCTTAGTGTACCATTTTAATATCCTTGATGTTTCACTTACTATATTTTTTAAAATGTTTTCTTAGTGGTTTCCCTTGGGATTACAATTAAGATCTCAATTGATCTTAAGATCTCAAACAGTCTAGTTTGAATTAATACCAACTTAATTTCAGCTTTATACAAAACCTTTGTTTCTATGTCACACCATTACCCCTCTGTTTTTTGTTATTGTCATACAAATTGCACCCTTGCACATTATATACCCTCAAAACAGTTTTGTATGTATTGGGTTGTACAGCTGTATTTTAAGTCATATAGGGAAAAAAAAGATTACAAATGAAATAATCTTTTGTAGTTACACAGTTACTTTTACCAGATCTCTTCATTTATCAATGTGGATTTGAATAGTGTATGGTGTTCTTTCATTTCAGCCTTAAGGATTCCCTTTAGAATTTCTCGTAGGACAAGCTTTGATTGTGACAATTTTTTTTGCTTTACCTTACATATAATGCCTTAAATTGTCATTAACTTTGAAATAATCATTTTCTTGAATATAGAATCTTAGCTGACTGTCTTTTCCCATTCAGTTACTATGGAATGGGAAATTTTACAACTTTCCCATAGTAATTCTACTATGGATACCTTCTAGATTGCATTATTTCTGATAAGAAATTGACTGTTAATTGTACTAAGGATTCCTATGTGATGATGAGTCACTTCTCTCTCACTGCTTTCAAGATTCTGTCTTTGTCATTTTACAGTTTGATTATGATATGTTTATAGTTCGATAATGTTGGATATGAATGTCTTTTGAGTTTATCTCAGTTTCTTAAGCTTCTTTACTGTGTAGATTGTTTTACATCAAAAGTCTTGAACTAATAAGTCTCTAAGCCTTTGCAAAGAGGCTCTTTGTGTATGTTGGGTCATTCACTCAATTCCCAGGCAGACAGTCTACAAATATGCTTTAACTTCAATTTCTTTCTTGAATAGAAATTCATGGTCATGTTAAAGTGAGATTTCAGAGCCTTCTCTGTTCTTTCCTGGGTATGTGCACCAGTGTACATAGGTGTGTTACTTTTTTTTAAGTTTTCATAAATATGTCAAAGCTTTCAAAGATCCCTAAGTACATCTCATTTTCTATCTCTTCATTTTAAGGTGTTTTTTTTGGGGGGGAGGTCAAATCCTATTTACCCCACTGTATTACCTCAAACAACTACAGTGCTAAGCAAGTGCTGTTGATTATTTTCTACAAATGCTCAGAGGAAAAGAGTCTTTGCACAGGACAATTTCAGAGTCAAGTCAAATGAACATAATTCTCTAGGAGTGTGCCAAACAGGTCAAGTACTAACAATTCTCTGTGAATGGGGATTTTGAGTAATTCCAAATCCAGGGTTGCTCTACTGCTGGCTCTCAATAGAACTGTGGAACTCTTGGGAATCAAGGCTACTGTGTAGCTGGAGAGAAGACTAGGAATTGGGCAAGTTAAAATCTCACAGATCTCACAGCATAAGATTCAGCAGTTTTTCTTGAATAAACAATGAAGATTTTTTCCAAGCCTTTGGTTAATTTCAATAATTCCAAAAAAGTTATTTTTTTCACCAGTTTTTGAATTGCTTTAATGGAGAAACAGATTTTTGGAGGTCCTTATTTCATCATTGCCATTGATATTGCTCCAATAAAAACATATTTAAATTTTACTTGACAACAAAAAAAAACCCTTTCTGGAAATATGAATACCCAATATGACACTGTATTTTGGGGTAAAAGAACAATTTATTAATGTTACTGTTTATCAAAATATTATCCAGAATTTAATCATTTAAATTATCTTATTTCAGATTTCAAACTATAATTCAAATGCATGATATAATTACATTAGAAAATGCAGAGTTTTATAGATTATATAATTTATACCAGTAATTTTGTGTTTTTTGTATGGTATAGTTCACATTTGTACAGAATAAAAAGTTGGAACTTGAGATACTTAGCATATTTTATACAAATTAAGAATTTAGATCTATGCATTAAAATTAATGAATGTTTTATGTGACACAAAATATATTAATCAAACATGTCATAAATTTGGAGTTTATTAAAGTTGCTTAAAACATTATTTTTTATAAATTGTACCTAATGAAACCCAAGTAACTTGAAAAATATTATTGGTATAATATATAATTATTTCAAATATTATTTATTGGTTATGTTTTTAACACTTTGGTTATTTTTTCTATTATTTCTACTTTTGAGAATTTGTATCCACAAAGTAGTAATACTACATCTTCCAAGACTTTTGAGAAATTGGCTTTATACTCTAAGGTTGTCCATAATTAAAGATAGTTTACGCTGTTTACTTATGAATTAAACGAGTTTACAAACAAAAGTTTTAAGAAATTTTATTTCTGTATTATTCTTTGCCAGTTATGTAAAATTCTATGATATTAGATATCTCCCTGGTCTTATTTGGAGAAAAATTTGTCTATAGTCAGTGTCGGCTTAAAAGATAATGCTGCCTGGGGGAAGCAGTGGGGCTTATACACTTCAAATCCAAATTAGGCCTCAAGTGTTAAATTAAAATAAAAACCTGCAACTCAAAGTATAAATTTAAAATCTTAATATTAGAGCAAGATTTAATAAATATAAGTTGTATGTGTGATAATGTGTGGTTTTTAATATGATTTGAAATTATTGAGACAGGAATGGTTAATCCAAACAGCACTTCTGAAAATGATCTCTTTGCTTATAATTATGCATTAGGTCCTAAAAGACCATTTGTTAGCAAAATAAAACTATGACATAAATTAGGGGGATGGATAGTTCATTTTCTACCACCGAAAAAAAATAAAAAAGAAAACTTTATGGAGGACACTCTTTTCCTGTTGCTACATTCCCCTACCTTTCAAAACAGAACTGTTGACTAATTTAATGTCAGGGTCTTCACACTGAAACACTGAGCTAAAATTACCACTACTTATTCATGTGACAACTCACAAGAGGGATTATTATTGATTCTAGAATACATAATTTTATTGTATTTTAACAGGGAAATGCACTTTAAGAACAAGACAGCCACAGAGAAACATCTTGAACTTCATATAGTAACTTTATTTATTGTTTTAATCTTTTATTGTAGTTTTAGAATTTCTCTTCACATTAGCACTTATAACAAACAGGTTACTATGTTTATTTGTTAATAAGGTAGAATTTTCTTAGGGGAATGAGAGAAAATTATAAAATCAAAAATTAAAAACTTTATATATTGTATGATTAGAACTGAATTGTATAACACAGGTGCGTTCTTTCTAGATCTGTACATGAGGCGATGTTAGGAACAATGCTTCTCTCTGGGGCTGAACCTGAAAGCAATCTAATGAGTGATCAGACTGCGGTTACCAGTGATATTTTTCCACTGAAGCTTCGTAGAGAAATGGCTGATTCTATGTCTACAGCAGACAGGTTCTAAGGAAGGCTGAACGATCTTGCTATTCCATAAGCAAGACTGCTTTCAAGGATTAATGGAATTTTGTCAAAAGGACACAAAAGTCAGCTTAAAAGGGTTCCTACAGGCCAACATTTGTTAATTTGAGCATAAAAAAGAGGATACTGACTGTAGATAATAATACATTAAATCTTTGATATCCTATAATAAAAGTTTAACATAATGTTAACATAAAGTATTGTAAAAGGAGGTAATGTAATAATTTTGAGCTATGATATTAAATTATATTGGTATTTTTGATACCTTTGCCTTAATGGTGAAAACTAAGGAAACTAATAAATATTATATATTTTAGTTAAAACAGATTTTATGACTAAGGATCTGACAAATTAAAGTATGATATTCAGAATTTCATTAGTTATAACTTTAAGTATCAATTAGAAAAGCATGTTGGTAAGGATATAGAATAATATAATGTTTAGCAAGTGTAAATGCTCTGGATTTGTAATAACATATACAGGCATTTTAAGAATCCAAATCCCAATCAGGTATTTAGTCCCCATGGAAGTGACAGATTTCTATGAAATGGTAGAAGAATAGAGTACTAGGTATAACTTAACACCAGGTCAATAGGTAAATAATTGCTTATATTTTAAAATTATAGGGTCATTGGCATAACCACAAGAGAAGATAAGCACACAACACTGACATGTCTGGAAGAACTGGTCAGCATGTCATTCAGGAAAATATCAGCTAATAAATAGCCTCAATGAAATGCTGGTAAATGTCTCTAAAATCTTAGACAATTATGCATAAGAAGGTTAAAATAATATTAATGTTTTATGTTAAAAAATCTCTAAATACTTGATATTTTATGTACTTGTAATCTGAGGGAGAATTCAGCCTATTGGGTTGACTGTATTATAACTATACTTTGAACAAATTATTGAATAACTGATTTATTTTCATGATTATAAATCTTACTAAATATATACTTAGCATTAAAATATCTCAGAGAATGGTTCATTTACTATATTTTAATTTTTTTCTGAAATTATAAGAATTATATATTGCTGAGAGGCTTATAGTATTTCCAGATAATTACATGTATAAAAGAGAAATTTAGTTTATATATATAGTTTAAAATCTTTTAAGGCAATATATTGACAACCCTGTATACTAGTTGATTTTTTTTTCCCAAAGCTCCTTGAAAGTGATTGTAGAATGTGGTAGAATTAAAAACAGAATAGTAAAGTTTGCTAGCTGCACTTTAAAAATGTAATTGAGACCATTAGATTTTTACAGTTTGGTGGTAGCTTTAATCTAGAAGGGAAATAGTTACCCTACAGCATCCACAGTGGTCTGAGGGAAAACCCTGTAGAACTCCATGATGACCCAGAACAAATACCTTTAGGAATTGTAGTGTGTACAGTGAAACCATTATTTTAGTTTCCCCTGCAGGGATATAATTTTATCTTATTTCTTCATATATTCCTTTCTCTCTCACTTATAACCTGAATGATGAGTAACAATCTTCATCTTGGCAATGGGTAGCCTAAAGAATACCTGGATTTAAATATATTGATTACATAATGATAAAGGACACAAAATGAAAAATTAGCTTCTATATCAAGACAGCACTGTGAATAGGAACAAAATGATATATCCTTAATATTATACTGCACAACCCATGTAACCAAGTATGTCACCAGCATCCTTTTCAAATAGCCTTTTTAAGGCTTGCTCTTTTAACAATATTACTTTTGAACATCATGAATTTTTATTCCCTAAGTGTCACAGATCTCTCTCCCCTGAGGACCACAAGACAATTTTGAAGATTAAGTCTTACCAGTGTGTAAAATAAGCTTGCATTTTTGATGGGTTAAGGAATTATTCTCTTGGGACTTTTCTTCCCTGTGATGAGGCAGTCTTAATTTAAATTTGGGTCCTATTTTCTTCAACACTGCATTTTAAGAATAGTGGACAAGATCAAGTTCTTCTCTGGAGAAAACCCGCAGTGCCAAAATGAGAGTGCTTAATTAACTAAATCACCAATACCAAATCTAATTGACCTAATTAAACCAAATTTATTCAATATTTAAAGAAAAAAATATCTCTTTAATTTTTTTCCTTTAGTGAAGAACTGGCTTCAAGCACTTCTAGCAGCCTATGTTGTGGAGAAGAGTGGGGAACTTTAACCTAGTCTGTGTGCAGACAAAGGAATTTCCATTTTCTTCTGTACCGCCCACCTTGTTGGCCTGGACCTCACCTCCTGCTGTTTTGAACCCAACCTTGCATGGTTCCACTGGGAAGCTCAGCCCCTTCCTGCCTTTTTTTTAAAGTAGTATGACTTTATTGAAATATTTTAGTACAGTGTTGAAAGATCTGAAAATGGTATATTAAACCAATACAAGCACTGCAAATGATATATTCCTGAATCTAGTTGACATCTAACAAAAGACAGTTACCCTATGAATATCTGTAAGTTGATTAATATAAGTTGGAGGCTGAGTGATTTTGGTGTGTTCATATTTCTATGGCTCCCCTTTTTGCCCATATACACAACAAGTCAGCCTCCATTAGGCAGAGATGGACACAACCAACATGTTCGGTGGTTTCATGAAAATGTTTTCACACCAGCAGGAGGAAAAGCACGAGTTCTGGGAGTTCTGGGAGTTCTGGGATAGAGCTGCTCGGAGGCCACCTTCCTCATCTTCGCTGAACTGAAACCAAATAGCTCAGGCCCACACTGCCACTATATATGGCTAGGTCTAATCTAATTAGTTAACCATGTATTAGAAGTACTTTCAAAAACATATGTAGTACTAAATAATGTAAGGAAACATAAGGTCTTAATTCAGAGGATTACAATAGATTTTTTATCATTTGTTCCCTTTGGATCCTATTTTAAAATTAACTCCCGATTTTACTATAAATTATAAATGTTAGATGAAATGATTACCGTTAAAGCAACTGATTTTAGTCATGTCATACCAATGGTCAACACTTGTATGCCAAGCTGTCTACTTACGCATATTCATAACTACATTTTCATTTCTCTATGCATAGAAATTACAGGAAATACAGATATCACTCATTTGTCAAAAGTTAAAATTACATAGCATCTAAATAAACTCTTTACATATCTCAAGTCAACTCTTTCTAGACATAGTCACTCTGTATTGCATATCTGGCTTTACCTGGCTATAATACTATTTTATCTCAAAAACCATATCTCAAAATGCTTGTTTCTGTGACTTTTTAACTTTGATTCCACCTCTACTGTAGTGAAGTTTGAAACCTTAATGACCTCTATTTGTTAAGGTTTCTAACAAATTTGTTAATGACTTCAATAGATTTTCCTTTTCCATCTGCAGATTTTAAAGAATTTATTCTCTTCAAGAGAATAAGGAGGAGGGAGAGGCTGTTGTTTATTATTCTATGCAGGCAAATTGTCTTCTGGTGATGACGTATTCAGTTGGATGTGCACTAGTGTGCACATAGTAAAATTCACAAGGAGGCAAGGCATCAGGGAAGCACCTGACCTAGCAGGAGGTTATCAAGGGCCACCTTGTGGGGGAAGCAATCTTTCCCTCCTCAATCACTCTTGGGTCCCTATTTGAATATTATTTTAATGGAGAAATGAATGTTTACTCATTTATAGTGAGGACTCCTCCAGGCTGCTCCTTCTTCAGTGTGACTTTATCCAGAAACATTCCATCCAGTTTCTGTTTTTGAGAAATTTGTCACAATCTATTGCCTGCTGGTTATTGTCTTCTTATTTGCTTAATTATTTAGGGTTTATTCTCTCTTTCTTAATATTGTTTTAAGGGTCTTAGAAAAAAAATGGGCTCAGTCAACCATCTAGCTATTAAACTTTATTTAAAAAACCACGCTGTTCCAGGCACCATGCTGAGCCCCAGTCTTTCAAAGTGAGTTTCATTTTCTTTTCACATGTGAGAGGTTCAAGAATCAGGGAGATTAGAGTTACCTGCTTGACATTATCCAGTGGTAACTAATGGAATTGGGTTTTCAATGCAAGTTTTTAAAATTCTAAATCCAATCTTCTTTTGACTTTTTATTTTTAATAGAGAAAATAATTCCCTGTGGTTTTGAAATTTTGATGTAGGTTCTTTTCCCCTACACCATCACCACCATGAAAACCAGGACAAAGATATTAATTTATATAATGGATGACTGAATATCTATAGTGTATACACTTGATTAGTACTATTTAGTACCTATACTATTCTGTACAGTCAGTTCTCCCCTACCCCAAAGTGAGGTTGCTCCTCTCTCCAGGAAATAATTTGGACAGAAGGGGTAGCAGTATAGATAGTGTAAGGTTCTACCAAAATAATATTAAATTGCTTAAAATTTTTTCTAAAGCTTGTACAAAGTAAAAGGGAAAAAGTCACTGATAGTTTGACTGCTGATATCCTACCCAGATAGGATATTTCTGTTCTTTCAATCAATTATAGGCTTAGTAGTCACTGAAGCAGTAGGAGTATTAATAACTTCTTCTGTTGCCTTTTTAAACTTTATTCAGGTGAGGAAGCTTTTACTCTGTTGCTTGATAAAAATTCACAAAGCCCATGAATGTTTCCCCTACCCTGAGGCAAAAAAAAAAAAAAAGAACATTTCTAAGGTCACCTTATTTCAGGCAACTTCAAGTAGAATAGCTAAAATTCTGAGCAAAAACATCAATTGATCTACAAGGACCTTAAAGTCATAAAATCAATATGGAAAATAAATTTAACTCAGTATCCCTAAACAATTATCATTTATATTCTCTTTCAAATGTGCTAAGCAGAACAAAACCTTAAAATTACTTGATTTTAACATGTTCTTAAAAACATAGAGTGTATTTACTAGTATCTATAGTTAGAGAATAACTTCCAGAAATGCTTAATTCCTGAACACTAACTTATCCCATATATTTCATTATTATTTTTTAAAGATTTTATTTATGTATTTTAGAGAGATGGGGGAGGGAGGGAGAAGGAGAGGGAGTGAAACATCAATGTATGGTTCCTCTAGCACACCCCATACTGGTGATATAGCCTGCAACCCAGGCATGTGCCCTGATTGGGAATCAAACCAGTGATGCTTTGGTTCGCAGGCCTGTGCTCAATCCACTGAGCTACACCAGCCAGGGCCCATATATTTCATTATAATAAAACTTAATAGTCCCATTCATCATTAAGTTCTCAGAAATTATAATTTTAGATACACTTTATATAGTATAGTATATAGAATAAATAGAAATGTAGTATAGAAGTATAGAAGTATAGCTACGTAGAACTATAGAAGTATAGTATATGGAATAAATATTCTTTACAAAATGACCGGTTTGATTTTTAATGTGTTTGTACACAGAAAGTAATTGAATTCAGTTCAAGTGTTGTGACACAGCTGATAGATGATAGAGAGATAAATAGATGAGATCAATTTTGTATGCATTTATAAAATAAAATAAACACAGAATCTGACTCAGTCATACAATTCTTAAAATTAAAAGTGAACTTAGTGCTTGCATATGTAGTGAAGCTTTAGGACCACTGCTTAGGCTTCTAAGTCCTTCAAGATACCTCCATTACTTTCCTATTAGTACCTGATATTCTGGCATTAATGATTTATTCATTTAACTAAGATTTTATTACAGTTAAAATTCACAAATTCACAATGAAATACAGTGTTTTAAACCATATTGGTATGGTGTTGAAATACTTTATAATACATTTTGTTTATAATAGATATAGCAATAATGGGGGAAAAGTCACTGGTAGACTGGAGAAAGACTCTGACTATGATGCAGACAGAACAACTTGCAAATGTGAGAATGTGAGATGAATGGATATCGATGACAAAATTTTATCTATAAAGCATTTTTCTCCAGAACCAGTTCTTGGTGCAATGAGCAAAATGGTGTCACTTTGAAATCCATGGATTGCCAAGTACTGTCAAGTGTATTATTACTATAGGTCTAACATCTGAGGATATTCACCCCCAGGCATCAACTGATTTTTGAATAAATGTACCATAGTCAATTCTGCCAGTAGGCAAAAAAGAGGGAAGAAACACAGAAATGGTCTCAGTAAATTTAACTGAATTGTCATCTACACTTAGCCTCTGACATGGCATCATGATTCACATTGTCATGGCAACTAAAATTTCAAAGAGCAAAGATTAAAACAGATCTTCATTCATTTGATTAAGAGGCATTATGGAAAAAAAAATGTGGGTTTTGATATAACTTTTATAGTGATCTTCAATTTTAAAAATGTATTTTGTAAGAGATTTGCATTTTAATGGTGTAAGTAATGTTTGTATCTACCTACAAACAATCTAAGAGTTATTTTTAATGAATATTTTCTATATGCTAAGCATTTTCCCAGAATATATGATAGGCTTTGGAGATGCAAACATGAATCAATGTTCCTGATCTGTAGAAATGGCTATACATACTGTTAAGGTAATTATAATGCAGTGAATTTAGTCTATAGACAAATATCTAAGAATATGAAGTAGGGAGAATTGGTAATTATGTTTGAGAAGCCAGAAAAGTCTCAAAAAAAGAAGCTGAGATTGAAACTGGGATGTTAAGAGTAAACACTTTTTTTCAATCTAGGGTCACAGCTCACCCATGCATATGGTTTGTTCAGGAACTCTGCTAGTGCTTATTACACAGTTGAGCAATAAAAATATTTGTTAAAGAAAAGGGGCCTACATACAACTGTTTCATCAAACATAATATTTTTAATAAGTACTAGTTTGAAAAAAATGGCAAACCAGGCAGAAATAATAAAATATAAACCCATGGGTTCTCCTTTTCAGATCCATTCATCAACCTGTTCAACATTTATCAAAATATGCTTAGTGAACATCATGTAGAAAGCAATTCTCAATATTGGACACCAATAGGACAAATATAAGGTGGCAAATAAGTCTTTTAATTTAGGTACTTGCATAATAAAAATGTTTATTGATATCTTATTGCAAAATGTAATAAAATATTTACTCTTTGTTTTTAGACTTCATGGTCTTGCTATAGAATAGTAAAAAGAGATCATTCAAAGAAGAATCACCCTAACCTGGATCTGCTCTCTCTGCAAGATATTGATGATATGACAGTATTGGGTAGCAGTTAAGAATGAGTGTCCAGAGGGGAAATAGAGGCAGGGTTCTGGCCATTACAATCTAACAAAGGACTTAATACAGGAGGCTAGAATCAAAAGGAAGATGTGTCTCACCAATTAACTCAGGAGTCCTGAGCTCAGTTAGGTAAGATTACTAGATGTCTCCAGTACCACAAGCAGACAGCACAGGAGGAGGGGAGAGTCCTTGAGGTTGTGCTGAGAAAAGGGGCTTCTGTGACTACTACTAAGATTGCCAGGTGTTCTGAACATCACAAGTGGGAGTAACACAGGAGGAAGAGGGAGCAGCCCTTCAGATTCTATGCTAAGAAAGGGAGATTCTGTAATAATTTCACTAAGACAAATAATCTTTACTGAGAAATCAGGCCTTTGTAGCCATATATTATTCCTAAGATTTTGAAAGGGGAGAAGGGGAGGAAACCTGGAAGCTGACTGAGGTATATAACCCCTGACCCCCAATAGTTGGTGTACTTAGATTAGCTAAGTACCCACTTGGAACCTTGGCTCAAGTGTATAGAACACACTTACTAGCAAACTAACAACTTGCTTTCCTCTATATGTGGGGCATATACTTGCCGGGTACCTACTTGTAGCTCTGTGGTTTCATGTTTCCTAATAAACTTGCTATTTCATTTTCTCTCTACCTGTTTATTCTTGATTGAATTATTCTCTTGTGAGCAAGACAAGAACTGAGACAGAGGAGGGAGCCTCTTGAATGCAGTCTCTTTCTCCCCTCCATAACATCAAGATATACATTTAATGAATTCAATTAAGATTGTCAATGTTATTCTGTCTGATCAAGTTGTATATAATAGTTTAACAGTAATTGTTTCAGCCCTCCAATACATTATGAAAAGTCAATAGGCAGAAAAATAATTAGAAATATGACAAGATTATTGTATAATAAAAATACTGAATGGCATATTAACTCATGAACATCAGAGCACACTAAAAAATTTAAAGGCATGCATATAAAAATATCTCACACTTGCATACTCTTTTCAAACTAATTTGAACCTGTCATTATATTTGTTTTTCTGAAAAGTTTTAAGTAGTAGAATAGTCAGGGAACTTTATGTTCACTGGGCAAATGAGATGACAGAATTATTAAGCTGCTAGAAGGTATGCTTCATTAGAATGAGAAACCCCAGAATTCATAGTCTTTACACAAAGTCAGGTGCATCCGCATAAATAAATAAATAGTAAAGTCTGTATCAAGTCTCCAAATTTTAAAATTAGCTATATGAGTGTTTATTTCCATTGTAATAAGACTTCAGAATTACTTACCTTGAACCATAAGTAGGAATCAAATGTACACCATCAAATCTTCAATTTTTCTCCTACCTTGAAGAAATTAGAAGTTAGGCGCTTTAAAAAAATGTATTTAATCTGATCAATTATGTGCAAAATACTGTATTTTACCAAAATAATAAATTCCAGAAATTAACCATATATTTTAGGAGAGGAGATGCACACAAATATAAGCAATGAGAGACAAAGACAAAGGCTGAGGAATGGTTCAGTCATTACACGGAAGTTGCTTTCAGTACCTATAGTCAACCAAGGATTCAGAGACAATAGAGAATTTGACTTGGACTTACACTATTGGATAGGAAAGACAAATGTTGGGTAAAGAGTAGGCTTAAGCATAGTTATGATTAAGTCAAGGAGTCAAGGATTGTTGACTGGTGTGAAATAATTATCAGGCTAAAAAGACAGATTGTGCTGAGATTGCGGAAGGGTTTGAGGAAACTTTACTTGATGAAATTTGTAGATGGAGAATAGTGAGCTAGGTTCTATGCGCCAACTAGATAAAAAAAACAAGACAATATTTGCAAGAATCTATATTAAAAAAGCCCACAAAATGTTCTGACAAGAGACATGGAATAAGAAAGCCAGATGCCAGACGCTTTGATAAACAATGGTTTAGAATATAGGCAAAGACAGTTGCCTTAAAAAACTGCCTTAAAGAATTCCTTCATAGGGCATGAGTCTTCTAAAGTTATTTTCTGAAGGTCTTTTTCTAATTATATGGAAATAATTCTGGGGAGCAAAGAAGGATGACTGCAGATCAAGGGTTTCTGCACAGGTTTCTTCATAATTCATCTCTCATTTGAAAAGGAGACTTCCCATATGCAACCCTTTCCAACTGGAAAAAAGTCTTCAGCATAGCATATAGCAGGTTAGTAAGAATTGATAGATTGCTTTCACTCTAGCATTTGGAAAAGCATTTTTTTTCCATTCAGTGATTTTTCTCACAGTGTTCCAAATTTTTTTTCTCATAGATGGTCCTTCATAATTTTCATGTCCTGGAAGAATAAACCTTTTAGTTCAGAAACATTACACACTTCCTCTGCATGAAGCATGCATGTTTTCTCCATTTCCACTGGGAGTTTGGGAATTACTTTGCTTACAAAGTGAAATACAATGTTGCATGCATATCTCTTTCTTCTTCCTTCTTAAACTGAGTCATGCAGTGATTATTCATTTTCTGTATTTCCTTATTTAACACATATACTCTCCCATCACCCACACCCACACCAATCACGTTTTCACATTTTCATCGTAGCTATCCAAGTCCCTTGCTAGTTACTTGATGAGTTCTGATGAGAGTGCAAACATTCTGTTGTTTGGCGTATTTTTGAACACATAAGCAAAGTTTATTTTGATGCTCAGGGTGCATAGAATTTGTTGTTAAGACTGATAAATTTCAAAAGTCAGTGTAGTGAGATGGTTGTACTTGATTTAATTCTAAAAGACACATGAAGAGAAGCTTTCAAAGTTTGATTGTGCTGAACTACCTCTTTTCATGCCACCTATTTTACAATATATGCAGCCCCTGCTGAATTTTGCAGACATCACAAAAAACCATGGAGAATTTCTGTAAATATAACACTCCAATAATTACTTGAAGTACAGTACACATGTCATCATATTCATTTGCCATTTTCATGGTGGCTTGTCCTTTCTACATTTTATTATTCATTTATGATAGCTATTAGAGGCATTTCATATTCTATCTTGTTCTCCTGAGGAATATTTATGGCTATTATAGGGCTCTTATGAGAAGACCCAAAGATAGTTATTGCAGAAATTCTGTGAAATGCTACATTAGTACAGGGATCAGCTGGCAGTAAAAGATTTCAAGTTGTCTAGAGTCCCCCTTGATGAAGATAAAGAGGCAGATCACTCCTGGTGAGGCTTTCTTTTCACCCAAGAGAACCAAGTTATTTTTGACATAGAAGTCAGACCACATAAATTAACACAGTTCTGAAAACAAGAGCTGTTTTGAAAAGTTTGCCAGGACAAAACAAGAAAGGATTTAAAATATATTTGCAAACAAATTTGTGAGTGCCATTTACACTCTATTGCAGTGTTCTCCTAGAATGTACTAATGGGAACATATGAGGTGCATGTAGAAGAAATGGCAATGTCTTAGCCAGAGAAAGTACAGATTTCATCTGTTATCTGAATGGTACTGTCAAAGGACTTAGAATGTAAGCCCCTCGAGGGACGCATGATAGAATATTATATTCACTGTGTACCCCAAGCAGTCAGAATAGTGCCTGGCACATGATCACTATTTGATGAATGTATACATAAACTTCTATCTGCAGAAAAATGTCCATTAATTTATATTAATTATTATTCTTCCATTGAAAGTATCTTTTTGTTTTTATTTTTGTTTTAAGAATGTTGATTTGCCATGCTGTTACAGAACAAGTCCAAGAGGGGAACAATATACAATTACCGAAAGGACCCCTCACTAGGTTCGATTTTCTGCCACCAGAGAAAAGACGTCTCTCAATGCCAGAGATTCATGAAAAGGAAAGGGAATGTTTATTTAAAGCTATACAGACTTAAAGTACTGACCTAATGTCTTCATTAAAATATCAAAGTACTTCAGGATACCCACAGATGCACACAGTCCTACCTTCTCCCTTTGCCCTGAACTGGGGTACCGTATCTCAGGAAAAAAAGTAGATTCTGGCTCCCGACACCATCAGCTGTGTCTTCGGCTAGGATCAAGCCACGTGGCTCTCCTTGCCAAAGCTAAGAGGGGGTCTGCCCTCTGGCTAAAGCTGCGTGGTTCTCCCTCCAATGGCTGCAACAGCTGGGTTTAAATCCCCACGTAAATCCTTCTCTGCAGCCCCATTTCGGACCCGTCCCACAATCGGCTACATTTGCCAGCACTCCCATATCCTTCCAGCTTTACTGGCCTCCATAGTGAGTCTGGGCAGGCGTGGTTCCATGGCAGGGAGCCAATCATCTCCAAGCTCTCACGCAGGCACTATAACCAGGGGGAGTTGCCTCCTAGTTAACCTTGGGTGGAAGTCACTCTCTTCTCCCTGGTTCAAAGCCTGGCCACAACTATTTAACATATCTATGCAACCAGTTAAAGGTTATAGATATGTTAAATGACCATGCCAGAGGTTAACTGCAAAGCTGTTGCTATGCAAAACAGCCCTGTCTGTTCCTGCTCCACGTGTCCCTTCCCCTAACTGAAACCTGTGGGGGGAAGGGCTGAGGACATCCTAATATTTCCTGGACACCTTGAGTTCTGGACCCCATTCCAAATCCCTGTTTGGGGCCTCCCTCTTGGCTGTACCCTGTTATAATGCTAGAATGGCATGTTTAGCCCACAGTTAAAAGCTGTTGAGTTAAAATCCTTCCTGATCTCTTAATCTGCCACATCTTTTATTCCAAGAAGTTATTACCTTATTTATTTGAAAATGGCACATTCTATCATTGCTTTCTCTAAACCCCTGTAACTGGTCTTAAGACCTACAGGTTAAGAAATTTAATTCTCCATTCTTTGCAATGTAATTAATGTTAAATGTAATGTTCCACATATAACTGTCCAACAGCTCCTATTTTGATCAAAGGAAACCAGAGGGTTAAGATGACATAATTGAGATATGTCTGGGCTTTTACTCAAGTGAAGAAAAGTTTTGCCTGAGGTTTCTTCATTTACCATTTTCTTGTGAGTATTTAAAGGTGAAATATGGTTCAATTTAGAGATTTGTTTAATTCTTATATATGCAGTTTGATGTCAAATTGTAACATGTGTCACATTATTGCCAACAATATATCAACTGTAGTCACTATTTTAACTTTATTAAAAACATCTCATAAATTATTCACAGGATACTAAAAAGAAAAGCAAAAGTACTATTATAGATTTTGAAAACAAACAAACAGAAAGATAAAATTTTTGCATGAATTCCAGCCCAAATATTTACTGGTTGTATAACAAACTCTTAACTTTCCTGGTCTAATATTCTTCATATAATAAATGGTAATTTAAAAGAACTATAATTTGCAGGGTTCTTGTGATCATTAAATAAAATAAATTTTATGAACACAGGGTTGAATGATAAAATTTAGATTTTGTTCAAAAGCAGTTAAAAATATTCTGGATTCAAAGATACTTATCACTTTTGAGAGAAACCTTTGGCATATACTTAGACAAAACTAGTGTGCTCTGTGCAAAAGGAAGAAGTGAGTCAGGCATGATCCTGGTGACTGATTCCAGTCCTCTGCTTATCTGTCATGTCATCCTGGACATGCCGGTTCTTTTGTTTAAACTCCAATCTCTTAATTTACAAAATATTGAGACTTGTCTACCTCAGTTAATTCTATCAGAATACCATTAAATATTACATTGTAAATCCATTTTAACATTATGTAATGTTTCTACATGTATAAGACTCTTTCAGCCAAGCATTGCATCCATAAACCTTCTTTATAACTGAACATTTCCTTGTGATATTAACCATATGAAGTTTTATCTCGCATTATTCCTTGTACTGTCATATATTTCTCACCTTTTCTTGCCTTCCAATTATATTTAGTCACCTGAAGTGATACATTATAATGTCCTCCAGCCTTATGAGAAAATAAACAGAATTGGCCCCTCAAGGATCAAGTCACTGAGACTTTGGAAAGAGCAAAAACAAAAACCCAAAATGGACTTAGAAAGAATTTTCTGTGTGATGATGCATTATCCATCCAAAGCATTGTTCTCTCCTCTATCACATTTCTATGGGTGCCTACTCTCATATTTGATTATCATTAGACTATTGACTAAGAAGAGGTTCATCTAGGCTCAAGAATATAGGGATCTCTTGGTATTGTTGGGTTTTGTTTTCCTCTATCAACTGTTTATGGTTAATACAAGCCTCAATCAATGCTTTGGATTTCATTTTATCTCGGCCCAAAGCTATTTAATGGATCATGTTCATTCTAGTGATGCGCTCCCTGCCCAGGTATCCAACAGCTTGTGTCAGTCATCTTAGTTGTGTTGGCTATCTGGAAATGCAGCTCCCTGCAAGATGAAATGACCTGGGACCAATTAATTGAAAATGAAAAAAAAAGTAGCGAATGCTGTCAGGAGTGATTAACAAAACTAGTTATGCATCAGTTGCAGATGGCCAGGACACTGCACGCCAAATAAAGTTGGCTACATACAAAGGAGAACATATTGTTTAAGCAGCAGGTCTTGTGAAGGATGTAGAAACTCCAGCAAAATGGGAATGCAGCAATGCAACATTACATAGATGCAATAAATGTGTTGTGTCCTCTTATTGCTCAGTTGTTGTTGGTTCAAATAAGATATATATTATGGGGAAGAGTACATTAAACTTCAAAAGTGATCTACTAAACCTGTTAAGCCTAGAGCTCTATAGATCTCCTTGCTACTAACCACCATAGCAAGTTATTCACTTGGGACTCACAGTTACATTTTCTGTCATGTTTTAATTCAGTAAGAATTTTTCTAATTATAGTCACATGGCTAAAAACCCCATTCTCCAGGTCATTCTTATGGTAAACTGTCATTCTTTTTTAATAATAAGCCTCCCTGTTTAACCGAAGACAAACCAGAGTCTATATCTGAGAAAGCTGTTTCCCATTCTTTAAACAACTCAAGGTTCTGAATCAATCAATCTCTAAGCTGTATATATTCATCAATGGATTTGAGAAGTACAGAAATATCCTTGATGGGAATATTTTCTAGTGTCTTAACAAGATATACAGTAGGCCAAGGTAATGAATGACCTTTTGCCTGGTTATACAAACATATCTTTTTTGAAAGTTTTTTTGACAATTCTTTTTGCTTTAATATATCCTGATATAAGAAATTTCTGAATAGTGCTATAGTGATCTCTTTGAATCTGTACCTGTGCATTCAATTTAGTGATCCCTTCAAAGTGAAGCAAACTAGATGTCAGGTAAATTTTTGAATAACAAATAAAAACATTATATACCACTGTTCATTTGTTTTTAATACTTATAACCTGACTACAGTCTCCCAAGGCTATTTACTAACTAGATCTCAGTTGCAAGTACTATTCATCAGTTGCCAAATAGCTATTACTCAGTGATCATATCATTTTAAGCCAATGTCTCTTAATGTGATCAACTCTAATGTTTTCCAAAAGAATTGTTACTAATCTAGCCAGTAAAAAGCTAAAGGTACTCTAAGATTGGAAAGTGGCATGGGAATATTATTTCTCAGTTTGTCTGGGGTAAACAAACAAATTTAGTTTACTCTCTTGAGATCCAAAGCACGACAAATAAATGTGATTCTCTCAAGACCCAGAAAAAAAATCTTTTCATATTTCTAAAATGGAATCTGCCCTCAGTGGGTTCACATGAAAGAAAGGATTCATCTAATCTTGTTCTAATTCAAAGAAAATTACAACATATGTGTGTACAAATATTAAACTTTATTACTTGTAACTTGGTCTAATTTTTCTTTAATGCCCCATCTCATTGAGTTGGTGGGAAAATTAATCTCAAATTTTAATTCCATCCCATCAAATTCTACTCCATCAGGTTATATCATGTTTCTAGGGCACTCAGTTGTTCCAAAGTACTTGAGGAAAAACTCATCTATGGTAATCTGCTCACGGATATTTCTAGAGACAACTTGCACCTTCCTAGTTCTATTATTTTCTATCCAGCAGCACTCTGTGTTTCTCTGGTGCCTCTGCGATACCAGAATCTTCCTGAGAGTAAAAGGATAGACCTTACAGCCACGCTGTCAAGGGTTCCTTTGCTCTGATTATCTCACAGATTTCAGTGTGGTTTTATTGCCTCTGAGCACATTGAAGCAATGAAGACAGACATCTTTTTGTTGTTGTTGTTCTCTTCTTTTTTGCCTTCTAATTTCCTTCAGGACATTAAGAACCGTGAAGGTGTATAATTTTTTTCTAATGATTCTTGGCAAGATTATTTCCAATACACAACAATTCTATTCGAGCTCTAGAATATTTTTAGATTATATCTTATTTCTACCTTGATACATTAATTTTAGTAGAGTGACAACAAGATGCTGAGTCTCACAGCAAAAAAAAATTACAGATAAGTAGTTACATATTCAAAAACAATAGATTATTTATAATATTGATGCTCATGTGTGGGTCATATTTGAATACATAACTCATCTTAAAAACAGTTTCATCTCAGGTCCATGCCAGAAAACATAGCATTAAACGGGCTTAAAATATCTGTGCATTGAGTTCAATTTGAAACTTTCACCAATTCCCAAAGGCCACTTTGAAGACAACTGTGATCTAAAATCATGATGTGTCCAAAAAGTGTTTTATATTTTGAATGCTATGTATTGAATCGATAAACATATCTTGGGAAATCACAATTCCTTCACCATTTTTAGGTATATATGCAGTGCCACCTGGTAACTTTTATGAGATTTCAGACAGCCTTTAAAGAATGGAAAGAGATGGCACTTTGCAAAAGTATTTCTGAAACAAAAGGGCACATAACTTTCAGGCACAAGGAATTGAAACTAATTGTTTTAGCTCACTATTTTAAAATAAGTTTATACTTGATTGTAGGAAAGTCCATTACAATTTGTGGAAGGAATGGTTAAAAGAGAAATGATTTTATTTACATGGGATACCTAAGGTAATAAAAATATCTACATGTATCTACAACTAAAGCAAAACAAAAAAACTTTTGCTACCATAGTTGCCAGTGATAGAAATATCTGTAGAAATTTTCCAGCATTACACCCCTTATTTAAGTTATTTGACCAATTTTCAATTAAATTGATACATAATCACATTGTTTAAGAACACAATTTACTGTTTTTCAGATAGTGATGAATATTTGTGGTCCCCTTCTGTTATATTTCTGTTAAATAAAATATGCTGAAACCATGTGTTTGAAAAAAGCATGGAAAGACTGTGAATATTTTTATGTGTATTCTATAAAAGACAAAATAGCATGTCATGTAACAAACCTATCATGTTCCCAGTATGATGCCAGACAATAGGAATGCAGCCATGAATAAACCATGGACTAGCTTTCAAGAAGTTTACAATACAGTGAGGAAACAGTGAAGTAAATAGAAAAGTGCAATACAATATTCATGATAAAATATGGGTGAGAACTCAGAAATAAAAGAAATTCATCACTGGAAAGTAAAATTAAAATGTCAAAATGGGAATGGCATTTGAACCGTATAGATCAAAGGATGAGTACCAACTCTATACGTGCCCAAGAAATGGAATGGAATTCTAGGTTGAGGGAAAAGAAGGTGAAAAGACAATGTGTCAAAACAAAAGACATTACGAAATCTGTGGAGACTTTTAAAGATCTTAGTATTGTCCATGTGGGTTATGAAGTAGCCAGGTATAAAATGGAATATAAAAATAGAAATCAAATCGTTCCACTAAACCAGATTTTCACTCTAAGGTATAGTTGCAGTTGCGGTGCACTCATGAATATGGTAATAGTAATGGCATAGTAATAACAGTAATAACAATGATAATCTCCACAATGATTTCAATAAATGGTTACTAAGCACTAAGTATTTGAATCCTCATAATCATCTTTCATTTATAACTGAGATCTTGGCTCAAAGATGTTAAATAATGTGCTCAAGAGCCATCAGTAAGTTGTAGAGAAAAACATTTAACTTAAGTTGTCTTTGCAGGTCCATCACTCAGCTGAGTGTAAGGAAATTAATTATTTGGTCTCCCCAATTTTCTTCATCTATAAATCAGCAATTATAATATAACCTAACTTCCAAGGTTATTGTGATCAAATAAGAGAATTCAAAACAATGAGTTTTGTGAATAATGAGGTGTGGATTCACTGTTACTAGTACAAATAAAGGATATTCTAGGGATTTGAGCTACTTTAATTATTAAAAATTATGAAATTAGGTAAATTCACTTGAACTAATTTTGTATTCTTCTAATGGTTAATTCATAGCAGGGACAATGTTTTTTTTTCAGAATTCATTTTCTAAAATACAATTTGTATACATTATGCATAGGTTTAATTGTGAGAAAATATTACACGTTTAGAAAAAGCTAAGCTAAATATATTTAACCTTTTTTTTTAATTTTAGGACTTCTCAGAGCCTTTAATATATGTTCAACAAATCTCCAAGGACTAATAGAGTCTAAAGGATTTATCAAATTTATTTGTGCTCAGAAAATTATTTTCTTGGAAATTATTATGGGACTAGACTATTCTGGAGTCCATTTTGAGAATCCTGAGCATGAGGCATGATTTTAACTCAGGCATCTATATATTAACATTAGTCTAGAAATAATTTTTTAAATATAATAAAATATAATAAAAATATAATGCTTGGGTAATACTTGAATTCATATTACTTTACAGTCACCTAGAAATATTAACAAAGAAAGGAGCCCAAGTCTCAGTAAAATGGGATTTCGAATGTCTCATTTAGCCCTGTGTCAGACTCTAGATCATCAAGTATTGCAAGCACAGATTATCGGCCTTTTCACATATTCTTCCATGCCTACCTCCCAGTATTTGTCTTTCAGATACAGCTTCCCCTGACCTTCCTTTGTAGCAGCTGGGATTCAGTTCATTTCTGGCTAATTAAATAGTATGGAATGTTGGCTTAGATATGTTTTCTTCTCAAATGATTTTTTTTTGAGAGAGAGAGATTTGTTGCTCTGTAATGGGGTGTAGGCTTAATGGGGTGTAGGCTAAGAGGTCCCAGGCCCCTTGCAATCCCCCCACCCCACAAACTTAGTTTGGGGACTGGGAAAAGCAGCAGCATAGGGATTGAGAGTTATTTTGCATATCAATAACAGCAGGCTAGCTTCAGGGCCTGCAGGAGAGCTTGGAGAAGGTTGCTCCACAACAAAGGGCTTTGCCTGCCCAGACTAACTATGGCAGCCAAGAAAGGCAGCAAATATGGAAGTGCTAGTAGGTGTAGCTGATTATGGGAAGAGTGGGTAATGGGGTTACTGAGGAGGTTCCAGGCTTGGCTTTAAATAAAAAGGTGGATGCCATGTGCCACTGGGAAATTGAGAGACCATGTGGGAAGAAGTGAGGTGAAAGGATTCTCACTGGTGGGCCATGAGGAAGTGCCATGTGATTTTGGGTTAAGAACTGGAGATCATGGAGACACAGCTGATGGTGCTGGGAACTGCTGGGAACTGCTGGGA
The DNA here is from genome assembly GCA_028533065.1 of Trachops cirrhosus. Lineage (NCBI taxonomy): Eukaryota > Metazoa > Chordata > Mammalia > Chiroptera > Phyllostomidae > Trachops > Trachops cirrhosus. Next base: position 33,691,473 of record CM052548.1, on the reverse strand, counting down.
ACCTCTGGGAACCACAGGAGACCTGCCCGGCCTAGCATGGATTGCTGAGAGGAACCGGGAGAAGGGAGCTGCAGACTTCTGTTTTGTTTTTTTTTTCTTCTGGAAGGTGTTACTTCTGACTGGTGTGCTCTGAGACTGGCCTGACTGGGAAAGAGTGTGGGCAGGACTGTGTGTTTGTGGGTGTATCTTCGTTTCTAAAGAGAGTGAGATTTAACTGTAGAATTTGCCATTTTTCCATACCTACATAACTTTTAATTAAATAGTTCCTTTCCTTTTTTACCAAACCCTGGCATTGAGAGCCACGGTTTCTAACACGAAGGCAGTGGGCAAAGAAGAACTATAATACAAAAAGAGCGGGGGTGAGGGGTTGTTTCTGTAACAGTTCCACTTACTTATACATTCAGTGGTTGATTCTTATATGTACACTGACACAGATGGAACCCTCAACCTTGGTGAGTAGGGATGATGCTCTAACCAATTTAGCTACCTGATTTAGGAATATCTGTTGAAGATAGTAATAATCGTATCTCACAACCTTTGTTCTTATTTCCTGTCTTTGAACGTAGTGTGCTTGGATGGTATGCTTTGGCCAAAGTGGTCAGTTCAGAGTCATGAGGTGAAAGAGGACACATTGGGAATTCACAGTAATGGGTTAGGAAAAGCCTGCGCCCTTGGTGATATTGTTTAACTATCAAAACAAAACAAAACAAACAAAATGAAATGCCTCAGGACACCTTACTTTAACTACTTATTACTGACTGATAATTACTGGCTGCCATATGATTTAAACCATAATTCACTTCATTTTCTCTTTATGGTTCAAAGCCTCCTGCCTGACAGAATATTCTATAGGTGGGCTTTTATATGTGTACTTGTGGATCTGGGCTGATCAAGTATTGCTTAATCACATATCTTCAATAACAAACACGTATGTCCGATATGACCATATTCTCTTTCTTGTCTGTGTTCTAACTCTATAACACATACAAATAAATGTGATGTGTGTGGAAAAATTATTTTGAATAGTGAAATAAAAATTACAGATTTTCTAGCATTGTAACAGTTTTTTTTAAAACCAACATTTCTTTTTTACTACTGGAAAGGTACAGTACACACAACTTACAAACTCCCTATTTATAATACAAACAAAGGCAGCCTCTGAAATTGGGAGAAAAGAAACACAATGAATTGGGTCCTTGGGATGTAAAATAGTCCTTGTTGGTGAGTTTCTTGTTCTTTCTGCTTCATCCCAAACCTGAAGGTAAAGAAGCTGACAGTATAGATGAAAAAGTGACACCTAATTCTGTGTTGTCTATAAGAAAGCCACTTCGAATTTGTTTGACATTTAAAAAGTTATAAAAAGATATACTATGAGAACATTAGTTAATTCAATGTAAGAGTGGCTATATTAATATCACAAAATATAGATTTTGAAGCAAATAAAATAACAGACAAGGAGAGAAAATATATTACGATAAAAGGGTAAATCCATAAAAAACACATAGTAATCCTGTACATTTATGTACAAAACTATGTAGCAGAGAAATATATGAAGCCAAAACTTACACATTTGAAATATTAAGTTGTTGCCTCAGGCAGACATAAACATTTTTGTTGCTCAAAAATAACCCCATGTAGCAAATAATTTCTGATATTTTATAATTTATGACAGCCAGATAAATATAAATTGGAGAGAGAGCTTAGATCCTCCATAGCAGGTCTTCTATTTATTACCCTGAATAAAACTCTAAATAGTGTACTCAGACAGAGAGAAGAAATTTTGTCACGATTCTAGCCATAGAAATTGGAAAACAAGAATAAGTTGGCCCATCTGACCCAATAGGCTGTGACTTGCTTATGACTAAATCAGAATTATCAAGAGAGACAGAAGATTGCATTCCTGCTTTTCAGATATAGCAGTCCTTCCTATTAATACACTGTAGCACTATAAATATATTTTGTGTCAACATATATTAAATACAAATTCCTCTTTTTCTTAGCTTGAGTTGGAAGAGTTTCAAAATGATACTTATTGGGGAAAAAGAGTTAAAAAAAACTTCACTTTCATGATTTCTGCTTTCTGGACAGCTGAAGCTTATTTTTGTTTTGTTTTGTTTTGTTTTACTAATACAATTTTTAGTGCAGTTTTAGGTTCACGGCAAAACTGGGGGGAAGGTACAGAGATTTCTTATATATTCCCTATATATCCCCAGTCCCCAGACATACAGCCTCCCTCAGTATCAAGTTATCCACCAGAGCTGTGTTTTGTTTCAACTGAGGAACTTGTACTGGTACTTTGTAATCACCTAAGGTCCACAGATAGTATGGTAGTTCACTCTTGGTATACATCCCGTGGGTTTGAAAAATATATATAATGACATGTATCCATCATTATGATATCATCTCATACAGAGTATTTTCACTGCCCTAAAAATCCTCTGTTTTTTAGCTATCCATTTATCCAATCCACTGATCTTTTTATTGTCTCCATAATTTTGCCTTTTCTAGAATGTTATATAGCTGGAATCATACACTACATAGCCTTTTTAGATTGGCTTCTTTCATTTAGCAATATGAATTTATAGTTTCTCCATGTCTTTTCATGGCTTGATAATTTAATTCTTTTCAGTAGAAATAATGTCCCACTGCCTGGATGTACCACACTGGTTTGTTCATTCACTAAATGAAGGACTTTGTGGTGGCTTCCAAGTTTTGACAATGGTGAATAAACCTGCTATAATATAAACATTATCGTGCAAGATTTTTCATGGATTTAAGTTTCCAACTTCTTTGGATAAATACCAAGGAACATTATTGCAGGTTCATATGGTAAGAGTATACTTAGCTTTGTAGGAGACCTCATAGCAGTCCTTCATGGTGGCTGTATCATTTGCAGTCCAACCAGCAATGAAGAATTCCTGTTGTGCTCCACATTCTTGTCAACATTTGGTGTTGGTGTTTGAGGTTTTGGTCTTTCTAATAGTATGCAGTGATTTCTCACTGTTGTTCTTATTTCATTTCCCCGATGACCTGTGCTATGGAAAAAGTTTTAATATGCTTATTTGTCATGTACACATCTTTTTGGTGAGGAGTCTATTGTGAACTTTGGCTCATTTTTTAAATTGTTGTTTTTTTATTGTTGAGCTTTACATTTACTTTGATTGGTGTCATTATTACTGATATCTCCATTTGCTACACTTTTGCCCACCTACCCCCAGCCCCCATCCCTCCTTCTCTCTGGCCATCAGCACACTGTTGTCTATGTCTGTGATTTAGGCATATATTTTCTTAAACTTTCTTTGTATATTTGGGATAACAATCCTTTATCAAATAGGCCCTTTGTAAATATTTTATCCCAGTCTGTCATTGTCTTGACATTGTCTTTTCACAGAGCAGAAGTTTTTAATTTTAATGAAGTCCAGCTTATCAATGTTTTCTTTCATGGATTGTGTCTTTGATATACCTAAACAATCATTACCCAACCTGAGGTCATCTAGGCTTTCTTGTATTTTATCATTTGTATTTTATCACAAGTTTTATAGTTTTGCATTTTACATTTAAGTTTGTGATCCACTTTAGATTTTTGTGAAGTAGGTAAAATCTTTGTCTAGATTTCCTTTTATGCATGTGGATGTCCAGTTGCTTCAGCACTATTTATTGAAGAGACTATTTTTTCTACTGTATTTTATTGCACTGTTCTGTGTTGACCAAGTACATTTATGTGGGTCTACTTCTGGTCTATCTAGTCTATTCCATTGATCTATTTGTTTATTTTTTTCCAGTAGCAAACTGTCTTAGTTACTGTAGCTTTATATTAAATCTTGAATTCAGGTAGCATTAAAACTCCAACTTTGTTCTTTTCTTTCAATATTGTGTTGGTAATTCTGGGTCTTTTTCTCTCCACGTAAACTTTTAGATTTGTTTGTCAATATCCATAGAATAATCTGTTTGGATATGGATTGGGATTACATTGAATCTATAGACCAAGTTGGGAAGAACTGACATCTTCCTGTTCATGAACATGGAATACTTTGTTGTTTATTTCATTATTTTATTTTCAATTAATTCATCAGAGTTTTGTTACTTTTCTTATATAGGTTTTGCACATATTTTGTTAAATTTTTACCTAAGTATTTAATTTGAGGGGATGCTAATGTAAATGTTATTGTGTTTTTAAATTTTAAATTCCACTTGTTCATCATTGGAGAGCATGGGAAATCAATTGACTCAGTTATCCATGCATCCTGTAATCTTCCTGTGAAAGCATATTAGTATATTTTTTGTTGATTCTTTGTTGATTCAAATTTTCTACACAGATGACCATATCTTGTATGAATAAAGACAGTTTTATGTTTTCCTGCCCAACCTGTGTACCTGTTACTTTCTTTTCTTACCTTACTGTATCAGCAAGGTCTTCCATAGGATGTTGAAAAGCAGTGGTGAGAAGGGACATCCTTACCTTGTACCTTATTTTAGTGGTAAAGCTTCCGTTCTCATCATTAAAGTTGCTGTTAGCTGTAGGCTTTTTTGTAGGTAGCATTTAACAGGTTGATGACATTCTCTATTTCTGGTTAACTGAGAGTTATCATCAATGAGTGATTTTGTCAAATGCTCTTTCTGCATCTATTAATATGATTATGTTCTTGCTGATTTTCTGCTTGCTGTATCTTCTCAATTCTTTTTTATTTAATCTTTATTATATTTTTTTATTACTATTTACTTTCATTAAACTCCCCTCCCCCAAAATATCACCACTGGACATGGAGTCCCTTTTCCTTTTTACTCAATCCCTCCATCCCCTAACCTCCCCCAACTCCCAGCTATTAACTCATCCTCCATCTATGAGTCTGTTCCCATTTCCTTGTTAGTTCAGATTTTTCAAAAGATTCCACACATGAGTGAAATCATATGGTATTTGTCTTTCTGTGACAACTTATGTCACTTAATATAAGGTTCCCAGGTCTAACCATACTATCACAAAGGGTAAAAGTTTCTTCTTTCCTATGACCAAGCCATATTCCATTGGGTAAATATCCCATAGTTGTTTTATCCACTAATCTACTGATGGATACTTGGGCTGTTTCCGTATCTTGGTGATTGTAAATAATACTGCATTGAGCATAGGAGTTCTTATGTTCTTTCAAATTAGTGTTTTAGGTTGCTTCAGATATATTCCCAGAAGTGGGATCACTAGGTGAAAAAGCAGATCCATTTTTAATTTTTTGAGTTATCTCTGTACTGCTTTCTACAGTGGCTGCACCGATCTGCATTCCCACCAATAGTACAAAAGTGTTGATATCAAGGGATAGATCTTCCAGGTAGAAAATCAACAAGACTGGAATCTTAAATGGCATCTTAGATCAAATAAATTTAATTGATATTTTCAGAGTATTTCACTCCAACACAGAAGAATATACATACTTTTCTACTGCACATGGAACATTTTCTAGGATATAACACATGTTAGGACACAAAACAAGTCTCAATAAATTTAAAAAGATTGAAATCATATTAAGCATCTTCTTTGAATACAATGCTATGCAGCTAGAAATCAATCACAAGAAGTACACCAAAAGACACACAAAGACATGGAAGCTAAATAATATATTATTAAACAATGAATGGGTCAACAATGATATCAAGGATGATATCAAAAGATACCTTGAAATATATGAAAATGAGGACACAGCAATCCAAAATCTGTGGGACACTGGGAAAGCAATCCTAAGAAGGAAATTCATAGTTACAAGCCTATCTGAAAAACAAGAAAAAGTTCAAATAAACAATCTAACTTTCCAGTTAAAGGAACTTGAAAAAGAACAGCAAACAAAGCCCAAAGTGTGTAGAAGAAAGGAAATAATAAAGATCAGTGCAGAAATAAATGAGTCTAAAAAAAGTGATACAAATGATTGATGAAATTCAACAGCTGGTTCTTAGAAAAGGTAAACAAGATTGCCAAACCTTTAAACAGACTCATCAAGAAAAAGTAAATAAATAAAATCAGAAATGAAAGAGGAGAAATAACAACTGACTCCAAAGAAATACAAAAGATTGTAAGAAAATATTGTGAGCAACTATATGCCAACTAACTAGACAACCCAGATGAAATAAATAAATTCCTAAAAACATACAATCTTCCAAATCAAAATCAGGAAGAACCAGAGAATCTGAATAGACAGATTATACCTAGTGAAAATGAAGCAGTAATAAAACAAAAACTCCCAATAAACAAAGTCCTTGGAACCAATGACTTCACAGGTGAATTTACCAAACATTTTGAGAAGAACCAACATTTCTCCTTCTCAAACAATTTCTTAAAATTCAAGAGGAGGGAAGGCTCCCAAACTCATTGTATCTGCTCATTTCTGAGAGAAAGGTGTTGCAGTTTCCAACTGTGATAGTGGATTCATCTATATCTCTTTGTATAGCTATTAGTTTTTGAATTAGGAAGCTTAACACTTTGTTGTCAGAAGCATAACCATTAAGAAGTGTTTTCTTGTTTTTTTTCTGTTTTTTAAAAACTGACCATTTTCATTATCCCTGATAACTTTGCTTGTTTTAAAATCGTCTCTGTCTAAATTTATATATTTATTTCAAATTTGTTTTTTCAGTAATAACGTGCTGTATTTTCTCAATTCATTTATTTCAATCTCTATTTAAAGTAGGTTTCTTTTTTTCAAATATATTTTATTGATTATGCTATTACAGTTGTCCCATTTTTTCCTTCCCTTTATTCATCTCCACCTTGTCCCACACCCTTCTACCATCATTCCCCCACCTTAGTTCATATCATGGGTCATACATGTAAGTTCTTTGGCTTCTCCATTTCCTATACTATTTCTAACCTCCCCCTGTCTATTTTGAAGGTACTATATATGCTTCTCATTCCCTGTAACTGTTCCCCCATTCTACCCCCTCCCACTCCCCACTGGTAACCCTCCATGTGATCTCTGTGTCTTCAAATCTGTTCCTGTTCTAGTTGTTTGTCTAATTCATTTTTGTTTTACTTTTTTTAGGTTCAGTTTTTGATATTTGTGAGTTTGTTGTCATTTTACTGTTTGTATTTTTAATCTTCGTCTTTTTCTCAGATAAGTCCCTTTAACATTTCATAAAATAAGGGCTTGGTGATGATGAACTCCTTTAATGCCACTGTATCTGGGAAGCACTTTATCTGCCCTTCCATTCTAAATGACAGCTTTGCTGGATAGAGTCATCTTGGATGTAGGTCCTTGCCTTTCATGACTTTGAATATGTCTTTCCAGCCCCTTCTTGCCTGCATGGTTTCTCTTGAGAAATCAGCTGACTGTCTTATGGGAACTCCTTAGTAGGTAACTCTCCCTGTTTCTTTTGCTGTTTTTAAGATTCTTTCCTTATATTTCATCTTGGGTAATGTAATTATGATGTGCCTTGTTGTGTGCTCCTCCTTGGGTCCAACTTCTTGAGACTCTCTGAGCTTCCTGGAATTCCTGGAAGACTATTTCCCTTGCCAGATTGGGGAAGGCCTCTTCATTATATTTTCAAATAAGTTTTCCATTTCTTGCTCTTCCTCTTCTCCTTCTGGCACCTCTATGATTTGGATGTTGGAATGTTTAAAGTTTTCCTGGAGGTCCCTAAGCCTGTCCTCATTTTTTTTTTAATTCTTGTTTATTCATTCTGTTCTGGTTGAATGTGTATTTCATCTTTCTGCTCCAAACCATTGGTTTCTGACAATACTCAACCATTTTTGTGACTATCCTGACTGCTAATGTTTTGAACTGTGCATGTGATAGGTTGGCTATCTCTTCATCTCTTAGTTGTAATTCTTCTGGAACTTTAATCTGTTCTTTCATGTAGGCCATATTATTTTTTTTGTCTTGGCAGTTATGTAATAAGGGGCAGAGCCTTAGGTATTTGCCAGGGTGGGGCAACCCACCTTGCTGCATTGTGGTGCTATGTGTGGGGCTGTTATGTTCTGTATTTTTCAGTCTTTGTCCACCTCTATTTTTTTTATGTTTTTGATTTTCTATTAAAAATCCTTTAGCTCAGAGGCTTTTTCTTGTGTCCAGTCTACTAATGAGCCTCTCAAAGGTCACCTTTATTTCTGTTAGTGTGTTTTTATTGCCAGCATTTAGTTCTAAGAAAGAACTAAAAGTTCTTCAGAATTTCCATCTCTCTGCTTACTTTGCCCATCTGTTCCTGCATGCTCTGTAATTTATTTATGAGAGTACTTAGAGTATTCATCATATATCTTTTAAATTCCTGATCTGATAATTTCAATATCCTTGCCATGTTTTGTTCTGATGCTTGCTATGTGTCTTCAAACTTTTTTTTCCCATCAGTATGCCTTGCAACCTGGTTGAGCTCCTCGAGGTAAATATTACATTATGTGAGTGATTCCTATGTCTAGGTTCTCCTGAAGTTTTTAACTCTCAGAATTGCCCGTCATGAATATCCAGCCATACATTAATTACAGTTCAGGTTTTCATATCATAGAACTGTGTCCTATAGCAATTTCTGCTCTCCTTGCATTTGCTGTCTATCTATTCAATCATGAGGGCGGTATTTGCCCTGTGTCCTCCTCTGTCTTATAGTTTCAAGAACTGTTGATTTTTCAGTTTGTTCAGCGTTTTATTTGTTGTTAGGACAGAATGGCAATTTTCTAGCTCTTTACATGCAAATGTTAAAACTGGAAGTACTCTCATTAATACTTAATATTGAATAAAATGTATAATCTTTGTCTAATGAGTTTAGACCAAAAAAAGAGGCATTTAAAAATAAATTTAAAAGCACATCATCATAGAGCAACATTTTTTATTGTCCAAAAACTTTAAAAAAGTAGAATGCTAATATAAATTTTCTCATTTTAGGTTTGAGTCTCTGGTATCAGTTTGAACTCCAGCATTTTCTTAAGTACATACATATGCAGATACATAGACACATGAATAACTAGATATGTGTGTGTGCATGAGCAAGTATTCATACATATGTTGCCTAGCTCTGTAATTAAGAAAGCCTAGACAAAACGACACTCTGGTATCAGTATACTCACCCCACCCCAGGTCTTCATTTATAAATGTCAGTCTCCAACAAATAACACTGAACCCTTGCAGCAGGGCTTGGTCATAGAGCTGAAGCATGAGGGAAAAAAAAACTTGAAATTGAAGATTTTAACAATTTGAACTACAAAATAATTACAGTGTTGGGTTAAAATTCAAATGATTTCTAGTATGGGTTACTAGCTCAAAGGATATCCATTTTTATATCTATAAATCTGTAGATAAAAACACATGACATATTTTGGGAGCAGTAGGTTGAGCAATTAATTTCTAAGCTTCTTTACTTTTTTTTTTCATGGGTTTAGAATTTTAAATATATAAATGACTGTCCCACAAGTACTTAAAATTTTATAAAGTACAAGTATAGAATTTCCATCATGGGTATATGAATTTAAATTTCAAAAATAACTTTTTTCAACCTTAATTTTAGAAAATCTGAAATACTTTAGATAAGTATGATGTAGTAAAGAAACATGGCATTTATGTACAATTTAAGTGAAATGTCTCAGATAACAATTTAATTTAAATTTATTAAGCCAGTTGTTTCAGATCAATTAAATAGCATTTGATGATTAAGAGCATATTTATATTAAGATTAACAGCTATTAAATTATCTTATTACATTTTTTATGGTTAAGCATGCTTTAACCATATTTTAAACTATTTAAAATTTCATCTTATGTCCACTTCCATTTGAAAGAGTACCTTTAAAACTTAAGATTAAAGCCATTTTTAAAGTCATTTTAATCATTTATAAACTAATTTATTATTATTAAATAAACAGAAACCATACACCATAAAACAAAGTAGGACAGAGCCATTCAAAAGGACCAACTGACAATTAAAGAAAGGTAAAATGGAAGCAAAATTCATTTTCCAAAGGATCATGCTCGCATTTAATACTTTTTAAATTATAAAATCTGTCTAGTAAATCTTAGCAAATATGCATTAAACACATTTATGTCTGACAAGTTTTTTAAGAGTGTTGCTTTAAACAAACTCATTCAGTCTTCTAAATAATAATCCAGTGAGGCAGGTATTACTATGATTATCTTTGTTTGTTATATATGGAAACTCAGAAATAGGAAGATTAAATTTTTCAATGAAAAAGAACTAGTCAATGGTAAATCCAGGGCAGTCTGGCACCAAATTCTGTACTTTTAAACATTAGGCTGTTTTCCCATTCTATGGTTAAAATGATTTTCCTGAGACTTTTGGATGGTAACAGGTACCAACTTCCAGTGAGGAGCTCAGGCAATGATGACCAGAGTAGTGGCTTTGAAGCTCAAAAAGTTAATTTGAAGTCAGCTTCCTCCCGCCCCCTGCACACACACACAGAAGATGAGTTTAACAGAAAATTCAGGAAGCAGTTAATACTTATAGAACTAGAAAACAGACGCTAAAGAGCTTTAGGTTTTAAATGGGAGCACTGGGCTTTATATCTAAGAAAGAAGTAATCGAGATCATGCTTGATTTTAACAAAGATTAGTTAAGAAAAATCTGCTTCATTCCTTCTTTTATTTATGATATCTTAGCAAATGCTGAAAATGTTATCCAAAAAGAAATTCTAAAAGCTCTCAAGTTCTTTAATAACTGGAAAATTATTTTCTCAAAGCAAGAAACTTTGAATCTAAGAGTTGGCTAGAAACTTTACTGCTGAGGTGAAGAAAGGGATGATTGTGAAATGGGCTGTGATAAAAAGTAAGAGTTTCTGTGGAGCATTAAAAATAGAAGTCTAACTCATTTTTTCTTTCCCTGTGCGCACAAGTCAATTTGTGGCTGTGTAGGTCTGTTTGTTTCCACTTTTGAAATCTTGCTCTACCTTAAAAACAGAACACATTGCCAGTTCACTTTCCTGACCTATCTAGACAACTATTTTCAGCACAATTCAGAGTATGTTGGCTTAAAATCCTGGATACCATCATTAAATTGCATGGATTCAATTCTAACTCTAACATTTACCAGGTGCATGACTTTTTGCAATTTATGCAGTAGTCTCAGTTTCTAAGATGAGATAACAATAGTGTATATATACTCTAAGTTGAGATAACAAACAGTACCTCCTTTGGGGAGATTTTATAAGACTGAAAAGAGTTATAATTTTAAAGTATATTAAACATTTTAAAAGTGGTTGTTAAATCAATTTTAGTATTTTAAGTGATTTTAACTTGGCAGTATTATGTAGATAACTGCTTCTTCATTGCGTTGATCATAAAACCAGATTTATTGCACATTATATTGGTGTGATCATCACTTTCCATCACTTCACTCAAATCATCCATTAATATCAAGAAATGCCTTACTAAAGCCATCATACTCAATTTAGATTTCTTTGGTGGTCAAGGCTTTATTGCTTCAAGAAGCCACCTCTAAATGTGGCCAATAAGCCAATCATCCCATAGGCCCAATCATGGCATAAACTTTTTGACTTGTACTACTATTGTGACTAAAAAATAAACACCTCTAAAGTCTAGACTTGCCTTTTGAATTATAATGAATTGTACAGTTTAGAGAGTTCTCTCTCTCCATGACACACAGACAATTCTTGGTCGTTTTTTTGTGTGTGTGTGGATTGTCTACTGCATAGATTACTCTAACCAGGTATTAATTGAAACCAGACATTTTTTTCCTACCCTGTTTGCACCCAGACAGTATAACAAAAACAATTTTAACATCTGTAAGCAATTAAGCTAAACAGTGCATTTTAGTTTTTTGAGAAAATTCCATACTGTTTTCCACAGTAGCTGCACCAGTCTGCATTCCTACTAACAGTATACTAGGGTTCCCTTTTCTCCACAGCCTTGCCAGCACTTTTTGATTGTTGATTTGTTTATGAGGACCATTCTTACTGGTGTGAAGTGGTATATCATTGTGGTTTTAATTTGCATCTCTCTGATGGCTAGTGATGCTGAGTATCCTTTCATATGTCTCTGGGCCCTCTGTATGTCCTCCTTGGAGAATTCTACTGCTAAGATTATATCCTAAGATCCCTGAAACACCATTCCAAAAGAACCTATGCACCCCAGTGTCCATAGCAGCACAATTTACAATAGCCAAGTGCTGGAAGCAACCTAAGTGCCCATCAGTAAATGAGTGGGTCAAAAATCTATGGTACATTTACACAATGGAGTACTATGCACCAGAAAGAAAGAAGGAGCTCATACCCTTTGCAACAGCATGGATGGAACTGGACAGCATTATGCTAAGCGAAATAAGCCAGGTAGTGAAAGACAAGTACCATATGATCTCATCTATAAGTGGAACCTAATCAACAAAACAAACAAGCAAGCAAAGTACAGCCAGAGACATTGAAAGAAAGAACAAATGGACAAGAACCAGAGGGGAGTGGGGAAGGAGATAACAGGGAAAGAAGGAGAAGTGTAGTCAAGAAGCATGTGTAAAGGACCCAAGGACAAAGCCAAAGGGAGGTAAGATTGAGGGTGGGGCAGGGAAATTGGTGGTGGGAAAATGGAGACTCTTATCTGTACAACAATTTTAAAAAGTAGTGTACTTTAATAACATTTGTAAGTTCAAGCTTTCAGTAATTTTGATAAAAGTAAGAACAAAAACATAGCATTTACACTTATATCCTCTTTGGAAATATCTTATAATAATGGTTCAGTTATTAGTAACACTGTAATGCAAGCTTGTGGTTTTTATGTGGTTTTGTCAGAAGTCAGGATTTGCTGCTAGTTCAGAGAACACATAACATCTTGGTTCTTGCTTGTCCATCCTGCTCAGCTTCCTATGCCCTGACTTCACTCCACCTCTAGTTGACTAGAGAATATCCTGCTCTTGTAAAGAGTTATCTCTTCATTTTGTAAATCTTCATGAACTTGCTCACTGTAGTTTGTATGTGTGTTAATGCCATTTGTTTTGGGTCTTTTGTTTGTTTGTTTGTTATAAATAAAGTCCTGTTTTGGAGGTCATTGCATTTGGCTTATGAGTATATTAATTAAAAATTTTGGTAGAATTTTTATTTAGCTTCTTTAGCCTCTTAGTGAACAATAACATCTCCTTCCTTCCTTCCCTTTTATTCCACCTAAATGAACAGTATGGTTTAGTCCAAACATGTTTTTCTACTTTGGTATCTTTGGTGCACAGTATTGATAGAAGGGTATTAAAGATAAGGCTGTGTGGGAATATGATCTGTTGGAGGATTATTGGTAGGCTTGTGCCCATGAATCTGACTAGAAATGAATCACAGGAGCCATTTCAACATAGCTCTCTCAGATATGGTCGAAATAATTATTTTGAAATAGTAGTAAAACAAAGAGAAATTTGTTCCCATGTAAAAGCACTAACACTCACACTCCCAACTTCCACATAATATTTACTCCTGCTAAAAAATTTTGTAGTGTCAAAGTGTTAAAACAAACTCTCTTTATATAATAGTTCTTACAGTGTTAAAAAGAACCAGTAGTAATAGAATAGTGTGCTATTTTTAACAGGACTTCATGAGACCATATGAAAAATATTAATAACGATATTTAAATTAATTTTACCCTGGTAGATATTATTTTCCCAAGTTATGAATACACCATGGAACATAAGAAATTTCAAGAGCTTCTCTCAAAGTGTACCTGAGTTTGCAACTGCACAGAAACATAACTAAAATGCCCCAGTAATATTAAATTAGCTTCTATAGGTGTGATTCAGTTATTCTCCCTAAAGGTTCAATTAGAGTTTTATTGCTATTTTCACTTTTCCGCTTTAGAGGAGAAAGACATGTACCCTGTCATTTTTCATGTCACTAAAGAGTAATTGATGTTGATTTGGATTCAATAAAGACATTTTATCTGAATAATAGAACTAATAAATATTGTCATACATATTGTCATATTGTTGAATCCCAGTGGCCCTTTGAGGAATATTTCAACAGAATATAACAATAGCATATTCACACTGGCTGGTGCAGCTCAGTGGATTGAGTGCTGGCCTGCAAACCAAAGGGTCACCAGTTCAGTTCCCAATCAGGGCACATGCCTGGAATGCAGGTCAGGTCCCCAGTAGGGGTCTCACGAGAGGCAACCACGTATTGATGTTTCCCTCTCTATCTACCTCCCTTCCCCTCTCTCCAGAAATAGATAAATAAAATATTTAAAAAATAATATCACATCCACCTCATATATAGAAGTAAAATGTGAGGAAATTTACTAAAATATTCCATTATGATAGCAAAATAAATAGAATAGATAATAAAATATATACAAAAATAAAATGTCTAAGTATATTAATTGCAGCATTAATCATGGAAATAATAATTGAGTTGTAACATTTGCATTCTTACTTGGGTAGGCAGGAAGTGGAAGGAAAGCCCAGTGGTGAGAGGATACTGTGGAGTGCAATCGATCCACCTGTAGTGATGGAGAAGATATCTATGTGTCAAGGACAGCGGGTCTTTCCCACATGGAACTGAGTGCAAAGACAGTAAGAATGCAATATACAAAACATTTATTTATACAAAACATAAAAATGTTACACAGTTTACAAGGGAATACAAAAAATGATATACATTAAATACATAATGGTTGCTGGGAGTGGCGCATGGAAATGGGACTAAAACAAACAAATGATAAACTGAACTCCCCTGACACTGAAAATAGAACCATAAAAATTGCTGAGAAGACCTAATTAAAAGTAAACATTTGGTAATAAGATTATTTATAAAAATATGTATCCACCCAGTGCAATTCCACTGGAATCTTATATAGGAGGTAATAAAATACATTTGGATAACATATACAAGTTGGAAATATAAAATATATTCTACTCACAAAATTCCAAGTCAAATATATTCCAAAAGCTGAGGAAATTTTTCCCAATAATCTCAATTCAGTGTGCAGATTTTACTATATCTTATTATTAAATGATTTACATTTAAATCTAGTGACATTTCTTTTTATTCTCTCTACTGGGTTAGCATCATTACAAAATGTAATATTTTCTTTCTTTCGAGGAGTGTTGGTATCTCCTTGCAAACTTGTCAGAAAGTCCTACCAGTAGACTGTTATAATACAATTTATTTAGGTACATAATGTTTTTGTTAATTACTATTTTTCTGATCTCATTATGCTTATTTTGTAGAAGGTTCTGGCATTTTTCTAAGGGCATGTTATCAAGACAATGGATAGTATCAGCTCATGAACCTTCAGTGTGTGAAAAGGTGAAGTCAGCCAGTGGGAAGCACGCTGAGTCGGGATTTCAGCTGCATCTGTGGTATGGGCTCTCCAGAGAGGCTTCAACTTCACATTCCTTATGTAGATTTCAGAGATCAAGGGAATATTATGGAGTCTGAGTAAATGCTGCCTAATAACAAAGTTTTTACATTTGGTGCATAACTCCTGTGTTTTGATATTTAGGGTGTATTTAGGGAATATTTAGTAATATATTTAGCAATATAAAAGTTGTGTTGAGCTTTTTTTTTCAGTTGATGGAGGATATTTTCAGGATGCTAAAAAGTTTAAATTTCTTTTAATCTAGATACTTAAAAGTCATTGATAAAATTTAGAGTCTGGCTAAATTAATACATAAATATATAAGACTAAAAGAATTCCTTTGTTCTTAATCAATTTGTTCATTTTGATCAAAAAAACAAATATTTGGAGAAGGAGTTGTGCTGCTCAATATCATTCATTCACTGTTGGAGTTCTTTTGGATCTAAGGCACTCTAATAGGTCAATTACCTTTGTTATAAATGTGGGCCTTTCTACTTGCCTCAAAAAGAAATCCATAGCCCTGAATAACTAGAAATTCTGATTCCTAGAAAAGCAGCAGTGACTGAGATGTGTAAAATCTATTATCATTAAATGAATTTGTAAATTAATATTGAAGATTTGAATATAAAGGACAAAAATTAACATGAAATAGCAAGAAAAAATATGAAAATATCTAAATATTATAGATCAGAAAGTTTAGCATTACTCTATTAAATAAGATAAAAAAATTTAATATATTTGGGTAATGGCTTCTGAAGCAAACTGCTTTGGTTCAAATCCTGGGACCTACAGTTTCCTAACAGTATGACACTAGCTGTGCAAATTACCTAACCTGTTTGTAACTCCTTGTAATCAACTATAGCATGTTACCTGTCTGTAAAGTTTTTGACTAGTAAATAAATTAATACATGTAAAGCACTTAGGAAAGGACATACATAATACATAGAAATACATAGCAAGTATTATGTTAATATTGGATATTTTTATTGTCATTCTTGTTCTGCATACAGACAATGAGAATTATTTTGGCCTATAGGATCCTGGGAATTGGGTCTCTTGCATACACTGCTGCTGAGGTGTCCCGTCTTCTTGACATTATCTATGCAAATCACATCTGCCGCACTCTTAAGACAATTCTAGAATAGAATTTTCATATCCATAATTTATATGATCTACATGCTCAAATCAACCATCTGTTTTTCTCTTGTAATTCTGTTTATCTGTTTACTTTCAGGTTATCCAAAAGCCTCAAGGTTGCTGATATAAGAAGTGATATAGCAAAAAAAGTTAATGAATCTACGTGAAAAGTGTATCTGTTAGTATTGATGAGCAATGGAGTACTATCATTTTTATTAGAAATCATTTATATTTGTATTGGGAGTTGAGAAACTCCCAATAGAGTGAAGTCGTCGTATCCTAAGTTAAATAAAGGAGCTGAGTCAAAACCATAAAGACTTTTAATTCCATTCATAACCAGTGAAGTCTGGAGGTGTGAGTGGGTAAAATACGGAGTGGGTAAAACTGGAGCCAGATCAAAGTCATTTTTTAAGATGAGTTAACCTTGTCCAAACTCAAGCTGTGTGATCCTGTGAATAGAAAAGAGCACTGTGCTATGCTTTGAGTATTTCCCTTTAGTTAAGTGGAAAGATAAGAAACAAAGATAAGAAAAGACTACTTACCTTATTTAATCAATACAACTTACACAAAAATATCCAAATCCTCCTGATTACTTCAGTGGGACTATAACTGTCTGCAGAGGTGATTAAATTACTAACTAAAGGAAAATTAGAGAGAATTACATTCTCCTCTCTTTCTCTCTCTATCTCTGTCTCTGTCTCTCTCACATACATACACACAATCACACACACAAAATCACTCTCTCCCTTTTGAAGGCAGAAAAGAAATTATCTCACAATCATTGTCCAGAATACAACTCTGCAAAATCTCAGCCATCTGGTCCTCTTAATACATGAAACTGTATAATTTTTAACAACTCTTTCATGTAACATTAAGCCAATATTTTCAAAGTGTAATAATAGTATGTGTAAATACCTTTTGCCAAGAATTAAATAATATTAAACAAAATTGGTCTGTTGATGAAGGTAATAGTTTAGGGTGGAAATCATAGTGTGTCTATTTTAAAAATCTCACTTAATTGCATTGAACTATTTATTTTAATTTACTTTCATTTGATTTTTCAAGATTTCCCTCCACAGCATGTAATGAAATCTTAATCACAATGGGAATAAATATTATTAATTTTGTGCATTTATATGCCAAGAGAGTTTAAAACCTTTTTGTCCCCTGAGCATGTGATACTTTTCTATAATGATTTTATTCCAAAGGACATGAAAATTTTGAATGCTATCTCTGGTGTGATGTCATTGTCATTTGATTCTGAACACAAATGTCATTAATTCCATTAGATTCTCTATAAAATAATGATTATATAATATGGCTATAGAATTGCTCTTAATGTGATTAGTTGTGTATGTTTGAATCTGATTACTTTAAGCCACAAGTCACATTTTAAAAGAGTATCCAAAGCAAATGTATCAGCATATCTTAGAACTTTAGAATTTTAGAATCATGATGATTATTCACTGTACATTTTTTAATTTTGATGTATATTTATAATTTTTATAACAAAATGTTAGAAGATAAGTACATCCGATGTAGACATAATTAGCAAACAATGGCACACTCTGGAATAGCAGTACAAAGACTGTTCACTGGCTACAGGGATGCTTTTGAACTGCTATATCTTCACCTCTTAAAAATTAGAAATAGGTAAGGAGAAAATGCAGACAGCTGTAATTGAACAACAATGAAGTAATTTTAAAATATTAATAATAAAATTAAAAAAATTAAGAAGGGCATTAGAATCATTGATCAATGAGTAAGATTGCTTTTTTTTTCTTGAACGATGCTAACTAGCATTTAGGTCAGAGTATAGCAAATAATGCATATAACAAATTTAGATGTATGACTATTTTAGTTTTTGCCACTATTTCAAGTAAATTTATTTGAAGAAATTGAAGATCTTACCATTTAGGTTTGTATATCAAATTACATGAGGACAAAGATAGCGTCTCCGCTGCTTAGCAGTCAGTCTCCCATTCTAACAGGGACCTAACATGGCAGGTTCCCATGCAATATTTGCTGACTTTGAATTTATAGTTACTATGTATCAGAATAATTAATGTCTATTATATTACAAATTTCATAGTAGGATCACCAGTAAATGTTAGCTCTAGGAAAAAAATGGAAAAAAAAGAAAGCAAAAAAATTAGAAAGGAAGGAAAGAAAGAAAAAGTAAAGAAAAAGAGAAAGAAGGGGGAAAAGGAACAAGTAATAACTTTGCTTTGATTCAGCTGGCGTCCAGCTGTGAAACTAGTAAATTCCCCTTTGTCTATGCCCTCTCAACGTAAGCTACCATTAAAAATCACATTTAAAGAACATTTTTTAAAATTTCTGAATTCTAATCAGTTGCCTCACCTCTCCTTATGCTTGTATCACATATTGTCCTAAACCAGAGAGAGAAACTATGAAGTCACAGTAGTAAGCTAATATTTCACAAAATGGGGGGCAGGGTAGGGGAAGAAAATATGAATAGGAATCTTTATTTCCTTGTGGTGTGAATTGAATCTTTGACTGTCATGCAAACAATAAGTTGTTTAATAAAATTAAATTAGGAGAAAATTATTTCAGTATCCAATCCATTCAATACCCCTGTGCTGTTTAAATATGTTTACAAAAGGCCAGTACCTGACTTCCCTAATATATAGCTCCTTAAACAAGAGAGCTGTGTATGTTGTAAGAATGTGTAATGGGACAAAAATTAAGTTTCTGATTAGATTGTTGTTGTTTAAAGATGTGCCAAATGATTTTTAAAGAGTAAAAAAATAGTCCAGCCTCAGTCATCAGGAATCTTTTATAATAATTAGAAGGAAGGAATAGGGAGACATGGCAAGTATGCCTCCCTTACTGTTAGCCATGAGTGCCTCAGGATTGATGCTCACCTCTCCACCCCACTGCCCACACAGTCCCCCGCTCTACTTTTGTCTGGTTGTAAAACAAATTAAAATCTTTAGCTATGAATGCTGTGGTTGGCAGAGTTAGAGCAGTGACAGTTCAAAGAATCCATCTGGCAAGCAAGCTCCAAAATCAAAAATAAAACCTTTTTCCACCTCACAGAAATCCAGACAGAGAGATTAATTAAAGTCAAAGGAGAAAAAACATACATACAAAACACTTCCTAGAATTGTCATGATTGTGATTTTTTTCTACCCTCTGTTTACAAAGTGTTTCTCCTTCACAGTATGTTCTCTGATAACACAATAGTCTCTTCGAGTAAAATTCAAAACATTACAGTATTTATGAATAAATGCCTTCGCTGAACCCATATCTTAGGAATACTAAAAGGGCTATTAATATACCTTCTGTCACATTTACATATTATGTTCTTTCTCATATAGCTTTAACTTCTACACAGTCATTAATCTGGGGGGAGGTATTTTTATCTAAGGTTTAATATTTTCTGGATCTCTTTACACAGTGTACCACTTTCTTACATCATTTTCCCCATTTGAGTTCCTCAAGTACATATTTAAATGGCATGAATAACACTAGATTTCTCCCACACTATGAGGTAATTTACATAAGCATCCTCAGGGCTCTCTGAAGTTCTTGGTGAACATAACATTGCCCAGGATTATAAGATACCTAGATAATGGGTTTTCCTTTGAATTCTGACTTTTACTTGTGGTTTCAGGATCTCTTTAGTGAAGCCTGGACTTCCTGTAGGATTTTGTTTCTGTGAGGAGGAAAAAAATACTAAATCAAACATGTACAGTGTGCTTTCAATTCTACATTTTAACAGACACGAAGAGCTAAAGAACCGAGCTGTGTGTGAAGTATTGTTCAGTCCAATGGCTAGGGAGGAGGAAAACCCTGCTGCTCTGTGGTGGAGAAAGAAATCCAGGGATCTGTGGGCTGAGTGAGATAACACAGTTTTCACATGTTCTACACTGCTGGCAAAAGCAACTTTCTTCCTTATTTCTTTTCTTTTCCATCTCCACCCTTAACTCACCTTACTGGCTCATTTGCTCCATTAGAGAGGGAGTAGTTATGCAAACCAAATGATGTATTGAGGAGGAAATCCTGAGGGCACACACCTGTATTTTGTAAGGTGTTTTTTATCATCATGTAATGCACAGATGGGCAGGATAATTCTGGTCAAGGAAATATGTTTTCATTATTATAAGATTCCAGAATAAAAATTGAATTTTAATGCATATGACTTAATATATTTTATGCCTTGCTTTCCTACATTTGCTTTTATTTGGGTTTTATTTTTATTTTTTGTATTTTTTAATTTTATTGTACTTTTCCACTACCATTTATCCCCCTTATACTCTCCTCCCCACTACAATCACCACCCTGTTGTACATGTCCATGGGTCCTTTCTCTTTATTGCTCAATCCCCCCAACCCCTACCTCCTCCCACCTCAACTGTTATTCTGCTCTCTATGAGTATCTCTATTTTTCTTGTTAGTTTAGTTTGTTCTTTAGAGACTACATATGACTGAAATCAAATGGTTTTTGTCTTTCACTGCCTAGCTTATTACTTAGCATAATGTTCTCTCTAGGTCCATCCACACTCTCTGTCACAAAGGGCAAATTTTTCTTCCTTTACAGCCGAGTAATATTCCGTTGTGTAAATCTACCATAGTTATTTTGTCTACTCATCTACTGATGGACACGTGCTGCTTCCATATCTTGGCAACTATAAATAACACTGCAATGAACATAGGGGCGCTCACATTCTTTCAAATTAGTGTTTTGGGTTTCTTCATATATATTTCCAAAAGTGCAATCACTGGTTCAAAAGGGAGATCCATTTTCAATTTTTTCAGGTATCTGTATACTGCTTTCCACAGAGGCTATGCCAATTTGCATTCTCACCAACAGTATAAAAGTGTTCCCTTTCTCTACATCTTCACTACTAGCTCTCCTTGTTTTTTGGTTTCTTAATGACAGCAATTCTGATAGATCTCAAATGATATCTCATTGTGGTTTTAGTTTGCATTTCTCTGATAATTAGTGACATTGAGCATCTTCATATGTCTATTGGCCATCTGTATATCCTCTTTGGAGAAGAGTCTATTCAGGTCCTTGGGCCATTTTTTAATTGAATTGATATTTTGGTCTTGAGTTTTCTACATTCTTTATAAATTTTTGATATTAACCCCTTATCAGAGCTATCAGTTAATATGTTCTCTCATTGCATGGGCTGTCCTTTTATTTTGTTGATGATTTCCCTTGCTGTGCAAAAACTTTTTGGTTTGATGTAGTCCCACTTGCTTATTTTGTCTTAGCAGGTCCAAGTTCAGTGGTGCTTACAGTTATTTGATCATAGTCAAGTTTTATTTTAATTTAAAAATTTCAAAATATTGTCAAAAAATACTTTATATATTTTTATTCCTGCTATTTCCAGTTTAAGTCCGCAGTCACTAGTGCAAAACTATGAAGATGTTTCAAATGACAAACACATTTTGTATACCTTATATTCTTTTATTTTTATTTATTTATATTTTAAATCTTTACCTGAGGTGTAACATAGGAGCTCCAAGCTGGGGAGCTGCAATCATGCTCATGATTTTCCAAAAACACCATCCAGAGAACCAGCAGATATGAACATGCCATTTATTACTTACAGGGAACAGGGGAGTGCCTGATGGTGGCTGGTTGCTTGGCACTACTTATAGGGTTAGAGAGAGAGTAGCAACAGTCGAGGCAGCAACAGTTGCATGTGAAAATTCCACGCTTTTGTGATAGACACAGGAACCTTGAGACATGGGGGCTTGAGAGGGCTGGGATATCCAGATACAGACTATTTTCCTCATACTTGATTGCTGCTGGCCAGGCATCTGTTCTTTGAGATTGTGCAGGGGCCATGTCCTGAGCAACCCACGTGAGGATATGCTTACTGATTTTACAGAGAGAAAGAGAGAGAGAAAGAAATTAAATCAGTTGCCTCCCATACGTGCCCCAGCCAGGGACTGAGCCTACAATCTAGGTATGCACACTGACCAGTGACCAAACCCACAAGTTTTTGGTGTACAGGGCAAAGGTCCAACTAACTGACCCATCTGACCATGCCAACCTCAAATTTTTTATCAGCACCACAGATCTTCCTGCCAGCACCACAACATGGATTAAATGATGGATCAATTAAAGTCCAGTTTACTGCTACAGGTTATATACTATGAAGCCATCTGTGGTTTTAAGAGAGAACCATTGGTTCAAAATATTGGGAAATTTTAAAAATATATTATGTCATTATTTTTCTTTCTAATTTTTTTGGTTTGAAATTAAAGCAGACTGTTAGGCAGAAGTGGACAAAGCTTAAATATGTTTGATAGCTAGTGGGATGTAACTGGATAGCTGTTAACCCAATCTTAAATAGATGCCGAGTTGATGTAGCAAGAAAGACCCTGGATTAAAACTTTGACTAAGGTTTTCAGAACTACAAAAATCCTGTCACTTGCTAACTGTATAACTCTGATCAAGTTGCTTTACCTCTTGGTCACCAGTTTCAAGGTATAGAATACATTGTTATTATATATTTATTAGGAGAAAAGATAGGGCAATCAGAGTTTCCTAGCATGGACTTTGGAAAGAATTTCCCATCCTGCTCACAGCACACATAAGTGAACACATAGAAACACACACATTATGTGGATGTTTTACTAGCTTAGATGACCTATAGTTGACTGTGAAGACAATTAAACAGTCAATTTCTTCCACTTAGTTATTAAGTGTAAAGTATCAATACTTGTATTCGAGTGAGAAATAAGGAAGTTAAAGATACAGATGATGTCATCAAGAAAAAATAGGTATACATAAAAAGATAAATAGAATAAGAATGTTTGTGATCCTAATTGATGATTTTTTATTTAGGGATAAGGGACAGCATGTGTTTTGAACAATCCAACTTTAAAGAAAAATATTTAAGGATGAAGATGGTTGCACAACAGTATGGAAAAGCTAAGTTAAGCTAGGCTTGAATAAAGGCAGAAAACAGGCCAGCCACATGTAAGGTCTCATTTTGTTCATCGGTTTATCATACCACAGCCATAGTCTAATCTTTGTATGTTTGGTTACTTCTCAACCATTTATACTTTCATAATGTGGGCATGCAGTTGAACCCACAATTCCTTCCTTCATTTATTTTGCCATTTATTGACTAATTTAGCTAAGTTCTTTTTATTCAGTTTCCTCCACATATAAGACGTTATTTAGTTTAGCTCTGGAAATAAAAAAAAATGAATAAGACATATAATTGGTTTATAAGGACATTGAGGACTTCAGGTAAGATAAAACAGAATGTGATAAGTGTTGAAAGAAACTGAAGCATTTAAGTCAAAGTAGTGTGTAAATGTTACACAAATGTTACTTTTTTTTTTACAAATATAAAGCAAGGCCTCTACCAGCAAAAACCATTATGACTCACTTTGATGTTGTGGTCAGGAACCAAACAGACAATATCTCCAAGATACGTTTTTATATTAAATAGATGCTTAGCAGGGTAAAGAAAGAAATCATGAAGTGATACTTGAGTTGGATTTGCAACCCATGGACATGAAGTAAGGAGGGGTAGTGCTGGTGGGAGGGCAGTGCAGGGCAGAGGGAAATAAAGAGGAGAAAAATGGGACAAATATAATAGCATAATCAATAAAATATGTAAGAAAATAAAAATTAACAAAAGAAGTATAAATAGGATTTCATTTTACTGAAAAAGAAAATTCCATGGAATTCCACCCAATTCCACTTGCATGTGGGTAGCAGGGGTAGTGACTGAAAGCTGGTCAAGAGCTGAGCGAGTAGCATTATTTCCTCTTAAACCCCTCCACAACAGACAACACCACAGTGCTGCAACAATGTGGGTTGCCCTACCCTGGTAAATAACTAAGGCTCCACCCCTTACTATGTAACAGGCATACCAAGATAAAAAAAAGTGTGACCCAAATGAAAGAACAAATCAAAGCTCCAGAAAAAAAATACAACTAAGTGATGAAGAGATAGCCAACCTATCAGATGCAGAGTTCAAAACAATGGTAATCAGGATGCTCCCAGAAATGGTTGAGTATGGTTGCAAAATAGAGGAAAAAGTGGAGGCTATGAAAAACAAAATAAATGAAAGTGTACAGGGGACCAGTAGTGAAGGGAAGAAGAGCCAGACTCAAATCAATGATCTGGAGCATAAGGAGGAAATAAACATTCAACAAGAACAGAATGAAAAATCAAGAATTCAAAAAAAAATGAGGATAGGCTTAGGAACCTCCAGGAAAACTTTAAACATTCCAACATCTGAATCATAGAGGAGCCAGAAGGAGAAGAGGAAGAGCAAGAAATGGAAAACTTATTTGAAAATATAATGAAGGAGGCCTTCCCCAATCTGGCAAGGGAAATAGTCTTCCAGGAATTCCAGGAAGCTCAGAGAGTCTCAAGAAGTTGGACCCAAGGAGGAGCACACAACAAGGCACATCGTAACTACATTACCCAAGATGAAATATAAGGAAAGAATCTTAAGAGCATCAAAAGAAACAGGGAGAGTTACCTACTAAGGAGTTCCCATAAGACAGTCAGCTGATTTCTCAAAAGAAACCTTGCAGGCAAGAGGGGGCTGGAAAGAAGTATTCAAAGTCATGAAAGGCAAGGACCTACATCCAAGATGACTCTATCCAGCAAAACTATCATTTAGAATGAAAGGGCAGATAAAGTGCTTCTCAGATAAGGTCAAATTAAAGGAGTTCATCATCACCAAACCCTTATTTTATGAAATGTTAAAGAGACTTATTTAAGAAAAAGAAGGAAATCAAGAATATGAACAGTAAAATGACAACAAACTCACAACTATTAAAAACTAAATCTAAAAAAAGAAAAACAAACTAAGCAAACAACTATAACAGGAACAGATTCACAGAAACAGAGATCACATGGAGAGTTATCAGTGGTAAGGGGGGGGAGAAATTAGGGAAAAGGTACAGGGAATAAGAAGCATAAATCATAGGTACAAAATACACAGGGGGAGGTTAGAAATAGTATGGGAAATGGAGAAGTGAAAGAACTTATATGTGCAACCTATGGACATGAACTAAGAAGGTAGGGGAATGTTCGTGGGAGGAGGGTGTGCAGGGCAGAGGTGAATAAAAGGGGGAAAAAATGGGACAACTGTAATAGCAAAATCAATAAAATATGTTTTTAAAAAGTGACACTAAAGGTAAAAAAATATTCATTTCATTTTGAAGGATTGGCACAATTAGTGAATAAAAGAAAGAAAATAAATTATTTATTAGGGAATGATATGTATTCTTATTTAAAGAGGACATAATAAAGACTAATAGTATTAGATAAGGTCTGAAATGTAGGTCAAGTTCAAATACACAATGTGCAATTTAAACATTAATTCATTTATAATGAAATCTAGTATAAGTATTGTTTGTCAATGCTTTGGTTGATTAAAATAAATTAAAAACATAAAGAATGATATAATAGAGAGTATAGAGAATAGAATCTGGGAAACCAGTAAGAACCATCATAAAGATCTTAACCAAGATATTGGCATCAAGGCAAAAGACAATTATGATATAAATTAAGGAGATATAATCAAAAACATCTGGCTGCAATTTGGTTTTAAGGGCTAGAAAAGAGAGAAGGAAAAAGATATCTGAGATACTTAGTTTGAACAAATATGCAAATTGTTTCACTAGTCACAGATATACAAAGGTAGAATAAAGTTTATATGGCAATATGATTTGGGGATGTTATATGAGTTCAATATGTAACACATTGATTATCCACACATCTAAACTTCTAGGTGAAATAATATATTTTAAGAAATACTTCAAGCCCTGACTGATGTGGATCAATTGGTTGGGCATCATACCACAAAATGAAGGGTCTCCAGTTGGACTCCTAGTCAGGGCACATGCATAGGCTGCAGGTTTGGTCCCTGTTCTGGGTGTGTGTGAGAGGCAACCAATCGATGTTCCTCTCCCCCCTCTCTTTGTCTTTCCCTTCCCCTCTCAATAAAAAAAAAAAAAGAAGAAGAAGAAGCAAGCCCTGGCTGGTGTGGCTCAGTGGATTGAGCACTGGATTGTGAAGCAAAGGGTCACTGGTTTCATTTCTAGTCAGGGACTTGCCTGGTTGCAGACTGGGTCCCCAGTAGGGGTCATGTGAGAGGCAACTACACACTGATATTTCTCTCCCTTTCTTTCTCCCTCCCTTCCCCTCTCTCTAAAAATAAATAAATTAATTAATTTAAAACATAAAAATTAAAAAATAAAATCTTTTAAAAAAGAAATACTTCAAGTAGCAATCAAAACCTACAGGGTCTGTCCAGAAGGTATCCAGCCATATAATACCAAAAATATAGACATTTATTGAAGAAGATACAAGATACAAGAAACATTGTACACAGGAAAACAGTGCCTCCTTCTCCTTCAAAGCAGACACCTTAGGACTTCACACAATTCTTCTAATCACCATTAGCTGCCCCATCATATTTTCTGAATCTCATTGATGGTCTGAAATCTCTTCCCTTTCAAAGGTAATTTTGGTTTTGGGAAAAGCCAGAAGTTTCAGGTCACAAAATCTGGGCTGTTGGGAGGCTGAGTCACCTGGGTAATTTGATGTTTCACCAAAAAAAATTCTGCACAAGACATGATGGTTGAGCAGGTGTGTTGCTGTGATTAAGCCACCAATCACCAGTTGCCCATAGCTGTGGCCTTTCCAAAAGTTTCTGTGGAGGAATGTTCAAGCTTAACACAAAATTTGATGCAGATTCATTGCTCTACGTGTTCAGTCATTTTGAATGTGATAGCCACAGAGTATATGTATGTGCTCACTCAATGGTATCTAGTGCTCCCACTGACTAGTACAGTGAAGTTGTCATAGTTCAGGCTTTCACATTGCACTCCATTCTCCTTGGCTACCAGATTGCATCAATAGCACACAAACCATTCTCATTATATTAACAAAGGCTGGATTTTTTCCAAACAGATCTCATATACATGCAGAAATATATCTCTTGACTGATACTTAAAGAATATAGAAGAAATGCAGGATTAACTTCTGCCTTTAAAAGGCTTATAAGTGAAGAAAATTATAAGACTATAATTACCACAAAAATTAATTGGAAGACAAACACACATTAAATTGTGTAACAACTTTAAAGATAAAAATGCTCAGAGAAGTGTAAGAGGATTTATTATCTCATATTATTAAGATAGGTCTGTTTCATCAAATAAGGCAAAGCAACAATATTTTAAAGGTAACATAGTAAAAATGTAGATATACCTGAGGGATGGAATTCTATGTTTTGAAAGTCTGCTTAACAAGTTAAAATTACCTCAAACTTCTGAATGTTCATTGCAAGATTTATTGCCCATCTGTTTACACATTCTTTTTAATAATTTAAATAACTTATACAAGACCAAGTGGAGAGCGAAATAAGTTCACACTCCACTTTATAATATGTTTTAAGATGAAAAGTCCACAATATATAAACACTCTTAGGAAAGCCAATATGTAAATACTGGTGGTTGCAATATATTCTTTCCTCGCTTGGGATAGTACTAAAATTGTAATTTTCAGTTTATATTCTAGAAAAAGAGATAAATTAACAATTGCCCTAGGAATTTAACGTAGAATTGCCATACTAACTTACATACACTGGACATGTTAACAATTGTTTCTATTTTTCTGAAGGAGGCAACTGCTTATTCCTTTGTAATTACTCTACGCCTTAGGGATGACATCAGTGCCCCCAATCATATTTCACTAGAGATTAACTAAGTCCATTTCTCACTATCACAAAATGGCAAGTTTTCCTCTAAGACTTGCTTTGCAATGGTTTTCTAGGCTTCATGTTTCATTCGTGCTTTTTGTCTTATCATTTGAATTATATAAGGTAACTACCTTATATAATCCAATTAGACCACCAAAATTTAATGCTTACATACATAGTAAAGTTTTGTATTTAAAGAGAAATAATATCTAATAATAGGTTTTTAACAACACTTTTCTAAAAGTCTCAGCTTATACACAAAAGTTGGGCATTATAAAAAATGTAAACCCCAAATCTTAAAGAATGATTAAATATGAATGGTTTCTTATTAAAACTTTTAAAATTCCTTTATTCCAAATTAGTCACTGAAACCTTATTATGGATGGCATGTTTGTGTTTTCCAAATCCTTAGTGATACCCAAACACCTTATGTGATGTATCTGGAGATGGGGACTTTGAAAGGTAATTGGCTCAGGGCTTAGTGTCCTCACAATGGAATTGGTGCTTTTATGAGAAGAGACACAAGAGAGATTGTACCCACTCCCAAGCCCCATATGTAAGAAGACCAAGAAAAGGTGCTGTCACCAAACTTGACCATGCTGGCACCATGATTTGGGATTTTACAGACTCCAGGGTTATGAAAAATAATTTTTTAGTCAGTCAGTCTACATTATCTTTTTACAGCAGCTTGAACTGACTAAGCAATACTGATTATGCTGAAGGCACTGCTGCATGTGATGAAAATATGATTTTGGCATAACAAATTGGGTCTTCATGAAATTTACAGTGTAGTATGATAGACAACAAATAATTACTGTATATAGCATAATTTCAAATGGTAAAGGAGGCTATTTAAAAAGGAAAAAAACTACAAAAAGATGGTTTTATGGAGACATATTATTGTACAGAATAATCAAGGAAGGGTTTGTCTCTTGGCAGGTGGCATTTGAAAGGGCACCTGAGTGAAACGAGCAACTAAGCCATAGGAAGTACTTGTAGAAGAGGCTTCAGATAAATGAAATAGCAGATGAGAAAGGCTTGATGTATAGAAGGTGGGGAATGGGAAAGGGGGATAGAATGAGTGAACAGAGAGGGTTAAGGGGACAAATATGACTTGGTTAAGCAATAAATGTTTATTGTGCAAATGAGTGAAATAAGTATGGAATAATGAGGTTCATGTGAACTTGAGTAAACAAAGTAAAATAAATAAATGACTGATATAATTCTGAGGTCACTCCAAAGAAGAGATAAATTATGCTGATTGTTCAACTAAAATTATTGGCTATAGACATGCCATTGACAATTACATAAACCAGTAATTTCTAATTCTGGTTTTGAAACACTCAGGGTAGTTTTAATTATCCCAAGAGGTATAATATAATTTTCCAAATAGGTGATTCAAACTTAAAAATGGAAGGATATTCCAAAATTGAATTAACCTGTCTACAATGCTAATAATTTAATCTTATAGTCAGAGGAAAAAACTATGGTCATAGTTTTTGCAAATGAATTTATTTTTAAATTGGTTTCTAAATAGAAGTGTGAGAAACACTGGAGACATTGTGAAATGCTTCCAGCACCATCAACTCACTGTGCTATTTTATTTTAACTTATTACGTAAATACTTGCTTAAAAGTAAATGCTTATGATCACCTATAGATTGACAGTAACCTAATATATGCCCTTCACTTACTTTACTTATTTAATTCATATCTACTATATATGATGTCTGGAATAACACTGACAGAAGCATTCTCTGCTTAAATATGGAAAGAAAATGATGATAAAGGATATATTCTTACTCCTGCAGAAAGATACCTTCTCATTTTGTAAGTAAAGCTTTTACATTTCTTTTTCCCTTACTCTATTACAGCCTATTGCAACTTTCCAGAAAGGCAAGGTGTTTTTGTTTGTTTGTTTGTTTTGTGTTTGTTCTCCAGCTAGGGAAAATATTTAGAAAATTGGTTTCTTTGAGGTTGACCCCATGCAGGCCTGACCTATTTTATCTTGTTACTGTGATGGAGACCTCCATTCCTGAAAAATTTAACTTCAAAGAGTTCTGTTAATGGAAGTAGTGCAAACACCCCCTCATAAGCAGGTAGAAAATTAAAGTGTTAAATACATATTTAATTCAATAAAATGAGGATAAGCTAATAATAATAAACTAATGCAGACATGTCATATATTGTTAAACAATATACAATGAGATCAATTTTAAATTAATATTTATTTACTATTAACAATAAAATAATGTGATCTACAAAATTAAAATTAATGCAAGTGATAATCTTGATCATTCTAGCATATATTTTTAAATAATACCTTTGCCTTTTTATTGTTTAAAATAAAAGTCAGTCTCAATTTCTAGCACTCTGCTTTTCCCCTTACAGAGTAGTGCAGGATAGCAAGATTGCTCAGTACAGTGGGTTTTAAGAGATACTATTAGTGTGAATATGGTATGGTCTATAAATGAGCAAATTGTTTATTATTACTTATTTATTTATTTTTGTTTAGTATTATTTAATGGAAAAACAATTCTGTGCAATGACTAGAGAGCACACTACTAACCTGGGCCAGTTGCACTAATATTTCAGCCATTTTTTATTCACAAGTAAGAGAGTGAACCAGCCTAACCCAGTGCTACACCTGGGAACATATACCAAGTGCATATTCTGCAGGAATATTACCTTATTACTAGAAAAAGGATCCCAATTATTTGAGTGTAATTACTGAATTTTGACCAAAGTGCTTCTTTTAATTTTCTCAATACATTAATGTCTCTTTGGTTGGCCTAGCTCAAAGTAGCTGAGTTTGAAGTAAGGGTACTTCATAAAGTTTTCTTCTAGGAGCAACACTGTATTATTAAATTTTCTTTAAGTTAGAATTTTCTTTCTAAATGTCAAAAAGGTTGACATTTTATTCATGGCATTGACTAAGATTTGGTACAAGTGCACACTTCTGTCATTTGGCAATGCAAACTTGTTCAGCCCTGATGGCTATGGCTCAGAGGGTTGGGCATTGCTACACAAACAGAAGGGTCACCAGTTAGATTTCTGGTTGGGGCACATGCCTGGCTTACAGTCGAGGGCCTGGTTGGGGGCCTGCAAGGGGCAACCAATCAATGTTTCTCTCTCACATGGATGTTTCCCTCCCTTTCTCCCTCCCTTCTCCTCTCTCTAAAAATAAATAAATAAAATCTTTCAAATTAATGTTTTTGGTTCCTTCATATATATTCCCAAAAGTGGGATCACTGGGTCAAAAGGCAGATTCATTTTTAATTTTTTTGAGGTATACTGCTATATACTGCTTTCCACAGCGGCTGCACCAATCTGCATTCCCACCAACAGTGCAAAATAATTCACCTTTCTCTACATCCTCACCAGCACTTGTTGTTTGATTTACTGATGATATTAATTCTGATAGGTGTAAGATGGTATCTCACTGTAATTTTAATTTGCATTTCTCTGATGATTAGTGATGTTGAGCATCTTTTCATATATCTAAGGGCCATCTGTATGTCCTCTTTGGAGAAATATCTATTCAGGTCCTTTGCCCATTTTTTAATTGGGTTGTTTGTTTTTTCTGGTGTTGAGTTTTTAAAAAAAGTTATTCCTACACCAGTCGATCAATATTATAATGGCAATATAGAAGTCTGTATGGAAACATAATGCCTAAATGTCATGCTTGTATCTAAACAAATTGTTTCTCTTAGGATATATTATTAAATATTGAATAAATTCTTGTTTTAAGGTTAGTGTGAATTAAATAATAGTAATAGTCATGTTTTTTTATCCTGTGGAGCATGGAAAATTATTCTTTAGAAAGATGTCACAAATTTGTTTATATTGCCAAGTAAACACACTTTACTAAACACATGTTTGAAACATCTGTTTAATGTGTCTAAATGTTTTTCACTTAGAGTAAGCTTGTCAGTAAAGAGAATCATTCAAAGAAAATATAACAGAAATTCATGTTTGCCTATATTTGGAATGAACTCAATGTATCAGGTATAAAAAACTTTCAAATACTTTAACATTTGCACTTATACTAGAAGTACATAAAAAAGAGAACAAACAACTGCTATGGGAAGAAAAGTTTCACATGAAGGGCTTTATTTTTATATCTGGAATGCTTTCTCAATGCCCGTATGTTATTGTCCACTGTCCTTAGAGGTGCACTGTCAGAACTCCTATTTTGACAGTCTTGCTAGAGAATCTGTCTTTTCCTCTAGTTAAAAACTCCATCAGTCCAGACTTCTAAATTTGTCTTGATAAGCCTCCTTCATTCATTTCAGTTTGTGCCCAATCTTCCACATTGTGGTTTCTTATTCACTTATCTCTTGTAGTTTGTGTCTTTAAAAATATTAAGAAAGATTATAATAATATAAATCAACTATAAGATATACATCATTAAGCTGGGTCCACAAATTTGCTTGTAATCTTCACAGAAAAGCAGGTAGTCATTTATTACATTCACTCTAGAAATAAGAAAATAGAGGCCTGGAGACAGCAAGCAAATTGTCAAAGTTAGAAATAAGGTGTAGAGCCAAATCTTAGTAAATCCAAGTCCAGAGATCATGCACTTTCCATGAAATCACATGACTTCTCTTAGTTTTGGGGGAATCTATCTTACTGTCATGAATCAATTGGATGCCTTCTTTCTCCACTGCTCTGTCTCTTTGTCTATTTGTGAAGTTTCTCAGTCCTCTGTAGTAGTCGGGCGGAAGATAATACCCAAAATCTGAGAGGAGGAAGAAGGATGGATAAACCCGTTTCAAGTAAATTTTTGATGTGAAATTTCTCATTTTGATGAGACCAAGCTGAATCTATCAACTCAAACTACATTTCCAAAATTTTGACTTCATTGATAAAATTATTATGGAAACCATTTACAGAAATCTATAAATTAATTTATTTGAAATCTTCATTTTGTAGTAACAAAACTAAGGTTCAAAATGATAAATGAATGGTTTAATGTTTATGTGAACCATACTTTATCATTAGTGAGGTTTTAGACTATTTATTACATTCATATCTTTTGATGGGAAAGGTTTTTCTTAAACTTACTTTGTTAAGACCATAAACAGAATAAATAAGTCTTATGCATAAAGAAAATTTTGAAAGACTTGTTGACATAATTTTACATACACCAAATTATGGTTCCTGTCAAATTTTAACCTAACATTTAATAAAACACATTTTAGGAGATATTAATTTTAATATTGCTTTAATCAATTTCATTTCTCAGTATAACTTGAAGTCAGACTGTAAACTGGTAATAGTGTGACACAGTGGAGGAGTTCGTATTGCAGAGATTATCTTTTTGCTCAGATGTTGTCATTGTATACTACATTATATTTCTCACAAATAATTTAGCCTTTCTGAGCTTCATTTTATTAATATTTAAAACTAAAAATGTCCTCATGATCAAAATTATAAGAATGCAATAGGATGGCTGACATAAAAC
Source organism: Trachops cirrhosus (assembly GCA_028533065.1). NCBI lineage: Eukaryota > Metazoa > Chordata > Mammalia > Chiroptera > Phyllostomidae > Trachops > Trachops cirrhosus. Next base: position 33,657,898 of record CM052548.1, on the reverse strand, counting down.
TAGCACTATGATTAGTTCATAATTGAAGGAAATGGTGTCTGAGTTCCCAGTACAAGACTGGGGCAAAGTCAGTTTATGACTGTTTGTATGGAAAGGAATGCAATTAATTAATAATAATACAAAAACAAACCTTGCATTTTGTGTACTCACAACTGTAAACCTACTTTTTCCCCCACCTTGTATTTGGTGATAAATCTGTGTGTGTTTTACTAATTCTAACCCATGAAATCTTTGCATGGCCCATGACTTATGAGTGGAAGTGATGTACTACCCTGTCACACAGATATACAGGTGGTTTTCATGTCTGTTACGACAACTTAAATTTTACCTTGGCTTTCCAGACAGCAAAAGCATTGCAGTGAAGAATGCATGGCCGTCTCTGATGGAAATATAGAGTGAAGAAAAGGAAAGCCTTTCTTGTTTTAAAATCACTGAGGTTGCGGAATGTTTATTGGTGGTTGTGGTGGTGTCTCTGCTGTTAAAGCAACACAATCTAAGCTTCTTTTTGCTGATGCAGAACAATGAAAAAACGATAGTTCTTCCAGTAAATACTTGTGATTTACTCTCTAATATGCATGCCTCTTTTCCCAATAGTACCTGCTTTCTTTCATGAGATCCAGGAGAATTTTATTCTGCCCACTATAGAGGAACATCATTTAAGGCTGAGAACTTTAAGGCTCTTTCAGCTATTACTGCAACACTATTGGCTGACACAGTCTTCCAGAATTAAAGAGCCAAATTAGGTGGGTTAATATATAGTAAATATTAGAAAGGTAGGTTAGTGCTAAACTGAGTAAAACAATGTTAAGGCCAATCTCTCTTTCTCTTTCTCTCTCCTTCTCCCACTCTCTCTCTCTCACACACACAACACATCCTGCTGGCTGTTAAATTTATGTACCCAGAAAATGAAAATTAAATATGATCTTACAGGTGAATCTGAATAGTAACTTGTATATTAGAGGCACATTATTGTGCCTTGATATCCCAACTTAATGATTCAACTTGCTTCTAGATAAAGAATTATTCTGAATTAACTGACTGTTATGAGAGTGCAAAGCGTTAAGAGCTACAGATTTCAGGACACCTCCTTGGGCTCAAATGTAAGTATACAAAGATTTCAGCTTTGGAAGTTAGCCCATGAAATTGCTGGGCAAAACATAGATCTAAATAATACTGTTTTTAATAGTTATATTCCTAGAGAATGACAAAAACAACAGAAATATTGTTGTTGGCCCTTTGGTGCTCTCAGGGTCTTTAGATCTCCATGCATAAGGTACAGGATGCTAAGACCAGAGTAACCCATTGACCCTTTTCAATGTTCATCTCAAATGTGTTAATGGAAAAGAATCAACAGTGGGCAGTACCCCAGTGAACGAAACCAGGACAGTTTGGAGACCTGCATTCTGATTACAAAGGTTTTTTTTTTTTCCTTTGGAGAGGATATAAATGCTTTTCATGTAATGTATGGTAAACGGAGGCAGTCTGGCTTTCTCATCGAGGTGTCTAGACAACTAAGGGAAGCAGTTTCCCATAACCTTGAGAATAGGCCTGATAACTAGTGTTCTCATAGCCTTGAGACTGGTTCTGATAAACTGTTCCCACAGCCTTGAGTGGGCCCACAAACATAGTATGAAGCTCTGTTGCATAATTGAGTATTGTCTATAATCGAGTATTTAAGGGGGGTAGGAGCTCCATGCTGGGTGCCATGCTGGGTGACATGCAGACATGCAGGGGGACACACAGCTTATAGTGTTCATGGATCACCCACCCTTGAATAAAGGCACGTCAGACATCCCAACGGCTCTGTGAATACCCTTCCGTCTGCCCAAATCTAGTGAACCTGTCCAGTTTTAAATCATCCCAACACATGTAAGCATGGCCATTCTTAACAGTTTATGTTATGCATATAAAGGCAGTAGTTATCTAAGATGAAGGACTTTTTGAGACTTTTGTTATGCTCTGCCATGATCTATTTTCTCCTTTCTACCTCCACTGTTTTTCTTTAGGAAAATTCACATGTTCCAAGAAAAATAAAATTCAAGAAGTAAGCACATGGCTAGATACCTTCATTTAGAAACAATAATTTATTGAGAAGTGGGAAAATGATATAAGCTGTGTTATAGATTAAAGTTATTTTCTAAGAAATCTGGGGGAATGAAAAATCTTTCTCTGCTCCCTTGGTGTTTTGTGCATGTGTGATGTTTTGAACTACTGCTGCCATTTTTCTGTCACGAGAGGGTATCATAGATGTGAGAACCATAAGAAACAGAAGCACAATCTGATCAAATATAACTAAACTCTTTCCTAGTTCTGAAAATTTTACAATAGCCATGACTCACCCTATTCCCAAACTTCCACTTTTGTTGATGTTATTAAAAACTCACATACAACATGAACAAAAAATCTTTGGCCAAGTAATTTTTTAGGGTACTCAATTTTGAAAGCCCAAAGTCCATAATTTACCTTAGGGTTTACTCTTGGTAGGTTTGAAAGAAAATATAATGACATATATCCACCTTATAGCATCATAGATGATACTATTACTGCCCGAAAAATCTTACATACTTCACTTTCAGTTACCTCCCCTGCCACCCCAACCACAGCATTTTTGCTGATTGGCTTCTTTTACTTAGTAATATGTTTTTAAGGTTCCTCCATGTCTTTCCGTGGCTTGATAGTTTATTTCTTTTTAGTGATGAATAATATCCCATTGTCTGGATGTACCACAGTTTATTTATCCTTTAGCCTACTGAAGGATATCTTAGTTGTTTTCAAGTTTTGACAATTATGAACAAAGCTGCTGTAAACATTTGTGCACAGATTTGGTTTTTCTTCTATGTACACAGTTTTTTTTTTCTTCTTTTCATTTTTTGGTTGTGTCTCCTCCTTCTTTCCATGCTCCCAATGTAGTCTGTATCAGTGTTGGTATCCCCTTCTGTGTTTTTTTTTCATTCCAATATGAAGATATGGTCTTAATGGTCCTATTAAACACGTACACATACACAGACATACACATTTGTATACTTTTTTTTGCTTTGCAAAAACAGTGGGCTCACATGTTAAACATATTTCTGCATCTTAAAATTATCTTCTGGAAATCACTGTGAATCAACTGGCAGAATTACAGTATTTCTTTAAAAGCTGGATAACATTCATTGATGTAAATATGTAATACTCTTGATAGGTATTTACTTAATGATTTTGGTTTTATGTGCTTATATTTTTACTTATAAATAATATTCTGCTATTAATGTTCTTATACATATTTCAATTTGCATTAGCATTATATTAATATTGACTAACATTTTGGGAAGTATAATTACTAGGTCAAAAGATAATTTTTTAAATTATATTGGATTTTATTGTATTTTTCCATAATGCTGAAATAATGCACATTTCCTCCAACAAGTACTGAGTATACCCTCTTTCCAACAACCCAAGAAATAGATATAGCACTAATTTTCACTAGTCCAAATATACAAATTTCTATCCCTTTGTTACTTTTGCTTATTGACTACTGAGTTTTGGTATCTTCTTTTGCAATGTTTAGAAAATTGCACTTCTCTTCTTTCAGTGGTCTCAGCACTTTGTCTATTTTTTCACCAGGTTACATGTTATTTTACAGTTTATTTCTGAGAAGCATTGAAATTTGTTATATTTCTGTAAATATCTTTTCCCCAATTCCAAAATTTTGCAAAATTTGTTTATGATACATTGTGAAATACAGTCTTTTAAAAAATTTATAACTATGTTCATTGACCTTTACCTGAATTATAGATTACCTCTAAATTTGAAATATAGTCCCTTTGATATTCTTGCTATATTTTTATTAATGATGTGTCTTTAACACTTAAGTCTAAACTATTTGTATTTTTATAGTATTTGATATGTAACATAGAAATCCATCCTACATTATTTTCCAAATAAAGAGACAATTATGCCAACATTATTTAACTACCCTATTATTTATTTTCAATTGAATCATTATATTTATAAGACATTAAATATTAATATATCCTGGGAACTATTTCATGATTTCCAATTCAGTTCTATTTATCTATTTATTTATTTCTGTTGACATTAATATGCATGTTTATTCCCAATCCATATTAATTTAATTACAAGTCTATTATATTTGGTATATTAGTGCTATTATTAAGATATTTTCACAAGTATGATTTTCATATTCTAAAGAAGCAAACAAAAACACTGTTGGAACTACAATTGGATTTGCATTAAATTTATATATTAATTTTGTGAGAGTGGCTTTTTTTTATTTGAATTCTTTTCCACAAAATTATTGTTTGTTCCTTTTCAAATTGAAATCTTGCTTTGTGTTCTACAAAAAGAATATGATTCTATTTTCTGTGTTTTTTAAAAAAAATCCAACACTGTTATATGTAGGTTTACAATATTACAAATGTAATAGTTCCCTTTGTTTTTCACTTATTCCTAAAATAAAATTAATCAAACTATTATGTACTTATCTTGACACTAACAATGCTGCCATACTCTAATAGCAGAAAATGCCACTTTATCTAGAGATCATAATCCTGGAATCATATATCAACAAATGCTAAATAGTATTATGTGTTATTTTCAATGTTTTTATCAGGTTTTTTTTGCATTTTTAAATTTTATTTTACTTTTTTACTTTTTTATATCTTTATCTTATATTTCAACCATAACTATGTTGAATAATAATGATAAAAGTGTCCATCTCAAAGTCAAATAATCTTCCACCATCATATATCTGGCCTCCTTTGGGTGGTGGGCAGCCAATGTAGTATGCAGGTCATGTATCATGGAGATAGATGTACACTTGAAATCTATGTAATCTTATTAACCAATATCAGCCCCCAAAATTTAAGTGATTAAAAAAAAAAGGAAAGTGGCCATCTCTTATAGGTCCTGGCATAAATTGAAATAATTATTGTGTTCAGAAAAATATTTCTTCATTTTTTTATAAATTGTCCAGATTATATTTTTAAAATTTATAGCTAATCCTAGTTATCAAAAATATGCTAAGTTTTATGCTGTTCTCTTGGTTGTTCATTAAGTTTGAGTTTGATCTCTTTTTGTAATAAAGAGTTTTAATTGATACTGTTCAACCTACCTTCAGTCTTCACAATGCCAAAGTTTATAAACACATTTAAACATAGTAGTATCCAATCTTCAATTTTTACACATTCTATGAGTTTAATGTTTCTATATCCTAGTTCTTACCTAATAACTTTAAATAGAATCCTTAGCTGGAAATCTATTCTTATTTATTTAGTTTTATCAGTGAATGTAGATTTCATAGCTTATTGAAAGATTCTCTATTTCGACACTTTAAAGCAATCATGATTTATTTCTATTTATTAAATTTAATGTTTGAGAGGAATTACCTATTGCCATAGGTAACAAGCTGCAAATGTCCTATTAATATTATTGAATTTAATTAATTTGAAAATTTGTAACTTGTAGGTTTCGGCTGATAAGAAATTTGAGAGTATGCATTAGAAGACTGAGATTAATAGTGAATGAATTTTAATCTATACTTGCATATATGCCATTATTTTATAAATGGAAGAAAAACCTTATTCACTGAATATGCAATACATTTTTGAAATCTTTAAAGTTATTAATGCTTCATGTAAATAATGGTACCAGTTTTAATCAAGAATCGTCAGCTTTTTTTCTTCTGGTTATACATTTCATTAAAAATGCATAACATAATATAAACAAATAATCATGTAAAATAAGTTATAAAGGTCAAAATCCTTATTTTATGATCTAAAATGATATTTTTTTCACAAACTATTGTTCTACTGTTACTATTGGTCTAAATAAAGAACAAATGTTAAATTTGTAATGTGTGTGTGCATTTATTTTCTTCATGTTTGTATTATAGGCTGAGATCTTAGGTTCTTTGACACACTTAAAATGTCAATTAATTTTCTAACATAACTTACATCCTCCAGGAAATAATTTGTCTTATGGTAATAAGACTGATAATTTACCACGTGTTTAAAGATTCTGTACATATAATTCTACTTTGATTCATTCAGAGTTGATGAAGTAGGACAGGCCCTTGACCAGAAAGATCGAGAAGCACTTAAATAGTGGTAATACGACCTGAAAATCTTACTCATAAATTAAGAGCAATAAATGTTAGAAGACTATGTGCTTGATTGATGTAATATATTCAGTGGATATGTGCCCCAGCATTAATAGGAAATATGTGTTAATATTTTATTCCACTTTCTTCTTGGATTTACAATACTTAACTATTAATCAAAATCTTACTCATTGGGAATTATAGATAAAATATTGAGTTTCAAATGAGATGAAATACAGACAATATCTTGTACTCATGTTAAAGTTGTCAAAATCTCCAGTCAGCTATTTGAAAGAACCTAACTCTAACCTACCTACTAGAGAATCATAGAGATCATAATACATTGTGAAAGTTTGTGTGTATAGTACAGAGTATATTTTATTGTGAATTTGTCATTTAGGTTTTCATAGTGATGCTGTGCATCAAGGAACAAATTGTGTCCATCATTAGTGTGGTAATTGCTATCAAATGCAGAATTGCTAAGTACTATATAATTAACCAACCATGAAATAATTTGGCTGGCATCATACAAGTCTACTTTGCTGACAAATGGTAATATCAATATTCAGCTTTGAAATGAAGAACACTTGATTTTATTTCCAGCTCAATGAAATTGCCTTTTCTAAGTTCCCATGGAAAGCAGCAGTACAGAGTTGAAGAAAACAAATGAGAATTTCTGGAATGTACGGGAAGTCCATATTATAATATGTAACAAATACTTAGGCAAATTTTTGAAATGCCAATAAAAATAATTATGTTTGTGTGCATGTCTGTATATATTAAAAAATTCTAGAGAGAAGAGTATAAAATCTCAAGAAAAATAAAAAGTATAGACAAATAAAAAACTACAATTTCAGTAAGTTGGCCAAATTTGACCCTATTTTCTCTAAGGGATGATGATGATGTATTATCATTTCACATTAAACAGATTTTTAAAATTTATTTTTATTTTATTTTTCATTACCATGTATTCATTCCCCTTATACCACTTGCCCCATGCAATCACCACCTTATTGTTCATGTCCATGAGTCCCTTTTTTTCCTTTTTGCTAGATCCCTCCAACCCTAACCATCCCCCAAAGAGCTGTCAGCCTTCACTCTATCTATGAGTCTGTATCTATTTTGCTTGTTAGTTCAGTTTGTTCATTGGATTTCACATACTGGTGAAACTATATGGTATTTGTATTTCTATGACTGGCTTATTTCACTTAGCATAATGTCCTCCAGGTCCATCCCTTCTATCTGTCACAAAGGGTAAGCTTTTCTTCTTTTTATGGCCAAATAGTATTCCATTGTGTAGATGTAACATAGCTCTTGTATCCACTCATCTACTGATGGACACCTGGGCTGCTTCCATATCTTGGCCATTGTAAATAATGCTGCAGTGAACATGGAGGTGCTTATGTTCTTTTGCATTAGCGTTTTGGGTTTATTCATATAAATTCCCAGAAGTGGGTGGAATCACTGGGTCATAAGCAGTTCTATTTTTATTTTTTTGTGGTAACTCCATACAGCTTTCCACAGCAGCTGCACCAGTCTGTATTCCCACAAAGAGTGCAAAAGTGTTTCCCTTTCTCCACACCATTGCTAACACTTGTTATTTGTTGCTTTATTGATGATAGCCATTCCAACTAGTGTTAGGTAATATCTCATGGTGGTTATAATTTGCATTTCTCTAGTGATTAGTGAAATTGAGCATCTTCTCATATGTCTATTGGCCATTTGTGAGTCTTCTTTGCAGAAATGTCCATTCAGGACATTTGCCTAGTTTTTAATTGGATTTCTTGTGGTGTTGAGTTTTATAAACTTTTTATAAATTTTGGATATTAATCCTTTATCAGATGTATTAGAGAATATGTTCTCCCATTCCATGTGCTGTCTTTTAATTTTGTTGATGGTTTCCTTTGTTGTGCAAACATTTTTTAGTCTGATGTAGTCTCATTTATTTTTTCTTTTTCCTTTCCTGAGGAATATTAGATAAAATATTGCTATGAGCAATTTCTGAGATTTTGCTGTCTATGTCTTCTTCTAAGATTTTTATGGTTTCAGTTCTAAGATTTAAATCATTAATCAATTTTGAATTTATTCTTTTGTGTGGTGTAAGAAGGTGGTATAGATTAATTTCCCTGCATGCACCCATCCAATTTTGCCAACACTATTTATTGAATAAACTATCATTAGTTCATTGTAAGTACTTGCTTCCTCTGTTAAATACTAATTGATTGTAATGGGGTGGGTTTATTCCTTGGGCTCTCTATTCTGTCCATTGATCTTTGTTTCTATTTTTATGCCTGTACCATGCTGTCTTGGTTACTATGGCCTTAAATCATATTAATAGGTGCAGAAAAAGCATTTGATAAAAATCCAGCACCCATTTATGGTAAAATCTCTCAGCCAAGTGGACAGAGGGGATATACCTAAACATGATAAAGGCCATATATGACAAATGCACTGCCATCATCATATTCAATAGTCAAAAACTACAAACATTCCCCCCAAGATCTAGGACAAGAGAAAGATGCCCACTTTCACCTCTTTTATTCAAAATAGTACTGGGACGTCCTAACCATAGCAATCACATAAGTAGAAGAAAAAAGGCATTCGAATTGGGAAGGCAGAATAAAACTGACATTATTTGCACATGACATGATACTGTACATAGAAAACTCTAAGATTCCACCAAGATATAACAAACTGATAAATGAATTAATTAAAATAGCAGGATACAAAATTAATATACAGAAATCACTTGCATTTTATACACCAATAATGACCTCTCAGAAAGGAAAATTAAGAAAACAATCACATTCACAATTGCTTCAAAAAGAATAAAGTAACTAGGAATAAATCTAACCAAGGATGTAAAAGATGTGGACTTAGAAAATTGTAAGACACTGAAGAAAGAAATTGAAGAAGATACAAATAAGTGGAAACACATGCGTGTTCATGGACAGGAAAAATTAATATGAGTAAAATGTCCACACTACCCAAAACAATCTATAGATTCAATGCAATTCCTATCAACATACCAGTAATTCATTTCAAAGAACTATATCAAATATTTCAAAAATTTATATGGAACCACAAAAAGACCCCAGCTAATAACAGTGATCTTGAGAAAGAAGAACAAAGTTGGAGTTATCATACTAACATTAAACAGACTTTAATATTACATTATTGTTTAATGACTGAATACCACCAATTATCTTAGACTGAAACTGTTTTATACAATTTTATTTTCAATAAAGTTGATTCATTATATGCATTTCTTAATAAAGTACTAATATGATCTCTGAGGATTTCCTTTATATATTGGAAAATTAATAACCTTTATTCAAGTCTATGTCTAAAAATGGTCACTAATTATTGGGCAATGCTCAATATGACTTATTGAATGATATATACCCTTAAAAACTTCTCTTTGAAATACACATACACAATATTAAATTCAACTTTTATTAACTCAATTACTTTCTGTGAAGAAATTAATTCATTTGAGGGTTGCTTCTACTTCAAATATAACTAAAATTATTCAAGTATGGTAATCTTCTCTGATTGACTTTTTCTTTTTCTTTTTTTAATTTTATTTATTTATCTTTCGAGGTGAAAGGAAGGAGAGAGGGAGAGAAATATCAATGTATGGTGCTTCTCATGAGTCCCCTGCTGGGAACTGGCCCACAACCCAGGTATGTGCCCTGACTGGGAATCAAACCTCGATCCTTTGGTTTGCAGACTGGCGCTCAATCCACTGAGCTAGACCTGCCAGGGCTAACTGACTTTTTCTTAATTTTTACCTTCCCAACTGCAGTTTATCACCATCATACTTACCCTTCAATTTTATACTGGTAATTACAATTTTACATAATTTTAATGTGCTTTTTATAAGGGATTTGATTATATATTTTAACATTTTCATGTTAATTTACTATGTTCACATGCATGTTTTAAAATAGAAAATGGACTTAAAAAATAATTCATGGACTCAACAAGTAAATAAATTAATAAAGAAATCAAAGTTTCCTGAAATCCATTTTAACATCTGAAATTTATCTTTCAACATTTATTTCTGGGCATGAACTCACATGTATCTCATACATGCACAAGTTTACAAAGGCCAATGCTACACATTTGTATTTTTTGACATGTGCTTTCACTAACTATATATTATATCATTTAAATAAATACATATATCTTATACTTTTAGTAGACATGTAATAATATATTGCATGATTCTATCATATTTTATTCACTTTTTACTACAATAAATAAGTGCAATAATGAACTTAAAAGTACATCTTGGCATACTTTTCTATTACCTGCTCTAGGCAAAATTCTGAAAGTGAAATTCTTATTTAAAATTTAAAAATAAGAAAACTAAATTCCAAGATAGCAAAACTTTCCACAGCCCTACTTTTCTACCTTTATCAAATAATATATTTCATTCTACTGAAGCCTCTTGTCCACATCATTCTTCCTAGTATTGCTTCTGCACACTCCTATTTACATCAAGTACATATATGTCTTTCTTCCTCATTAGGGAACAGGGTTCTGAAAACAGAGACTCATTTTCCTTGAAATCCCAGCACAGAGTGCATTGTCATGCTTAGTAAATTGTCAACCATGATTCAATAGAGGGATGAATGAGTTTAGGTTAGAAATAAATAGGCTTATCACTTCCTTTGCTCAAACCTAGTTTGACAGGATAACTCTGTTACAGTGTTTTTGATTTGTAGCCTTTCTTTTTGATACTTTCTTAGCATATCCATCTCTATATTTTATCTATCTTTGTTTACTTTTCTTATTAGAGTTTTTAGCATATTTATCATGTTTTATAAATATTTCTGCTCTGCTAATTCCAACATTTCTGCCATATATGATTCTGGCTCTGATGTTTGTTCAGTCTCTTCGACTATATTTTCTTGCCTTTTAGTGTGCTGTGTAATTCTTTTTAAAAAGTGGACACGATATAGTACATAACAAGAAGTGCAGTAAATACCATATTTTGCCATGTATAATGCACATTTTTTTTGCCCAAGTTTTTGAGGGGAAAATAAAGATGTGCATTATACATGGCTAGTACTAATTCTGTATCTATATAAATGTTTTTAATTCTTTTGTTTATGCTTAGGCACTAAAAGTATAACTCTGGAAAGCAATAATGATATCTGTATGCAAAACAATACCCTGGAATATGATAATCAGCTTTGTTTCTAAAAATAAATAAGAATTGAATTAAAAATTAAAACAAATGATTTTTTTCCCTGAACGTGTGGTCCAAAAATGTAGTTGCCTCATTATACATGGGAAGACAAGGGTAAGCTTTTTGTAACGTCCTGGTCAGGTGAGAGGTGGGGAGGAAAGTGTTTTAGTCTTGTGATGGTTGCAGTTCATCAGGGAGCCGGTACCTCCAGGCCATGAACTTCAGTGGTGCTTAACAATTTTTTCCCCCTTAGGTAGACAGACAGCTAGCAGGAACAGTATTTAGATATACCCCTTCTACCACAGGGGAGGCCAGAGAGGGCTAGAGTTGCATGTGTCCATGTCCCAAGGGAGGTTTGGCTCAGATAAAACCGCTGGAGGCTAGACTCTGGTAAAAGAATTTCTCCCAAGGCAGACCCTGTTAAGAAGAACAGAATGCTGGGGTATCTTTCAAAATGGTTCCTTTTCTCCTCCCCCATTTTTCTCTGATATTTATTGTGAAGACCTGATAGAATTTTGGAGGTAAATATTACAAAAGTTCCAGAGCTCTTGTTAAAATGGGTCTCCTTGAATTTTAAAATTCTCTGTGTTGTTCACACTGAGCCTCTGGTACTTTGTTCATTAGAATTTAGGGCTCCCCTCCCTCAGCATTTGTTCTCCGACTGGGTTTCTACTTTGGTAAGTTATGCTCCTCTGTATTTTCCTGTCTGTCTGTCCAATCATGAGGGCAGTGGTTTCCCCTCACTTCTCTGACAGATCAGAGAAGGGTTATTGTTTCATTTTTTAATTTTATGTATTTATTTTTTAAAATTTATTGAATTTATTGGGCTTATATTAGTTAATAAAATATATAGATTTCAAATCTATAGTGCATCATATATATATTCCATTGTGTATTCACCACCCTAAGTCAAGTCTCTATTCATCACTGTTTATCCCCTTTACCCTCTTCTGCCTCCCTCCACCTCCCTTTCCCTCTGGCAATGTTGTCTGTGGTTCTGTTTTAATTTTGTTTAATTGCTGCTTCACCTATTTCACCCAGTCCTCCAACCCCCCTCCCCTCTGACTACTGTCAGTCTGTTCTCTGTATCTATGCATCTGTTTCTTTTTTGTTCTGTCCATTAGATTCTACATATAAGTGAAATCATGTAGTATTTGTCTTTCTCTGACTGGCCTATTTCCCTTAGTAGAATACTCTCCAGGTTCATCCATGCTGCGGTCAGGTATTTTTTTTAAACTTGTTAGGATTGGTGGTGACTTCTAAGGTACTTAAGTGCTAGACTAGAAAAGTCCAGAATGTAAGTTTTTAATGAAAAACTACTTGAGCATTGTAGAAACTCTGTGGGAAGGAAGGGTCAGCAAGCCATAAGTGTTGCAGACCACCTTGGGCCGCTATGCAGATCTGCAGCAGTGTAGTATTGCTGTATATGGTTATGTTATCAGATAAAGAGGTAAAATCTTAGACTGCTTTCTGGAAAATTGAGAGAAAGGGCTAAGAGACATCCTAGCCTTCCATTAATCATGTTAAGGGGTCATTATGGGAGGCTCCCAGACAGTGGTATTTCTATTCAATTCTGAAACATCTGCAAGGATTTTTACCAGATTGATTGTCTTTTTTGTAGCTTTTATGGAGAGCTGCTCAGTAGGCCAATATCAGCCACCGAGCCTGCATCATCATGGCATTTCTCATATACCAGAGGCTTTATAGTGCCAGAATCCATATTGATCCACTTTATCTGGTTTGCCTTTATAAAGCATTTCACATCTTTGTTGATAACACTAACTGAGTCGCTGCAGGACTGAAGGATTGTTCACAATATATTGCAGTGAAAGATGTCAAGTGTCTTTAGAATGCAGTGAAGTTGACAAGAAGAGCTTATGATTCTGAATGCATTGACAACAGCCCCTTAAGATAATTATCTCAAAGACACAGACTGAATCCATTTTTAGTCTGAATCCAATCTGTAAATTTCTCAACTACTGTTTCAGTCACACAATGACTGAACTCATTCATTTCAGAACACATTCCCTTTAATAAAAGCATGCTGTTGTAACTTTTTGCTGCTATAGTTAATAAAATTTAAAATTCCCTTTGGGCCATATTCTCCAGTATTACTGAGTAGGTTGTACCTTTTTTCTTCCCACCAGACTTAAAAATCTATATTTATCATCTTTGTTCAGTTGCTATTATTAAATTCAATTTTTGCCTTGATTGTAACAATGAAACTATTTTATTTATTTATTAGTCTGTTAATTTGTAGGTTTGTTTATTTACTTATTTGAATTTCAGTCTATACAACTGACCCTAGAAATAAGTCAATCTTTAGTCATATTATTTTATCATTTATAGTTGGCTGAAAATATATTTCAAATAAATATGTGATTACATTTTTATTGGAATTATATGCATATAATTTAAAGAGTTACAAAAATATATGGATTTTTAAGACTATAAGACACACCAGACCATAAGACACACATAGGTTTTAGAGGAGGAAAATAGGGGAAAATTATTGAAGCAAAAAATGTGGTAAAATATTTAATAACCTGTGACCCTGCTCCACTGCTGCCCCCCAGTGAGCCAGGTAAGCTACATTTGGACTATAAGATGCCCCCCCATTTTCCTCCCACATTGAGGGGGGAGTGCATCTTATAGTCTGAAAAATATGCTACATAGCTTGTTCTCATCTAGAGGACAGAGACTTTTAACTCTTAGCTATTTATTATGAAACATCCAACCATATTGTTAAATAATATGCTAGTGGTTACTTTAATAAACTTTTTTTTTAATTTTATACATAATCTATGAACTCTTATCTCAAACAAATACATAGTTTCTTTTACTGCTCTAAGATAAACCACCCTACTGCTGGTACACACTTGTCATGTTTCCTTATCATTAAAATATATTTATGAATGTCCATTACATTAGAATTTAGAATATATGGCATCAAAATACCACTTAACATAATCTATATCAAAATTATGCTTTTTTTGAGTCTTGTTTTCTCTGAAACTAATAGTCTATTTGTTTGCTTGCTTAGTTTTCTGTAAACTTAACATTAATTCAACCCAAAATTCTCTACCCCATAATTTTATTTCTTTCATATTTTTTCTTCTCAATCCCTCAAATTGCTAACACTGCTATACCTTACATATTATCCCTATGGATTTCTCCTCAAACTGTCTTTTTATTCTCACTACATATTCATATGTCTTTCTTTTTCTATTTTCCAGAATATTTTCTCAACATTTTCTTTCATCACTTCCATGAACTTTCCAATTTCCAGTTTCATTTACATTTTAAAGAGCTAGATAATAATACAATTTATCATTATCTAGTTCCACTTTCATAACATTTTATTCTTATTGATGCAATAGCTTCTATTATCTCTTGTAGGTGAGTAATAATATTGCTATAGAATGAATGTTTGTGTCTCCAAATTTCATACATTGAAACCTAATGCCCATTGTGATGTATAGGGGGCGCAATTTTGGGGAAGTGATCATGTTTTAAGAAGGCAAAGCCCTCAGGAATGGGATTAATGCCCTTATAAAAGAGACCTCAGAGAACTGGGTCTCCCCTTCCACCATGTGAGGTTATAGCAGAAAGACAGTCATTTCTGAGGATGTATGCTCTCATCATACACCAACCTGCCATGATCTTGCACTTCTCTTCCTCTAGGACTTTGACAAATAAATGTTTATAAACCACCTGGTCTGTGATATTTTGTTCTGGCAGCTGAAATGGAATAGCATAAATAGATTTTTTTAAAGTTTTCTTTTCAATGAATCATATCAGTTTCCTCCAAATTGGTTTGTTTTCCTAGGTGATTGTTTTCTTTCATGTCAGATGATTTTTGCATATAGTAGTCCCCTCCATATAAACAATGGATTCCACATATTTATAATGTGTTTCCCTGTACATGCATACCTATGATAAAGTTTAATTTCTAGCTTAGGTACAGTAAGAGATTAACAATAATAAGTTATAATAAATTAGAACAATTATAACAACATACTGTGATAGAGTTATGTGAATGCGGTCTCTTTCAGAATCTTATTGTAATGTTCACCTCTTTTCTCTTAAAGAAATCAATTTAAGGTTTCTTCTTTGTCATATCCAAATTCTGCTTTGGGACATTATCAAGTAAAATAAGGGTCACCTGAACACAAGCACTGTGATACCATGGTGTTTAATCCAATAACTGAGAAGGCTAAGTTACTAAGCGAGGGCACCACACACAGCATGAATGCACCTAAACGAGGAATGTTCCATTTCCCGGGATTGGACCTACCAGGATTGCTCAAGATTTCATCATGCTATTCAGAATGGCACATAATTTTAAACTTATGAATTGTTTCTTCTTGGAATTTTCCATTTAATATCTTTAGACTGCAGCTGACCATTAGTAGTAAATGCAACCACAGAAAATGAAACCATGGATAAGGGGAGATTACTGTATGACTGACCATCTTTTGCTGACTTCTCATTGTTGAGCAGTCTGTAGAGAGTTGATTGTAAATTCCTTATAGGTGGGCAGGCTTTTCAGTTGTGTCTGTACTTTTGAGGTGATGCGGTCAGCTTCTTTTCTTAGGAAACACCTAGGCCGGGATGTTTTCTAGACTTCTAACTGCTGGGTATGAGGCTAGATGCCAGAACTCCAGGGATGAGTGCGGAAACAATGTTTTTGCCATATCATCCAGTGTAAGAGCTTTGCCTTAACCTCTGACTTCACATAATACTTCTTCTCTGCTACCCAGTGCCAGCTGTTTCCCCTCATCCACTTTGCATTTTCTCTCCTTACCATCTCTAGAGGTTTTTGGTTTTTTCCTTTTTTTTCTTTTCTTTTGTTTTTATCTGACAGATGAGTCAGTTGACATAGTACATGGAGAAGTGATTCAGGGACTCTTAAAAAGTCTTTAACTCAATGTTCCTGACCTAGTTCCATGCTTCCCTTTGCATGGGACTGGTATTGCATATTGCTAAACTTTTGTTGTTGTTGTTGTTGTTGTTGTTGTTGTTACGGGGCATTATATGATAAAATTTATGTAGTTTCATATCTTTTTTTCCAGCAGTTAGTGTTACATATTCTGGGGACTTCTAAGTAAGTTATACCAGCTTTTATTTTTACTGTTCTCTCTTCTATTATTTTGGTAAATTTTTCCTTTTATTTATTCCAGAAAGAGGAGGAGGGATAGAGGAAGAGAGGGGCAGAAACATTGATGTGAGAAACATCAATCAGCTGCCTGTTACATGCGACCGAACTGGGGACCAACCTGAAACCTAGGCATGTGCTCTGACAGACAGCAGAACCCATGACCTTTCGGTTTGCAGGACAATGCCCATTCAGCAGAGCCACTTTGGCCAGGGCCTCTCTTCCATTCTTAATCTCCTGATGATATTATACCTTTAAAATTTATATTAACTATAATTTTAAGATAGTATGGCAGGGGAGAGAGAATAAATGCATTTATTCAATCTAACATCTCTAACAGTGAAGCTTCATTTAATTTTATTTTATTAATATTTATTTTTTCTTTTATTATGGGGAAAATTCAATAGAGAATATCTAATAAGTATTTCAGAGGTATGATAAAATAAGAAGTTTAGGTTAGATACTGACTCTAATGATTTTAGTATTAAAGTACTTGATGCTAATTATTTTAAAACATTAAGAATACAGAGAAGTAAGAAATAATAGTTTTTCTTATCACCCAGAGGAAACTGTATTATTATGTGCCCATAAACAGTGAGACAGTGTTTTATTTTCCAAACATAATTTTACAGGATAATATAGCACTTTCAATTAACAATACATAATTTTTAAAATTGTGAGCAAAATGGTTCAATAACATTGTTTTAATAATATACATTATTCTATCATATTTATATACCAATAAGCATAAATATTTATTACATAGTTAGGTTGGACATTTCAGAATGTTTCTAAAGTTCTGTGGAGGTCATTCTTGAATTCAAGAAATCTTATTGACTTTAGTTGACAGTTAATACTAGAAAAAAACTATTGTCAGAAAGACTAATTTGAAAAACTAGTCAAATTTTATTTTACAAGTCATATTTCTTTTGTTCAAATAACCACACATAACCAATAAGTCCATGCAAGTATGTTTTGCCATGAATTCATGTCATTGGCTTGAGGAAGGAATGGTTAACTATATAATCAGGGGCTTAATGGAAGCGTTATATTTCTATACAGTTCTCAAAACAATTACTTAGAAAATTAATGGGGCCCATGGTATTTTGACTTTTGATGTAGAATTTTTAAGATACCATAGTAAATGTATTCATTTGTGTTATAGGAGATTGTAAGCAGATACCTAAAGAAAAATTTGGATTTGCTTGTTCTTATTGACTTTCCCTGAGTTTTTTTAAGAAGTTCAGGATTGATATTAGATTTTCCAATTTTTCATTGGGCATGATTAGTGGTTTTTTACCACCTGATCAACTTGATAATCAGTATATGGGTCTATCTTCAAACAATAATATAAATTATCACTCAGTACCTATTGAAAGTATGATTTCAAATAGTCATGCAACCCACAATAAATTTGATTTATATGAATGATATTTACAAAGGATTGTCTGACACATATGCAGTCTAATTTTTATTATATAAATTATATTATTTAAATGTCTTTATTTGGCCACATTAATTCACCAACAGATTTACTTTCAGGAGATACGCATTAATATTAACCCTTGGCAGTAAGGGATCACATTTGGAGAAGCTGAAGACAGCAGCTCAGTAGATGGAAGCTTAGTCCACTTTCTCTTGCCCCCAACTTGGATTTTCAGTTGCTATTCTGACAATTAACCCTGAATCAGCTAAATCTTAGCTGATATGAAATTAAGAAGCCAAGGAGTATAGACGACGCTTCGTATCACCCAGTAAAATGTTATAAGTTAAAGGGGAAGTACCCTGTGTGTGGCACCTGCAGCAGTGAAAAGATCAGAGAGAAATCGCAGCATAGGAGCTCCCTCCTGCCTAGGACCTTGGAGGTCTCATCCCACACAGGGATCTCCAACCCCAACTGGGAGAAACTTGGGAGGATATATGGACTCTGGGAGACCTAGGTTACACACTCACAGCAGGCAGCACATCTATAATGAGAGCACCAACTTGGAGAATTACAAAGAGAGACTCAATCTCCTGAAATGATGAGGTTGCCTCACCTGAGTCTGCCAGAGGCATTAGCAGGCTGCAGCCAGCCAACACTGTGAGAGACATTTTACTTTTGGGGGAGGGCTATGCACAGAGAACCAGACAGTGACTCCATACTGCAGTATGGGTACTGCATACAGTCTTTTTAAAAAGGAGCTGCAAAGGGGCTAGATAAAGAACTTGTACACAGCTGCTTGTCCAGAAAAGAGACCAGGTTGAAAATGCAGCTTGTTCCCATTGAATGCATATGAGCAGAGAATTCAAATAGTGGTACAACAAGGAGTTTGCTGGGTGCCACCCAGCTCACCTAGCGGGCCACAGAGTTCTGGACTGTATCTTCTGTAAAAGGTAATTCCCTGGGAGTTAGATGGGCAAGAGTTGAGTGCCAGAGATTCTTTGTAGTCTGGCAGACACCTCTCCACAGTGACCATAGAGTAAAAACATCTGGAAAAGGAAAGGTGTGCCCATCTCCTTCCTATGGAACACTCAGAAGCCACCTGTTGAGTGCGAAGCTACAGGGGAAAGAAAGGGAGACCCCAAGGAGGACCTTACTGAACTTTTCTTAATCACGACAAGACACTAGTTCCTCTGGCACTATTCCACTGAAACCAGCTGAGCAGAGAGCACAGAAATTGGTGCAGCAAGGAAAATTCAGGGACCCACACAGCCTCAGCTCTTATACAGAGTTGCCATCATCACCAGTCAGGAAAGAGCTGATGTTTTTACACAGATTGTCCCCTCACAAGAAATGGATATCTAACTCATCAGGAACTATACAATAATAGAAATAATCTGGAACATACCAAGATGTGTTGGACAGCACACCCACCATCCTCCCTGCAGTCTGAACAGTGCCTCCAAGGGGAGGTCCAGGGGCCCCATTATCCTGATATCACCAGAAGACCTCTCAGAAACATACAGGTCAGCAGTGAGGCTAAGGCTAACAGCAGGACTGCAGATGGAGGCAGGTGGAGGTGGTGCCTGTGGTGCTTTCAGACATTGATTGACCCACTCTTGGTCCTCATGCTTATGAAAAGCTAGCAGAGCAGAGCAAAGAGGACCATAGCAAATGCAGCCAAGCCTGAAAGAGACAGCCATAGACTGTGTATGTCTACTAGCCTAGAACAGGCTCATGAGAGCTAGATGAGGACAACGGCTGACATTGCCAGAATCAGATCCAGAAGGAGAGGCCTGAACCAAGCACTGGACTCTGCTGAGATGAATTTCACCTCATTCTTTTTCACTGTGGTTTTCTTCTTTTGCATAGCTTTTTAACATGTTTTACTTTTTTAATAATTTTGTTACCATTAGTTCACTATCTTTTTTTTATTTCAAATCTCATATTTTAACCCTCCTTTTTCTTACTCCATTTTGCCTTCTTCCTTCCCTTTTTTATTGTTCTTATTTTCATTTTAAAAATTATTTTTCCTTTTCTTCACCTCATTCTAATTCCTACTTTTATTATTTCTCCTGCCTCTATGCTCTCAAAATCATTTTCTTTTCCTTTAGTTATTTCATATTTGTTTTATCTTTCTTATAATAATTGTATTTTCTTTTCTCCTTTATGAATATTTAATCCTTTGTTGTTAATATTGCTGTTGTAGTTAATTATTCTTTAATTTTATTCTTCTTTGTTCAATTTTTTAATATGAAATCTCATAATACACTCTATCCTTGTTTACTCTATTTTTCCTTCTTCCTTCCCTTTTTTATTTTTGGTTTAAATTTTCTTTTTTCCCTTTCTTCACTTGTTTCTACTCTTTACTCTTGTTGTTTCCCCTAATTATATCTTCTCAAAATCATTTTTCTTTCCTTTGTTCATATAATTTTTTTCTATCTTATAATATTCTTATTCTCTTCCCACCTTTGTTGAACTTTGCTCATTTATCATTGATATTGCTGTGGCTGTTATTTTTCTTCAATTTTGTTCATATTTTCACAGTTTTTATTATTATTTCCAACCTGGCATTTTATTGTTATCTTTTATTGCTCCATTTTGCCTTCGCTTTCCACTCTTATTTACATTTTAGATTTTATTTTTCCCTTCCCTTGCCTTGTTTCCATTCACTAATCTTATTATTTCTTCTCTACCTTCTCAAAATCATTTTTCTTTCTTTTATTCATGTCATATTCTTTTTACCTTTCTTATAATATTCTTATTCACTTTCCACCTTTATTAATCTCTGGTCATTTGTCATGATATTGCTGTTGCTGCAAAGGTATTTTTGCAGGTGTGGATTTTCATTTCATTGTGGTTTTGATTTGTTTAGTCAGTACTTGAACAACATCATAAGAGATCAAGGAAGCTGCAAGACTGTGGACCACAGATCTCCTATGACAGAAGGCAAACCCACAAAGACAGGCAGTCAAAAGATCAATATAGTGTGTAGAATCAAACACAGAGTCACCTAAAATGTGAAGACAAAGAAACAATCCTTAATTAAAAGAAAGGAGGAATTCCCATAAAAAGAGCTAAATGAAATTGAGGCAGGCAATTTATAAAATATAGAGTTCACAGTAATGCTTATAAGGATACTCAATAAACTTAGAACTACAAGGAACTTAGTGAGAACTATATCAGCATGGAAAAGGACATAGAAATTATGAATATGAACCAGATGGAAATGAAGAATGGAATATCATGAAGAATATATCAGAGGAAATTAAAAACAGGCTAAATGAAGCAGAGCATCAAATCAGCAAGTTGGAAGACAAGGAAGAAAAAAGCACCCATTCATAGCAACAAAATGAAAAAAAGACTCAAAAAGAATGAACATAGTTTGAGGAAGTTTGGGGAAACATGAAACATAACAATATCTGCATTATGAGGATACCAGAAGGAGAAGAAAATAAGAGAGAGTTAGAAAACCAGTTTGAAAAAGTAATGACTGAAATCTTCCCTAACTTTGTGAGAGAAAAATCATGCAAGTTCAAGAGGCACAGAGGGTCTGAATCAAGATGAACCCAAAGAGAACCACTCTAAGATGTATCACAATAAAAATGGCAAAATTTAAAGATAAAGAATCTTAAAGGCAGCAAGGGAGAAACAGCTAGTAACATACAAGGGTGGTCTAATAAGGCTATCAGCTGATTTCTCAGCAGAAATACTACAAGCCCAAAGGGAGTAGCACAAAATAATCCAAGTAATGAAAGGCAAGGACCTGCAACCAATATTATTCTATCCAGCAAGGCTCTCATTCAAAATGGAAACACAAAGGAAGAGCTTTCTAGACATAAAGAATGACTAAAGCAGTACAGATCCACCAAACTAGTATTGTAAGAGATGCTTAAAAGGACTAATTTAAGAAAAGAAAAAAATTTAAAAAGAGAGAAAGGAACACAAATACAAAGGGAAAAATGACAATGCACAAACAACTATCAATAATAACCTTAACCTTATGTATAAATGGATTAAATGCCCCAATCAAAAGAAATAATGTAATTGAATGGATAAGAAAACCCAATCTGCATATATGCTGTTTAAAAGAGACCCACTTCAGAACAAAAGATTCACATAGGCTGAGAGCAAAGGGATAGAAAAAATATTTCATGCAAATAGACATGAAAAAGAAAAGCTGTGGTAGCAATTCTTATATTAGACAAAATAGACTTCAAAACAAAGTACATAACAAGAGACAAACAGAGTTACTATATACTTAAAGGAGTAGTCCCAACAAGACAATATGCCCTTCATAAACAGTTATGTACCAAATATAGGAACATCAAAATATATTTTAAAAATCCTGGAGGACTTTAAGAAAGAGATTGATATCAATACAGTCATTGTAGGGGATTTTAACATCCCATGTCAACAGTGCATAGACTTCCAACAAAAAATCAACAAGGATATTGCAGCTTTGAATGACACTCCAGATCAGGATGTACAAACTTTTCATGTCTGTGGGCCACACTGGAAAAAGAAGAGTTGTCTTGAGCCACACATTAAATACATTGCAACATGTAATCACAAAATAATCTCATAATGTTTAAAGTAAATTTGTGATTTTTGCATTGGGCCACATTCATATCTATCCTGAGGCATGTGTGGCACTCAAACTACAGGTTGGACACTCGTGTTCTTGATCAAATGAACCTAATTAATATTTACAGAATACTCCATCCCAAAGAAGTATGTTATACATTCTTTTCAAATATACATGGACCATTTTCAAAGATAGACCACATGGTAGGACACAAAATAAGCCTTAATAAATTCTATGAAAATTGAAATCATATCAAGCACCTTCTCAGATCACAATGGCTTTAAACTAAAAACAACCTCAAGAAAAACACTCAAAAACATTCAAATGCATAGAAGCTGAATAATATGTTATTAAATAATGGGTTAAAAATGAAAACAAGGAATAAATCAAAAAGTATCTGGAAACAAATGGAAATGAATACAAAACAACCCAAAAACCTATGGGACACAGTAGAGGCAATCCTGAGAGGTGAAATCATAGCAATACAAGCCTACCTAAAGAAGATAGAAAATCTCAAATAAACAACCTAACCCTACATCTAAAAGGCCTAAATGAACAATAAACAAAGCCTAGAGTAAACAGAAGGAAATAATCAAAATCTGAGCAGAATTAAATGACAGAGACTAAAAAAATTCAAAATAATAATGAATCTAGAAGCTGATTCTTTGGAAAGATAAACAAAATAGGTAACCTTTAACCAGACTCATCAAGAAAAAAAAAGAGAGAGAGAGAGAGGATCTAAATAAAATCAGAAATGAATGGACATAAAAACCAATGCCACAGAAATACAAAGGAATGTAAGAAATTACTATGAACAAATATATGCCAAGAAATTTGAAAACTTGGGTGAAATAGGTAGATTTCTTGAAAGATGTAGACTTTTGAAACTGAATCAAGAAGTAGTATGAAATCTGAATAGACTGGTAATAACCAGAAAAAATGAAGCCATAACCACAAAACTCCAAACACATAAAAAGCTTTGGACCAGATGGATTCACAAGCAAATTTTACCAAATATTCAAAGAAGAAATGAGACCTATCCTTCTCAAACTATTCCAAAAAAATTAAGAAGAGGGAAGACTCCCATACTATTTTAACAAAGCCAGTATTGTCCTAATTCCAAAACCAGGTAATGATACAACAAAGAAAGAGTATTACAGGTCAATATCTCTGATGAACATAGGTACTAAAATTTTCAATAAAATATTGGCAAACTGGATCCAGCAATACACTAAAATGTTCATACACCATGACCAAGTGGGATTTATCCCAAGGATGCAAGGATGGAACAATATTCACAAATCAATAAATGTAATACACCACATAAACAAAATAAAGGACAAAAATCACATGACCATATCAATAGTTGATGAAAAGACATTTGATAAGGTACAGCACCCATTTATGATAAGAACACTCAGCAAAGTGGGAATAGAGGGAGCATTCCTCAACATAATAAAGGTTATATACAAAATACGTACTACCGTCATCATACTCAATGGGCAAAAACTAAAAGCTTTTCCACTAAGATCAGGAGTAAGACAATGGTGTCCACTTTCACTACTCTTATTCAATATTGTACTGAAATTTCTAACCACAATGATTAAAAAAAAAGAAGAAAGAAACATCCAATTTGGAAAGCAGGAATTAAAATTGTCATATTTGTAGAAGACATGACAGTGTACATAGAAAACCCTATAGATGCCACAAAAAAACTACTCCACCTAATAAGTGAATTCAGCAAAATATTGGGATGTGCAGTCAATATTCAGAAATCAATTTCATTTTTGTGTACCAGCAATGAACTATCAGAAACAGAAACTAAGAAAAAAATCACATTTACCATAGCAACAAGAAAAATAAAGTACCTCAGAAAACTATGGCACATTGAAGACTGAAACTGAGGAAAATACAAATAAATGGAAGCATATACTGTGCTCATGGATTGGGAAAATTAACTTCATCAAAGTTTTTATACTATCCATAGCGATCTATAGATTCAACACAATTATTAAAATGCCAATGGCATATTTCACAGATCTAGGTCAAGTACTACAAATATTTAAATAGAACAACAAAACAAATTGTGTCAGCAATCTTAAGAAAGAAGAACAAAGTTGGAGGGATCACAGTACCTGATTTCAAAACTATATTACAAGGCCACTGTAATCAAAACAGTCAGGTACTGGCATTAAAAACAGACACATAGATCAGTGGAACAGAATAGAGAGCCCACAAATAAACCCATGTTGATAAAGAAGGCATGAGTATACAATGAAATAAAAATAATCTCTTCAATAAATGGTGTTGGGAGAACTGGACTGGTACATGCAAAAAAAAGGAAAGAAAGAAAAGAAAGAGAAGAAAGAAAGAAAGGAAGGAAGGAAGGAAGGAAGGAAGGAAGGAAGGAAGGAAGGAAGGAAGGAAGGAAGGAAGGAAGGAAGGAAGGGAGGAAGGAAGAAATTAGACCACCAAATCATACCATACACCATAATAAACTGAAAATGAATAAAGGAATTAGACATAAGCCATGACACCATGAAAGTCCTAGCAGAAAATATAGGCAGTAAAATTTCAGATATCTCATGTAGCAGCATTTTTGCCAATATATGTCCTAGGGAAAGGGAAAAAATGAAAAAATAATGAGAAGACATTAAATTAAAAAGCTTCTGCACGGCTAAAGAAATAATCATCAAAATGAAAAGGAAAGTGACTATATGGGAGAACATATTTTCCAATGACTCATCAGACAAGGGTTTATCTCCAAAATATATAAAGAACTTAATACCAGGGAGATAAACAATCCAAGTAAAAAATGAGCAAGGTACCCAAATAGACACTTCTCCAAGGAGGACATACAGATGGCCTATAGACATATGAAAAAAATGTCCAACATCATTAGCTTTCAGAGATGCAAATTAAAACCACAATGAGATACCACCGCACACCTGCCAAAAGGGCTATCATTAATCAATAAACAACAAATGCTGGTGAGAAAAATGGAACTCTAGTGCACTGTTGGTAGGGATGCAGACTGCTGCAGCCACTGTGGAAAACAGTGTGGAATTTCGTCAAAAAATTGAAAAATGGAACTGTTTTTTGACCCAGAAATTCCAATGCTGGGAATATACTCTAAGAATATTTAAACCCCAATTTAAAAGAAATTAAGCATCCTTATGTTCATTGTATCACCATTTGCAATAGCCACTAGTTGGAAACAGCCTAAGTGCTCATCAGTAGATGAGTAAATTAAAAAAAAACTGTGGCACATTTACACAATAGATAACTAGACAGCAGAAATAAAGAAGGAATTCCTACCTTTTGCTACAGCAAGGATGGAATGGGAGACCATTGTTCTAAGTGAAATAAGCCAGGTGGTGAAAGACAAATGCCATATGATCTTACTTTTTAAGAGGAATAATGAACAAAATAAACTAGTCAGCAAAATAGAACCAGAAGCACAGAATCATGGAATAGACTGACAGAGCTAAGAGGGAAGAAGGGAGGGGGACACTGTTTCAAACAAGGTGAAGGTATTAGTCAAGGAAGATGTATGAACAATCCATAGACATGGACAATGGGGTAGATATTTACTAGGGAAGTGGGGTGAGGGCTGGGTGTAGGGGAGCAAAGAGGGAAATAATCGGAACAGCTGTAAAACTTAAAAGTAAAAAAATATGAGCTCACATTTGGATTACAATATAAATGTTTACTATGTTAGTAAATGCATCATTAGTATTCTATATATACAGGGTTGTGCAAAAGTAGGTTTACATTTGTGAGTTTTCAAAACAGTTTATTCTTGTATTATTATTGATTAATTATTGTATTATTTTCCATTTAAACTACTGTAAAGCTATTTTGCCCCACCCTGTATAAATCACATGTGAGAATTTTAAGTGCTATAAAAACCAACCATGAATGTCATGAAAAGGGATGTACCATGCATCTTATTGAGTGCCCCATCTCTAGTACTTATTATTATCTATGCTTTATTATATATTATAAAACAATGAAAATAATTTTATGTGATCTTATGAATTTTTGTTTGACAATTGTTTCAGTCTTAAGGTCAAATAGAAAAATATTGATAAGTAGAGTATAAATGTTATTGAGGGAAAAGAGGTTGGGGAAAGAGGAGGGAGAGTTGGCGGGGGGAATGTTGCTCTGGTCGATGGTACTGGGAGCCACGGGGGCTGGAAATTGTCCGCGGCTAGTTGCTCTGGGGCTACCCCATGGAAGAGACAGCACCTGGGTACAACCCCAGTTGCTTTCACCTCCCACTGGACAGAAACTAAGGCACTGGCCACAAATGCAGGAAAGATAGGTGCATTTGGCCTGGGTGAGGGTGTAAGTGGAGGTGACCAGAGCCAGTGATGGAGGGGCAACTGCACATGGTTGACTGGCCTGCCACCTAGGGCCAGAGTTACTCTGCCAGGGTTTAAAATTTAAATGACGAGAAAGGGAATTATTTACATATAAATGAGATAAGTCATGTCTTTTTCATAAGAGAGGCCATATTAAACTTACATATCTGAAGACTGCATCGTCTTGCCTCCAGCACCAGCATTTCTCTATCAATGTGAGTCACAGGAACTTAAGAAACAAATGGACATAGCCAGGGGTATGGAAAATATGACTTCTATATTCATCTGGGATTAACTATGAGATCCAGTATTTTCACTGGAGAGAGTTTCATTTTGCGGGGGGGAAGCCTCATTGACTTGCCAGAAATGGCTCCGTAAGAGCAGGTCAAGGTGGTCACACATAACTTAAAGAATGGCTATGAGTGGCTGCTCTCAAGGGGATCTGGTGAGGTGGCCAACCGTGCTGCTTATGCCTCCACATCAGCTACCCTAATGACTCCATTAGGGGCTCTCAGCATCTTAGTAAGTGCTATTCTTTTCTCATACATTCTAAATGAAAGACTTCATCTTCATGGGAAAATTAAATGTTTGCTAAGTACAGTATTCTAGGACCTACAGTTGTGGTCATTGATGTTCCAAAAGAATATTAATGCTCTGGAGGGTTTGGCCCAGTTGGTTGGAGTGTCATCCAGAAATGGAAAGGTTCAGGTTGATTCCTAGTCTGGACACATACCTCTGGTTTGATCCCCATCTGGGTACCAGTGTGTGCAACCACCCACTCCACCCCCTGACCAGACAGGTCTGGGTACAAATGCCTGGGCTGGATTTGAGGAGGCAACCAATCCATTCTTCTCTCAAGCATCAAGTTTTCCTTTCTCTCTCCCTACCCCTCTCTCTACAGGGATTCAGGGGTCTATGGGGATTCAGGGGATTCAGGGTTTATGGTGTTTTCCACACTTGTGGTCACTGTGTCCTTAATATTAAGCTTTGTGGTGGTACCCTGCCATGGAGAGAGGAACATTCTCGTGTACATCCCCATTGGCTCTGTGATCAGAGTGTTTTTTCTGTATCCTGTGGGTCTATACATCAAGGAGCTGTTTGCTGCCCCCAGGGCTAGGCCCTGCTGCTGAGCCTCATGGTTTCTGTGAGCACACAGATCAATTACTTCAACAGGGTGCTTGTGGCTTCTATATAATCATTGTGGGAATATTTTTAATTATTTTTTTAAGATTTTATTTAGGGAGAGGGAAAGGGAGGGAGGGGGATAGTGAGAGAAACATCAATGTATGGTTGCTTCTCACATACCCCCTACTGGGGACCTAGCCTGCCATCCAGGCATGTGCCCTGACTGGGAATCGGACTGGCTACTCTTTGGTTCACAGGCCAGCACTCAATCTACTGAGCCACACCAGTCAGGGCTATTATGGGAATATTCTTGTCGCATGCCTTTAAAGATGTTGGCTATAGTCTATCTAGCAAGTCTTCCTGTGTCTTTTTGAAAAGACAAAAAAACAGTGAATGTATGAAGTTCTTAGTAATAATAAAGAAAGTTTAACTTGTGGAATTGAACAGCACTCTAGTGAAAATATCTCCCAAACAAATGGAAATCTGACAGCTGTTTGAGAAAGATGTAATCAAAAGGTTAATCTATAATTGCTGTTAAAAAGTGAATTTGAGTACCAGAATATGTCTGAAAATGCCTTATTCTCAAATGTTCTCTAGAGACAATCTTTTTAAAGGTTTCACTCTTTTGGACCAAGAAATTACTTTTCTTATATTTAAATGATGGTAGCTCTCTAAATTAACCTCAGTACATGGCAAATTTTTGTTGACATTGTATTATTGTGCCAGTATATAAAATTTTTCACTAAAATCTAAATGCACTAATTACAGTTTTAAGTCTATAAAAGTGCTTTATTTTTTCATTGGTGATGAAAGTCCAAAGTGTACATTTGCCATCCCCTCTTGCATCAATTTCTGACCATTTTAAGGCTTTTTTGATTTAGAAAGAGAATAAAATTATCCCAGTATATTATCCTGTGATTTACCTTACCTACAAAAATTGATTCCTGTTGATGAATTATTTTAAGTTTGAAATGCTAAAGGGAATCCTAAATTACTAAAAGCGATTCACTTACAAAACAAAGGATAGGAAATCACCCTAGAGAAGACTGTGACAGCCCTCCTAGATGGCACCTTGTTAAACCAGGGCATCCTGCACTCTGTGGGCTGCAGCAGCCCCTGGGGCAGGGAGAGTTCCTTCAGTTACTCTGATCCTCTGTTACTCAGAACCTTGAGTACCATCTCACTTCTGTTCTTGTACTTTCCAACATATTTTCATAATGAGTTATATTGTCATTTAGCTCTCCTAACAATTATAGTAAATGAAGTCTGAAGACTAAGGTAATTTTTAAAATTTAGCTCATGTTAGAATAAAAACACAAATTCAAACAACAAAAAAATGTTGTTTGACTCTTGCAATTATGGAGGAGGCTGATTATTACCTTCCCTTGTTAACTCTCACAAGTGTTTTTACGGTTTAATGCATCTGATAAATTTAAGAATTGTGCTCATTAAATGTCCACCTGTATTATTGACTGATAGTTTATAACTTGTTTCTTTATTATTTTTCTTTATTTCGTGTACTCACTTGAAATTCTCTATTTTTAGGCATGTTAAAGTAGACAAGTTTAATCTTTTCTAAACTCTGAATCTTGCTACAAATTCAATTCAAAGAATAAAGATCAGTGAAAAAAATAGCCACTAATGCACACTTTACTGTCAATTCCAGTTTGAAAAAGGCAGAAAAATTAGCTAAAAATACTGAATGATTTCACTGATGCTTCTTTTGTCTGCCATATATCTGTTTCTGTTTAATATTACAAAAAAAATAGATAGTCCTCCCAACTATGTAAATTAAAAAATGTGAGACCGTATCAAATGTATTTTTGCTTCTTGCCCTATGCTTTTATTCAGAATGCATCACTGATTTGAATGGGTGATTCTGTACATAGATCGATGGTGGGATACGGTGAATAGCTTTGAAAAGAACCTAAATACAAAATAGCTTGTGGCTAAATGCCTGATTTAAAACATTAATCCATCTGTTCAAATGAAGCCAATATATGTCACAAGAAAATAAACTACAACTTAATAAAACTGAATAATGAAATAATGCCTATATTCTCTTCGGGACAAATATATTCTGGATCGAAACATCTTTGCCTTGTTTTCTGCCAATTCTGAAAAGCTATTTTAATTGTTCTCGACATATAAAATGCTTATCTTAAGATAAACAAGAACATCTTGTGAAAAAAATTGGTATGAATTATTTTAATTTTACATTATTCTATAAAGATGGCCATAAATATATACAAAATACATTCTACAGCACAATTTATATGAACCTTAGAAGTTAGCAGCAGAACGCATTACTTCCTATTTCTCTCCCACACAAAGACTAAGC
Source organism: Trachops cirrhosus (assembly GCA_028533065.1). Classification (NCBI taxonomy): domain Eukaryota; kingdom Metazoa; phylum Chordata; class Mammalia; order Chiroptera; family Phyllostomidae; genus Trachops; species Trachops cirrhosus. The sequence continues at coordinate 33,627,593 of CM052548.1, read as the reverse complement.
AATTTACACACAGATAGAACCAGTGGTAATGAAAAGGAGTGCCCAGGCAGAGTATGGAACACTCAGAGGAACTTGCTATTCTTTTCTGCTGCCTTAGGTGATTGAGAAGAAATAAATGAAATTGTACTCCAACTCTTGAAACCTCTTATAAATTGACCTTTAAAAGATGAAGGCAAGGGAATCAAAAGCAAAAATAAATGAATGGGACTATATCAAACTAAAAAGATTTGAGCAGCAAAAGAAACCACCAACAAAGCAAAAAGGTAACCAATTTAATGAAAGAAGATATTTACAAACAGCAGCTCTAACAGGGATTAATACCCAAAATATATAAAGAACTCATACAACTCAACACATACACACACACACACACACAAATCCAATTTAAAAATGGACCCAAAAAGACACTTTTCCCAAGAAGACATGCAAATGGCCAACAGATATATGAAATGATACTCAACTTCACTAGCTGTTAGGGAAATGCAAGTCAAAACATTAATGATACCACCTCATGTGTGTTATAATGGCTATTATCAACAAGACATGTAATAAGTGTTACAGAGGTTGTGGAGGAAAAGGAAACCTCATTCACTGTTGATGAAAACGTAAACTGGTACAGCCACTTTGGAAAACAGTGTGGAGGTTCCTTAACAAAATTAAGAATAGAGTTACCATATGATCTAGTGACCCCTCTTCTGTGTATCTATCCAAATTTTTTTGAATACATATATTTGCAAAGGTAACTGTGCTCCTATAGTCATTGCAGCATTATTTACAGGAGCCAAAGCATGGAAACAAAATGAAGTGTACTTTAATAGTGGATTGGATTAAGAAGATATGGTACATATATACAATGAAATACTACTCAGCTGTGGGGTTGTACTGGCTCCTCCAACCCCTCTAATGGAAAGCTAGGTGGAGGGCCTCTGTCCAGAAGGCATGTGTATTGCTTTGGAAATGGATCGTAATTCCCTCCTTACCTCCTTTTGGGGCTGGATTCTTGACCTGTGACTGCTTCTTGACCTTTCCTCTCTGCGTGTACACCCTGGGATAATGTAATTTAGACTCATGTGCAAGACACATGTCCCCTTTGTTTGGAACCCCTTAAAACAAGTCTTGGACTCAGGGACATATGGTCCTGCTTCGCAGATCTCCCACCATCAGTGCTCCCTGTAATGTGAGTAATAGAGGCTATGTCTGCTCTACCCAGTACTCCGTGAGTTTTCTTCAGCTTATCTGAATGAGCAGTGAAGATTCCCCCGGCTCCAAGTCCTGCAATTACATCAGCCATTAGAAAGATGCAATACTGCTATTTGCAACAACATGGATGGATCTTTAGAATATCATGCTAAGCGAAGTAAGTCAGACTGAATAAGTCAAGAACCATATAATTTCACTCATCTGTGGGATAAAAAACTGAAAGCAACAAATGAAAAAGTAAGAAAAAAACAAAGAAAAACTCATAGACACAAACAATAGTATGGTGGTTACTAGAGGAAGGGAGGATGGGAGTAATAACAGGCAAAGGCGATCAAATATACAGTGAAAAAACAAGATTTGACTTTGGGTGGCACACTGTGCAATGTATAGAGATAATATATCATTGAACTGTAC
>CM052548.1:33614145-33625879 GCA_028533065.1 Trachops cirrhosus | reverse complement strand
TAAAGATTTTATTTATTTATCTTCAGAGGGGAAGGGAAGGAGAGAGGGAGAGAAATATCAATGTATGGTTGCTTCCTGTGCATTCCCTGCTGGGAACTGGCCTGCAACCCAGGCATGTGCCCTGACTGGGAATCGAACCGTGATCTCTTGGTTCACAGGCCCACGCTTAATCCACTAAGCTACACCAGCCAGGGCTGAACTGTACTCTTGAAACCTGTACAGTTTTTTAAATCAGTGTCACTCCAATAAATTTAAAAAAGAAAACAAAAGTCGAAAGTTACATATAGAATACAATTTGAATACCTATAATGATTTAACTATTTTTGTTGTATAAGTAATGCATGATACAAGGTATCAGCCACATTTTACCTGAATACATAAATATACAAAGGGGGAAATATGAAATACACAACTAGAGAGAGAAACCTTTGGAGGACTTCACTAATGTGCTGAAGGTATTCTTACAATGGACTAATGGAATAGAGAGGAGGTATAAAATGACTTCTTAAAAGAACTCCTCCTCTTGGTATCTGCAAGACGGTCTCTTGGTTCTTGTCCTTAGGTCACTAATTAACATACTCTGTATATTTATCAAATTATTTTATTTGAAATTCTCAAAGTCCCAGGACCCCCATTACTTCTGTTCTTGGTCATTTCATTTTCTTGTTTTTTTAAAATGAAGGTTCTAAACCTTCTCTGGAATGACCTTCATCCTATCTCCAGCATGTGGGTTTAGGTAGAATGTAAATAAAGCAGTATAGATTGCTGCAAGAATACCCTGCAGAGAGTCACCACTTCCAAATGGACAGTCATACTCATTTTTTCCTCAGATCCATTTCTAGTTTTACCTTTCCTATATTAAGAACATCATTTATGAAGCCATTGACTAGCTTAATAAACAAATATTTCAAATACATCAGTTCTAAAATTAAAACAGCTAGTTATATATTTCTGTCTAAAATATCTCTTGCAAAGATGTCAGCCCATCTTTCTTTCAGCCCATCTTAAACTTTTTAACAGATGCTTTTTATTTCTCACTAAATATTCTCAACATAATGCGTTTAATCTCTCTCTTATTCTGTTGTCTCCTCTTTTCAATACATCACTATATTGCTACTAGAATTTTCACTAAAAACATAGAATTTAATTGTTACTTTTCTGCTTCAAATCTCTAGATATTATTTTTTAGATTTGATCTCTATTTTTTCATTACCATTTAGTCACCTTATACCCTCTATAATCACCGCACTGTTGTGCCTGTCCATGAGTCCTTTTCCATTATTTCTCAGTCCTTCCAACCCCTGACCCTTCCAACTGTCAGCCTGCTCTCTATGAGTCTGTCCCCATTTTCCTTATTTAGTTTGTTCATTAGATTCAAATATGAGTGAAATTATATGGCATTTGTCTTCCTTTGGCTGGCTTATTTCACTTAGCGTAATGATCTCCAGGCCCATTGATACTGTAACAAAGGGTAAACTTTTCTTCTTTTTTACAGCCAAGTAGTATTCCATTGTGTAAATGACCCAGAGCTATTTTATTCACTCATCTATTGATGGATACTTGGTCTGCTTTCATATTTCTTAACTATTTTTAATAAAATCAAAGGATTCTCCATTACATAGCCTAAATTATCTTCAGGATTTTTCTCTATATTTTCTCATCTTAATATAATTCAATACTGACAGTATTAGTTTTCTCATATGTGCGACAAAGTTTGTATCTTTGGCATTTTGAGATCTCCATCTTTTCCTGATTGTTATCTTTAATTCTGATAGATCTAATGGACAAATCTGAAAACATCCACTTCAAACTCAAATTCAGGTTTCACTTCTCTGCAGCCTTGTAAACAACACACCAGCAATGCAGTCCTGTACCTTTATTCCCCCAATAGGCTATTGCAATATGCAACTTTCACAACTTATTATAACTGTATGCTTATATACCAGACAAACTGACTAGATGGTGAGCACCTAGAATTTAGTAACTATTTTTCATTCTTATCAGTAGGCGTTGTATCTATCTCATGTAGTCACTTAGCACATTTCAGTCATTTAAGAACTGAGCTTGTGACACAGCTTGTGACTTTTTTAGCTGAAATGGAAAAAAAATCGAACACCTTTCCAGAAAAATATAAAGAATGCTCTTGGGGTCCTAGCAAGCATTCTACCTATCAACAAAATGGGCTCTAATATCCTAAGGCAAACTCTGGTAGAGCACTCACCTAACAGCTTCAGAATTACCCAGGCTGATGTTAACCTCCATTACAGAGCACTTTAAGGGAGACTTTGGCATGAAATATACACTATACAACCATATTCTCATCTCTTCACTATGTGCAACTCAGTGATAACTGAACTATTAGGAAGAAAACATTTTCTGTGGTTTCTGACTAACCCTTCTGAGTAGTTTTTGTACTGTTACAAAGTAATTTAACTCTGGGGAGGGAGCCGAATAACAATCATCAGGCTAAGATCAGAATTAATAGGGTCTGTATTGATCAGACACAGCTCTTTACTCAAGTTCTGGACTGAGTCAAATGTAACATTTCTTTACTTCTACCTTTGATTGTCTTTAGGGAACATCATCAAAAATATGTGAGTTGCAAAATGCTAGTCATTTCATTCAGACCACAGAAAAGGACAGAACCGCATGTTAGGTAATCGAAAACAGCGTGGAGTGTCCATGTTTAGATCCTGAATTTTAAAAACCTTGAAAAATAAAAACACTGAGCTAAGGAGAAAAAATGAAACACATGACTTTACATCATTATTTCTGCTTATAACAAAGGTAATACATTGAGGGTCTTATTTATAAATATGTAATGTTGATAATTACAGTTTTATAAAAAACAGCTATTACTTGCCCATGCTCTTCTCACTGTAGATTTTATATATACCATTTGAAACAATGTATATGTACTTCTGTAGAATCAATTGCACTATATATTTTATTTCCTGACTTATTTTTAATTGAACATTTATTTTTACATTTAATAATAAAGTTGTATGAGAAATAAAAATATTACTCGGTTACTTTTATATTTTCTCTCATATGATTTTCTCCTAAGAAATTTAAATGAGAATTTACTTTTGGTAGTTAGATTTGGATCAATACTGTTAAGGTAAAAGCATGAAATTTTATAGAATGGAAAAGACTTAGTGAGGAAAAGGGAAGCTATGAAAGAATAAAAATGTAGGTAGAATAAATGGCCCAGTGTGAGATTGAATCAAAAATTTTATCAAGACTCATTTTATTTAAAAATGTAGTGATTTCCTTTGATGTGAATGTTAGAATTCCATATCTGTCCTCAATTTCATACTATGATATTTCTTTGATTAAGTGTGACCTAATGCTTACACTTTCATTTTATTTATTTATTTGTTAATTTATAATTTAAAATTTAACCCAAATTATATTCACTGATTTAAAATCTTTCTCTGTCATTAATGTAAATATACATGACACTTAAACTGAAGAAAGTGAGAAATAAAAGAAGTACTAAATCCACTGCTTTAGCCATAGAATACCAAAGAACTAACTTAAGAAGTTTCCCTTATTTCTATTCCAGTGGTCCTCAGTGAATTTATCTTTCTAAAATTGATGACTTTACCAAGTAGCTTGGTGATTTTGTATGCAATCCTTAGCCTAGATACTTACTCTATCTTCCATATAAAATTAGACAATAACAATTTTCATGGTGTTTTTACAATCATTTGCTTACTCATCTGCTGTTTACTTGACTGTAAACAATTTTTTACTTTTATATTGTTATTTCTTAGGCTGTGACTGATATTAAGTGAATAAAATAGCTGACACATAAATGATAATATTAAGGATAATTACCGAGGTGGTTCAGGCAGCTCTCAGAGGAAATGATCTGCGGAATGCATAGTCATGACATGGTATTTTCCCTCTATATTGTTTCTCTTCACAGCCATTTCCACACTGCTTTCCTTTTTAATCATCCTGGAAAATTACTACTGTTTCCCAGAAGAAGTATTAAACAAGAGAGAGATCTTTTTATTGTATTGTATTCTGTTAATAGAAACTCTTTCTAGGTAAAACCCACAATACCCATGAAGGGACAGATTCCTTTCTATGAAGAAAAAGACAAATTTAGCAACTCTGGGTACATACTATTGCCATGTGCACCATTTCCTCTTATCAAGTCACATATTTTAACTTGTTCCTAGATATATAAGGGGGGACCCCCAAAAACTGGAATTATCTTCTCGAAGGTAGATTCCCTGTAGTACAGGATTCCCTCACTAGATGAGTGTTTTAGGAACCCATCTGTACCATTCTACCAGCTGGTGTTGTGAGAGGCTGCATTTAGCTTCAGTGAATTTTTTTGAAGACTCTTTCAAAGCATTTGCCCATTTTATGATGGGTGATTTATGAGTGCACCTACCCACACCATGCTGAGTGTTTAGCAGTTTTTGACCTAAATGTGCTCCACCTTCCCTATTCACCCAATATAAAATTGAGAGACATTTTTGTTTGTTTCCTTTGCATGAAAAATGTTTTGCCATGTGGTAGAGGTGAAAGCAAAAAACAGAAGAAGCATTAAAAGGCAACAAAATTGGAAAGTTCAAAAACTGCTTTGAGCAGTGAAAAAATGTCTTAATGTATTGCATCAAATGGAGAGTGCTTTAAAGGTGACTGAAGTTTAAACATGCAAGAATAAATACACAGTTTTTATAAATAAATTACAGGTTATTTGGGCCCCCTTCATGCACAGAAGCTATAAAGTTATGAAAGAACATATTTTTATTGGTAAATGACAATGTTGATAGAATTATTGACATTAAGTTAATGTTCACATAATTCATGAAAAAGAGAGGTACATTTCATGGAAAAGAGAAATACATTTACTGCATTTGCTAAAAAGTATACGGAACTTATTTTCAAGATTGACTGTGAGATTGTGGAGGGACAGGGCAGGGGAACTATAACTGAACAATACAGAAATTAAAAAATAATAAAAAGTGCTTTCAAAGTGAAAAGAAAAATGTATATGAAGGATCTCTGCAGTGTCACTTCTGGGGGAACTTAGGTTGTACCATAAGAAGAACATAATCATCTCTATTTCTATATCTCTATTCATGCAGGGGTAAAGTCAAGTTTTATTTCTGTTTATATCATATAGCTAATATTGGTCAAAGGTATTTTTTTCAGATAATCTTTATAATAAGTCAATGACTATATATGTATATATGTATGTGATATATATTTTTGCAAATATATGTTCATTCTCCCCTGTGGCTTTAAAATAGTTTTATTTTCTCAACAAAGTTCTTGCTGTTATTCTAAATCCTTTATTTTTCTCTTCCCACTGGGCCACCTATCCCTTTCTTGACCAATTGAAATTCTCCATTCTGAGGATTTCTTAGCTTCTGTTACTTTATTATCAATGAGACATGTAACCCAAAGAATGAGTGGTGGTGATAGGTTGGGGGGATAAACTGAAGCTAGGAAATGAAGGTTATTGGATGACACCTTTAGAAGTTTGGCTTTTCCTAAGAGCAAGGGGAAATCAATATTTGGGGCCATGTGGGGAACAAATATGAAGGGGACAAAAAGGATAAAAGATACATAGGTTGCTTTAGCAATTTGAACCAAAGTCATAGAGAGTAAGCACGGATTCATGGCATATGTGTGTGTAAACACATGCATGTACATACACACATATGTGTACACATATACACACACATGGAATGGAGAGAGAAAGAAATACTTAATAACTACTTCTTTATATCTACATGGATGATAATAGTGAGCATGGGTTTACTGAATGAAGGAAAATGCTCATTTGGAGCATAACAACTTGAAAAGCTGTATCTTAGTTTGGGTTCCTTGAGAAGCAGATGCTGAGGAAATGATTCAAATTCATGTAGTTTATTTGGAAGAGGACTTTAGGAAATATTGGTAGGAGAGGAAAAAGTGAAACAGAACAGAATACGACAATGAAGTATTTGTTACCTAGGAAATTGCTACTTAAATTAAATTACTAGGTCTAGTCTCCAAGGGAAAACTCAGTCTTGGTTGGGCTAAAACACCAACTGAAGAGGTTAAAGAGAGAAGAAGATTCATGTGAGACAACAGCAGCAGCTGCACAGTGGAGTGGAAAAGAAAAAAGTAGTAAGTTGAGGGATTGCAGGGTGGGTCTGCAGGTCTGGGACAGTTGAGGGAAAAAAAAAAGAAATTCATGAAAATAGATTTTTAAAGAAACAAAAGAGAAAATTTCAAAAAAGAAAAACTAGAATATTAAATATTCAGAATTCAGGGGAATATGGACTAGAAACAATCCAGTAAATTTACAACTAAATCCATTATTTCTGATTCTATAGGAAAACTTTCAGAGTGATAGTAGAAACAGACTCCATGTTACATATTTTCCCAAATTTGTCCTTCTCATTATAGTATATTTATTGTAATTGTTACTAGTTGATGTTCCAATCATTACTGTAGCTCACTAAGGTCCAGTTCATCTCTACTGCTAGACACATGAGAGGATTATATTTATCTATACTTTAAATTTATTGTTTCAGCCAATTAAGAGTGAAGATGGTACATGAAGAAGCTCTGAATAACCAGCAATTTTGGTATTACATAACACACACTCTATTGGCTACCGCTACAACAGAAACATTCACATTGCAGATTTTAAATTCTTCTTTGGTTCAGTGGTAAATACATATCCAAATCCTATGCTCTCTTTCTACCTCACAGATCATTGTTAACTATCCAGGATTGCCCAACTTTTTGGTGTTTGGGCCACACTGGAAGAAGTAGAGTGGTCTTGGGCCACACATTTAATACACTGAGACATGTAATCACAAAAAAATCTCGTAATGTTTTACTAAGTTTTACAATTTTGTGTTGGGTCGCATTAATAGCCATCCTGGGACACGTGGCCTGTGGATTGTGGATTGGACACCCCTACATAGACTTTTTCTTTTAAACTAAAGTGAATAAGCCCTGGTTGGTGTGGCTCAGTGGATTGAGTGCCTGCCTGCAAGCCAAAGGGTTGCAGGTTTGAGTCCCAGTTAGGGCACATGTGTGGGTTGCATGTAGGGGGTGCATAAGAGGCAACCACACATTGATGTTTTTCTCCTTTTCTCCCTCCCTCCCTTCCCCTCTCTCTAAAAATAAATAGATAAAATCTTTTAAAAATAAGTAAATTAAGGTGTGTAACTGGGTTTATTCATTGTATCCCCACTGCCATCTCATATACTTAAAGTTATGAATTGTGCCTACTTCTTGCTATTCTTTTATTCTTGTCCCATTTTCACATTATCATAAATCTAAGATTGTCTAGCATTTGAATTGCATTGATCTCTATTTTCTAGTGCTCTTTAGTTATTATTATTATGATGGTCTTTTTGATGCAGATTTTGGTGAGTGGTAAATCTTCACTGTTCTTTCAGTCTCCTTAGTCTGGTGTTTATTACTTTTATTGAACCTGACTTTTATTTTAATATAGCCATAACCTCATTATTTTCAAATATAATGGCCAATTATAATTTTTCTCTTTGATATATTTTCTTAGAATAATTACTTCAAATTCTTTACTCTTTTTGTTTAAGTAATGATATTTTCATATTGTTTTCTAAACATTCTCTCTGCTTCAATTTATTTTTTTGTACTTATTTAACTTTGTATGTAAATAATCTTTAAGCTTAAGGCTTTATTCTCAAGTTGATCTTTGTCTCTTTCAATACGTAGTTCCTGGGAAACCTAACTGACAATCATATATTGTATTGTAACTCCTAAACTTTCTTTCACTAACCATTTATGCCACTGACAGTTCCTTTGACTCATATTTTTTATTTAATTTGTTTATATTCATAACATTTCAACTTTTGTATTTAGCGACTAAAATTCAGCAAGTACAAAGCAGTCTTAGTTTATAGCTCTTTTTTTAATATTTTTTCATGGTGGCAAATGGCATTGCACTCCATTTGGTTAACTAAAATTATTAGTTAACTTTAACTGTATGCATTTAATCGTTGTGACAGAAATTAAAGATAAATCACTGTGTTTCTGATGTGAAAGAGTTCATAATATATTATGTTATGTAAGTCAGTATAAAAATACAGTAATGGAAGCAGAATAGAATAGCATAATAAAATAATTCATTAAAAATAAAACAAAAATTCAGATCTCTGGAAAATGGAACTGATGCCTTCTCTAGTAAGTAAGTTACTACATACAACAAATTCTTCCAAGCATTCTTTCAGAGTCTTATTTTCTTTTCTTGTCATCAACCCCATTCTCAGATATTCAGTTTGCCCCACAGAGTTCAGTTATTTTTTCAAGGAAAAAGATAATATAATTGGTTTATAATCTGATTTTTGAAAGTTGGATTAATACCTGTCTGTAAGCACTGCAACTACTAAGTACTCCAAAAAGGAAAGCACACTTTATAATAGCAAATGAGGATAAAAGACAGTATCCTGTTTTACCAATCTTGGAAGACACAGAAGAAAATCATGTAACAATTTTAATGTTGTTGACTTTATTCACCTACCTATGTGTCAGTCTTGAAATAAAGGGAAAATATAGAAAGTGTTTACATATTTCTCATCTGGGGACACAACACAGAAGACTAATCATCATTAGTTTTCATTTTCTGACGGAAGCCAACCCATCCCTGCTGTATGACACAGTCGCAGAGGGAGCCGCACGTCCGCACGGCAGACTCGGCAGGGAAAGCACCTGACTCTCCCTTGTGTTGTTTCTCTTTTGCTTGCCTGTGCTTGGGATCATTTTTATTGCTATACATACTGGGGCAGATGGTGAGAATAAGAATTGCTTGAGAATTATAGGGATAACGTAAGCGATGACTACATTACCACTCCAAATCCCCCTTGTACCCCAGGCTTGATCAGGAGTTTCCTAGAAAGGGAGTTATTTCATGATAGTACAATTATGCCCACCAAATAGCCAGTCCTGACTAGAACTTCCCCGAATAGATGAGGCAGGCCAAAATCCCCTAGAAAGGGCAGGAGAAAGAAGAGAGCTAAATATTCAGTTGTATAGGGATTCCCTGGACCTGCAGGAGCTGGACTCCGGCAAGATGCCCAGACTCAAAGGTGCCCATATTCTAGTCAACTCGTGGCTTTACGCGTTAACCACAAAACTTGCACCTAAGCTTGAAAAAATAAGGTGTCAAAATAAGTAGAAGGAAGAGGCTCAGACAGAGAGATGAGGTCAATATAGATAAGGCTTGCAAACTGCAAAGTATCTAACTGCTCAATTGTATTTTATATAACATATATTGCTATTATATCCGAATGTTATGTAATGCTTTCTACACAACAATGATACAGTAAATGTACTCTGGAAAACAAAATTTTTTTGCTCCCACATTGCCACATATGCTTACCCCAGAGTATAAAATAAAGCACTCACCCCAGCAAGGCAGAGAAATGCCCATCTGGGGAGCTTAAAAGCACCAAGCCCCCTGTCATTATTCGCCAATGCAGTTCCTTCCATAGGGATTCCCTGGACCTGCAGGAGCTGGACTCCTGCAATTTTCAAAGGTAGCATTTCATAGGGAGTATTCTGTTCCTTATGAAACAGAATGTTCCCTCCTGTTTCATAGGGAACATCGATTCCCTATGAATTGATGTTCACAGATTTCAGCACATCTTTAAGAGTTATTAAAATGTTATATTGACTTAATTTACTTCTGATAAATATATTTGAAGCTAATTATTCTGGAATTCAGGCTCTGTCCTGGAGCATCCCCCATCCCCTGAGTTCCTTGTTCACTTTAATTTTTATCTACTTCAGTCAGGACAGAATAATTTTACCTCAAACATGTTTATTGTTTTGTTCTCCTTTATTCTCCAAGTGCTTGATATTTTCACATTAGAAAAACATAATGACCTTGTGATGCCTACTCAAAGTATCAAAAAAAGTTAAAACACCTGCTATAAGAAATGTATCTTGCTTAAAAATATACAGTGTTTTAGAATTAATCTTAATGAATTCATGATTCTTTAAAATTTAACTTATCAATTATATTATAAGCTCCCAACCAAGTGCCATGTGTTCTAATGATTGTGTGCCCTTCAGAGAATTTTACAAAGGACTAGGCTTTCAAATGTGTTAAACTGATATTTATCAAAATAACTTAGTGAGTTATCAGAGTAAGGCAAGCCAAAATTAACATTACCCTTTATATATTTTTATATGTAGTAAGAACATAAAGATATAAAATGTACCACATTGTTATCTTTTAAAACATCTAGAAAACTGAGAAAAAGGAAATTTTTCACTTAATGTTTTCAGATAACTGTATTTATTCTCTGTTTACCTTCAGATACAAAATTCAGATTCTAGCATACTCTCCTAGTGTTTAAAATATTCTTTATTTTAAATTAGACCCAATGAAAGATGAACTTTTAGTGCTGCAAAAAAAAAATCATGTACAAAAACATCATTGCTCATCTATAACTTTACATACACATGATCAATTAACATGGGAGTAATTAATAGAAAGAATATATGTACTAAATTAACTAAAATTCTGATTTTGGCAAATGTAAGATACAAGGATTTAAAAATATTTTGTTAATAGACTTTATATGATTTATCTTGAAAATTGTGCTTTTATATGTCATTGATCAAATTTTATTCCAAATTAAATTATCAAACAATAAAGTATATAATAGACCCTTGGGTTTAACTATTATACTATGCCAACATTTTCTAATAAAGTAAAATTAACTGCTAATTTAATTGTGGGAAATATTTGTTAGCAAATTTTATACAATATTTATAATTTGCAAGGAGCCATATTTTTAATGCCTACAATATTTCATGGCACATATGTTCTTAAGTATTTGTGAAATGTATGATGAATGAGTATGCTACAATCAATAGTACAGGCAAAAAGTTAAATGAAATAAGCAAGAAAATTACCTCTGCAGCAATTTATACATTGATAAGTCATTTGACGAGTGTTTATTCAGTATCTACTTTGTGTCTTATCACAGCACGGAGAGCATGGTGATGAGATTAAGTCTTTGCTTAAATGAAATTGATGTTTCAGTGAAAGGAGACATAAAAATAGCTAATATAACTTCAAGTGATAAGGACCATCACTATAAATAATATTAATTAAATATTAGAAGACTTTATTAAAAAATGACTGGTGCTATGATCTGATTGTTTATGTCTCCCCAAAATGTATATGTTGAAATCTTAACCCCCAAAATAATAATATTAAGACACAAACACTTCAAAAATTTATATGGAACCATAAACGACCCCGAATAGCTGCTGCAATTTTGAGAAAGAGTAAAGTAGGAGGGATCACAATACCTGATACTACAAGGCCATTGTAATCAAAACATCCTGGTATTGGCGTAAAAATAGGCACATAGACCAATGTAACAGAACAGAGAGCCCAGAAATATCCCCAAATCTCTATGGCCAATTAATATTTGACAAAGGGGGCAGAAACATAAAATGGAGTAACAATAGCCTCTGCAACAAATGGTGTTGGGAGAACTGGACAGCTACATGCAAAAAAATGAAACTTGAGCACCAACTTACACCATACACAAAGATAAATTCAAGATGGATAAAAGACTTAAATATAAACCATGACACAATCAAAGTCCTAGAGGAGAACATAGGCAGGAAAATCTCAGATATTTCACGCAGAAACTTTTTTACTGACACGTCCCCTAGAGCAAGGGACATGAAGGAAAGAATA